>CM076573.1:313825439-314242211 GCA_034641835.2 Pinus albicaulis
TCTCAAACTCTCATGCAAGATCCTCCTTGCATGAAAGTATCAACTGCTCATCGCCAGTAAAAATCAGATCATCTACATACAGTACGATGATCAACAGCTTCCCCTCCACCACAATCTGGTACAGGTTTGGATCCGCCTCACTCTTGGAGAATCCAAGCCCGGTGAAGTAGCTGTCTATCCGAGTGTACGAAGCACGAGGTGCTTGCTTCAGCCCATACAGTGCTCTCTTGAGTCGGCACACATGCGACTCACTGCTGAAGATCTCAAAACCTTCAGGCTGCTCTATGTACACCTCTTCCTCAATAACTCCATTGAGGAACGCAGTCTTCACATCCATCTGATGAATGTGCCACCCCATCCGCGCTGAGAGAGCAAGGATCGTCCGTATGGAAGAGTACCTTGCGACAGGTGCAAAAGTCTCCTCATAGTCAATCCCCTCGATCTGTGAGAAGCCACGGGCGACAAATCTCGCCTTGTACTTCTCCACACTCCCGTCAGCCGCCTGCTTCACTTTGTAGATCCATCGCGAACCTACAACTGATTTCCCAACCGGTCTTGGGACAATCTCTCATGCACTGTTCCTGATGATCGAATCATATTCTTCGATCATGGCATCAACCCATGCGGGTTCCTCCACAGCTTCCTCAAAAGAGGATGGCTCTGTCACAACACATTGACCCACAAGAGCCATGTATCCAGTGTACCGATCCGGTGACTGTCTCTGTCTGCGCTGTGTTGTAGGTGGTCCTACAACCTTCTCTGCATCCCGAGCCAGTCGCTCAGCTTCTGTAGTGCGCATGCGCCCTCTGATGGTTGGCGCTGCCTGGGTGGTTTCTTCCACTTCCTGAACCTCCTCTTGTGGCTGATCCACATCCGGAAGCTCCTCCTTAGGAACTAACAGCTCCTCATCTGCATGCAAGTGTAGCTCCCTCTCAAGCGAACACCGCATGGCTTTCTCCTCCTGAAATTTTATATCCCGTCGCACAACAGTCTTTCGACTGTCTGAAAAATACACCCGATAGTTGTGAGGTGTATCAGTGTACCCCACAAATATTCCAACCTCAGCAGTTGGATCCAGCTTCCTTCTCGCATCCTTCGTCACATGCATGTAGACAGGAGAACCAAAGATCCGCAAATGGGAAATATCAAGCCTCTTGCCAGAATAAGCCTCCTCCGGTGTACTCATGCCAAGAACCTTGTGAGGACAACGGTTCTGCACATACACTGCTGTATTGCATGCCTCAGCCCACAAGTGAAGGGGTAGGCCCCGATCATGCAACATCGCCCGTGCAGCACCCACGATCGTTCTGTTCTTCCGCTCAGCCACCCCGTTCTGCTGTGGGTTATGGGGTGCGATGAGCTCTCTCCGAATCCCTTCTGCGCTGCAGAACTCCTTGAATTCAGCCGAGATGAATTCACAACCGTTATCACTCCTTAGAGCAATCACCTTCCTCCCCGACTCCTTCTCGACCAGTGCTTTAAACTCACAGAACTTCGCGAATGTATCGCTCTTCTTCTGCATGAAGAAGATCCAGCACTTTCGAGAGAAATCATCAACAAAGATCACATAATACTTGTGCTTTGCTGTCGAAGCAACTGAGAAAGGACCACACACGTCTATGTGAAATCTCTCAAGGATCGTCGTGGCGCGACTATCCTTCTCGTGAAAGGTGGCTTTCACATACTTCCCTAAAGTACACCCCTTGCACTGATCTGACTGCGCAAGAGTGCCCTTAGAAAGTCCAGTAGAAATCTGCTGCAGAATCTTCAAAGCTCCATGGTGAAGGTGGCCCAATCTCCTGTGCCACAGTTCGCCCTCATCATCCTGGCTCACCACTTCTCCCGCCTTGCATGCCATAGCTGCGCAGCCATCTACCTGCAACTGATAAAGGTTCTTGGTCCGAACCCCTATCTTCCGGGTCTCTCCAGTAGTCTTACTGCGTAGGAAGGCTTTTCCTTCACTGAAGACCACATCATACCCCTTATCCTCCAACATCGCTACTGAAATCAGGTTCTTCTTCAATCCAGGTACATGCATGACATCCTTCAGTACAAAGGGTTTACCAGACTCCCTCTAAAAGGATATGGTACCGATACCAGTCGCACTGCATCTACCATCATCGCCCATCTCGATGTGCACACCCAAATCTTTGTCCTCCAGATCTGAGAACAAATCCCGATCTCTCGTCATATGAAATGATGCACCGCTGTCCAAGAACCACACCAATCCCATCACACTTGAAACCAAGCATGCGATCAGTGAAAAGTCAAGCTCGAACTGTGAAGCCAAGGCTTCTCCATCTGCAGATCTTCCCACTTGCTTGTTCTTCTTCTTCTTTGGACAATTGGTAGCATAATGTCCGTGATCATGGCAGTGAAAACACTTCACTTTCACCATATCCTGCTTCTTGCCCTTTGCACCAGAATGAGAGGTTTTATTACCCTTCCCCTTCTTTGCTTTGGCAACCAAAGCGCAGTTTTCTTCATCAGCTCCCTTTGATGAAGATCCATCTCGAGTAGTCCTCCTTATCTCCTCCTGCATGAGATCCGCCCAAAGGCGCTCCCATCCCGACAACTTCTCCCGACCATTGACACTATCTTGATATGAGTGCCAAGCCTTCGGAAGACCAAGGAGAGCCAGGTCGACCATGTCCTCGTCTTCGACAGTCACCCCCACACTTCCCAGCTCATCTCTGCATTGAGTGAACTTCGTGAGGTATTTGGCGATACTGTCGCCTTTCTCCATCTTGATGTTCCCGAGCTTATCTTTGAGCGCCAGCGTCCTTTGGTCGCTCTTACTCTGGAATAGATCCGTCAAATCTTTCCACATTAAATATGGAGAAGCCTTTCCATGCAGGCTGGATACAATATGATCCTTGACGCCCTCCAACAGGATCCTTCGACATTTCGCCATCTTCTTTTGCCATGCTTTGACTTCAGCAGGATCAGTGGGCTTTTGGACATCCATATCTACGAACTCCTTCAGACCATTATCTTCTAATATTGCCTCCATGTGATCCTTCCATGCAACATAATTCGAACTGCCTTCAAGAGCATATTCGAGTCGCAAACCGTTGAAAGACATTTTCAACACTGGCACCAAGAAAAACAAAACTGCTGCAAAATTTCGAATTCCACCTCAAAGCTCAACCGCTCTAGATCTGTGAGAACAAATTATTTCTAGCACAGAGATTGACTGCAAGGGGCATTTACCAGACCTTTCACTTTCCGAAGAAAGATGAATCCGGAGGCTACCTGGCTCGCATGCAGACTCTGTCTACCGAAATAAGTTTGTAATCACTGTGATGATCAATCTCTGCTTCAATAGCTCTGATACCATGTAGAAATTTGCTGAATAATGATTAATTATCCACCGAGACTATCCCGATCACATACAATTCGAATTTATATGCAACACATAATCTCTTCCACTCAGATCATCAAACATGCGGAAATAAAATCAAGCGATAACACATCAAATCATCATACACATTAACACAGTATGTATGGGGAAAGTTTATAGCTGAAAACCCCACAGCTATTGTGTATATTATAATGGAGAAATCATGTAACAAACTCAGTACAATACTCCTCACAAGTACTCAGTACTTTCTCATAAAGTTACACACAACTAGCTTGGTTTTGAGGTTACTGGTTCAAAACTCACCACTAATTGCCTTGCCTCTATTGCGCAATCATGGCCTGTCTATATAGAGATCCAAGGTTCAAATCTCCTTGGCTTGACAGCGCAATCATCATGGTAAATTCCTCCAAGTGTGGTGCAAATCTCATGCACAACTGATGTCGCCACTGATAGCTAACTCCACCCTTTCATCTACCTCTTTCACTGGTCTCCACTGAACTGATCATGCACTGTAGTGAACTGATGTGTTCTCGAGTTGAATAATGAGTTAATAATTAATGAATTAAATAATATTTAATTCACTCCACTCATAACTAATTGATTAGCTAGTTAAACTAATCTCAACTAGTTCAACTAAAATAAACAGAACACAACTCCACTATCTGTCTCATTAACTCCTCCAAACTTCTGCCACTGAAGTCCAACTGAAGTCAACCATGCATTATGCCATCAAACCCTTGGGAACCACGTGATTCCTCTGTCAGTTGCATGAGCCACTTCTGTAGCTCGAACTGAAGTGCTCCAAGAGAGTAAACTGCTGTTTAGAGTCCAAATATTATTAAGGGTAAATAATATTTGACTTCCCTATTTTTAGGATAGGCAGTCTAAAAATAGACTTCGACCTATCGACCTATAGGTCACAAAATAGAGTCCCATCTATTTTTACCAACATGACCAATACTCCAAGAATAACATACTGCAACCCCTGGACCATGCTCCATATGTCTAAAAATAGACATAGTCTAAAAATAGACTTTGCGCCAGAATTCGCCTGCGGGCCCACTTAGTGAAGGCGACTTCATTTCACTAAGCTCCATCATCTTGCTGCATTCTCAACATTCTATTTGTTTATCAGATAACTCATTCAGGTGAAGGGAAAATAGTAGAATTCTCACCTCATGATGTTGTAATCAAGGACCTCAAAGATCCTAAACATATTTTAGCTATTGGCATTGCTGATGATTCCACAAGGTTATATAATTTTGACAACTTTGGGTCATCATCTCTTCCCTCTGTTTTTGTTGCTCATAATGATGAAGTGAGCAAACTTTGGCATGATAGATTTGGTCACTTAAAATATCACTCTCTTCAAACTCTATGTAAGGAAAATATGGTGACGGGTCATCCTATGGTATCTTGCCGAGATGGTGTTTGCTCTGGATGTGTACTCGGAAAACATCATCAGGATAGTTTTGACAAACGTGCCTCTTGGCATGCTTCAGGCCCTCTGCAACTTGTGCACAGTGATTTATGTGGTCCACTTCTTGTTGTTTCTTTCTCTGGTTGCAAGTACTTCTTAAATTTCATTGATGATTTTTCCAGATGCACTTGGGTATACTTATTAAAACTCAAGAGTGAGGTTTTTAACATGTTCTTGGCCTTTAAGGCCTTTGTTGAGAAACAATCTGGACATCAAATTCTTAAGTTAAGATCAGACAATGGAGGAGAATATTTTAACAACAAATTTATCAACTTCTGCACTGAGCATGGCATTCAATTGCAACATATTGTTCCATATACTACACAACAAAATGGTGTAGCTGAAAGGAAGAATCGCACCTTAAAATAAATGGCTAATTGTATGCTTCAATCTAAAGGACTTTGTCTCAATTTTTGGGCAGAAGCCATTAACTATGCAAATTACATAGTTAATCACACTCCTACTAAGGTTTTAAAGAATATAACTCCAAAAGAATCTTGGAGCTCAATCAAACCATATGTAAGTCACTTTCGTGTTTTTGGAAGTGATATGAAAATGTGTGAACAAACATTTCTTATAATAAAGAGATGCATACAAGAGGGGGACGTGGATCAAGTTATTTCACCTTTACTAGAAAGGATGAAACCAAAAGCTTCTGGCCCTCTTACCGACTCTGCCTAAAGAATTATAAAGTAAACACTAAAACGATCTGTTAATGAAAGTATTTGTTTCTATTTGCAAAGTATTCATTAACCAATTTTATGTGTGAATAGGCAAGTTCAAGTATTCTGCAATGGAAGTAATGTAGTTTTAAGTGGAAAAAATGTGTTTTGATCACTATATAAGTCTCATTGTGAAAAGGGGAATTATTAAAAATAATTGTTTAATATAGAAATATCTGAAATTAAGCAGCAAGAAAGCACATCATAACAGTAAGCATTTGTTTAAGCAGTTCACCCCTCTCTTGGGCTACCTCTGCTAGGTCCAAAAGCCTCTAAATAGGTTTTTCCCTCTTTTATTAATGCTCAAAATAAGTATTACACCATGTAGAAAGCCTCAAAAGGCTAAAATAGCTACAAATTAAGAATCAGAGTGCTGGAAACAGTAAAAATTGACTATTCATTCACCTCAAATAGATGAACATAGCCCAATACAACTGATCATTCACCAAGGCCTAGTGGCTCCACAAGCAAATCCGCTGATAAAACCTCTGACAGAGTGCCCTGATGGCTCTGCAACCTATTCCAATAGCTTCAGAATGCTTCAATACCCCCAAAACAAAACAAAAAAATCTCTCCAATTGGACTTCCCTAGCTCAAGTTATGACTTGTAAAATTTTTGCCCATGAAAAGCTCCACTAAATGTGGAGAACTGAAGTTAACTCCAGTTAAAATAGCAACTTCCCCAAATCTATCGGATGCGCTCCAAATTTGACGGAAACATTAAATTTGACCGTTTCATAATCCCACGTTCACATGCGAAATTTAGGCTAACCTAACTGTTTGAACGACATCCACTGGTTTTTTATTTAAGGCCACAGTTCTGGTGGCTGGTCACATTGAATGGGGAGGGGGCTAGCCGAAGCCCCTCCGTAACCTCCGCTCCACTCCACAGCACGTGCTTTAAACCCACGTGACTTTACCTTAAACCATATGTTATGCCACATAAACCTGTTTGCCATTTGGGTTTTAACTTTGCACGTTGGGTTTAAAACATTTGCCATGAAACCTTTGACATGTGGCTTTTTAAACCTTTTTCATATTTTGAATTTGGTTTTAATATATGATATGGTTTAACATTTAGATTTTTAATAAGGTTTAATTAAAATTTAAAATTAATTAAAACATATAATTAATTAATATAATATATGATTAATTTAAACCATATAAAATATTAAAAACTATATAGTTTAATTAATTTATTAAACCTTAATAAAAAAATAAAATTATTCCAACACATAGTATTAAAAAAAATTTCCTTTCAAAATTAAAGGTTATTGGGCAATTTCAGAATGCAATATCTCCTCCATACGGTAACGGATTTGAGTGTCGTTCATGGCTACAGGATCATTTTGACGAGATCTTTCCTTTCATTCTAGTTTGAACCAATTCTGAGCAAATAAAATTTTGAGCATTTTTCCAATTAGGACATAATCACCTGATCAGGAAGTGATGCTTGGGCCCATATTCCAGATGTGAAACATAAAGCCTTAGAAACTAAGAGTGAAAAATGTATTTTTGTTGGATATTCTGAAGATGTCAAAGGATATAGACTTCTTCAACCAAAATCCAAAAATATAATCATTAGAATATATGTAAAATTTGATGAAAAAATATCGTCGTGAGCCTAATCGCTGCAAAAGCACTATTCTGCGAGCCCCATCCCAAGATATGCCACCTCTCTCTTCTATTTTTAATAAGATCCTTCTAGTTCAGATGATGACAGCGAGGATAAAAATCCTCCTCCACCTCTTGAAATTGTTCCTTATACTCCATCGCTTCCAAGATGGGTCTCCTCTACTCGAGATGCAGCAGGTTCTCTTGTAGGTGACCTTGCCGATTGACGACGTACATGTTCTCAGTTTGAAAGAGCCTCTTCTTTATTACCTCAAGTTCCAAAAAAACTTGATCCAGAAACCTTTGAAGAAGCCTCCGGTTATCCAGATTGGGATGAAGTTATGAATGAAGAGTATTGTTCCTTATTGGAAAATGATACTTGGGATCTGTTTCCTCTTCCAAAAGGAAGAAAACTTGTTAGATGCAGATGGGTTTACAAAACCAAGTTTGGGCCAGATGGAAAAGTGGATAGACATAAAGCTAGTCTTGTTGCTAAAGGATTTTCACAAGTTGAAGGCATTGACTATACCGAAACCTTCTCTCCGTTGCCAAAATTATTTATGTCCACCCTTGCTCTTCTTAGCCCTGCTTCTCCTTTAAATGGGAAGTCCATCGTTGATGTTAACCGCTTTTCACATGGATATTTTCATGAAGAAATCTACATGGAACAACTCCCTGGCTTTATCCAGAACGACTCTAACCTTGTTTGTCGCCTTAGGAAGTCTCTCTATGGTCTCAAACAAGCTCCTCGAGCTTGGTATGCCAAAATGGATACATTTCTATTAGATAATGGCTTTTCTAGGTGTCATTCTGACAACACTGTCTACACCAAGAAAGTGGGTAAGTCCTTCACCATCCTTGTTCTTTATGTTGATGATCTTATCCTTACTGGTAGTGATCCAAACCATATAAACCATGTGAAGTCTAGCCTCAAAAAGAATTTTGAAATGACAGAATTAGGACACTTGCATTATTTTCTTGGTCTTCAAGTCTTGCAATCCAAGGAAGGCATTACCCTCTCTCAGTCCAAGTATGCATGTGATCTTCTACACCACTTTCACATGGAAGACTGTAAGCTAGCCCCTTCTCCCTTTCAGTCTAGAGTCAAGCTTTCAGTCACTTGTACTACCCCTGAATTTGATGTTATCTTATATCATCAACTTGTTGGTAAAATTTTGTATCTAACCCATACCCGTCCTGACCTTTCCTTTGTCGTTGGTCTTGTCGCTCGGTTTATGCACCATCCTCATGAAAGTCACTGGAAAGCAGCTAAATGAATACTTCAATATATTCGAGGTACAGTTCAGTTCGGGATTCATTACAGTGCAGGAGCATCTCCATTTTTGATTGGTTTCACTGATTCTAATTGGGTTGGTGACCCTAATGATCGAAAGTCTACTGCAGGATATGTATTCACTCTTGGTTCAGGACCAATTACTTGGTCTTGTAAGAAACAAAGTGCCATCTCTCTTTCTTCAGCAAAAGCAGAGTATTGTGGTGTAGTTGAAGCCAGCAAGGAAGCCATGTGGCTTCATTAGATTCTGTCTGAATTTGGTCTTCATCAGCAGCATCCAACTACACTTTGGTGTGATAATCAGAGTGCCATTCATCTATGTAAATATCCAATTCAGCATCAGCGTATGAAACACATTAAACTCCACATTCACTTCATCAGAAAGATCATTCATGATCGTGTTCTTGAAGTGCAGTATTTTCCAACCAATGATCAAGTAGCTGATATCTTTACAAAGGCTCTCACATAATCGAAGTTTACCAAACTTTGATCCATGCTTGGAGTTCAGCAAAGTTGTCATTAAGGGGGGATAGGCTCTAATTCCTCCTTCCTTCTCCTATTGTGTCACTTTTGTAAATCCTTCAATCCTATCCCAATTTGTTCTTAAGGGGGGATGTTAGGATATTTTGACACATAGGAAATAGGCTCCTTTTGAGTCACCTTTTTAAATCCTTCAATCCTATCCCAAGTTGTTCTTAAGGGGGGATGTTAGGATATTCCGACACATAGGAAATAGTTAAGAATAACTTAGTCTAGTGTAGAGTTAGGTAAAGAGTGTTTCTTTACCATGTACATTTGTAACTTATAATCTGAAGGTCCCGATTTGTAGTGATTTGACGGTTATCTCTCACCTCAGTATTAACGACACTTGATTCGTGGCTTAACACCCGATTGGTCCATGATATCTATTTAAAGAGCATGGAGGGTCATTTTTCCGGTAACCGTTTATGAGAGAAACATATGTAAATTTTCTTTTTATATTAATAAATTCCCTGAACTGGCCACGTTGGCTCAGGCTATGGATTGTTTCCCTCTTTTTAGGGTTTTAACCACATGATTATATTGGTGTACCGATTTGTGATCTGTTTGTGAGCAGTGACCTTTGGTTCTTTATCTACGGAACTTACCTTTTAAATTCCTACAAATTGTACTAAGATTTGTATGAGATTATTACATGATTCTATTGATATACATAATATATCATAGTTTGGGTTTTTAGCTTTAAGCTTTCCCATTAAACAACTGTGTTTATATGCGATTTATTTTCTTCATGAGTTTTGCAATTGGTGATTTAATTTCCGCAAAGAATTAAGTGGAAGGATTTTGTATTTAACATAAGATTAATTTTTTAGATTAGGAGAATCCAATAATACTATCAGTATTAATAAATTTCTACATGGTATCACTGGAGATTGAAATAGTGAAGGGTGATGAGTTTTGTGCTGGTGGACAATTCAAATTTGCTGCAGAAATTTCTTGGTGCGACAGTTGAGTATTCATTGAAATGTCTTTCAATGGGTTGCGGTTGGAGTACGCCCTTGAGGTTAGCTCGAACTACATAGCCTAGAAGGATAGGATGGAGGTGGTGCTTGAAGATAATGGACTAAATTAGCTCATCGATAGCGAAGTTCCTAAGCCTACTTCTAGCGATGTTGCAATACTTGACGCAGGGCAAAAGAAGGTAGCGAAGACAAGAAGAATTTTGTTAGAAGGTGTGAAAGACCATATTGTGTCAAGACTTCATGGGAAATCCACTCCATTTGCAATGTGGAAGGCTTTGACATATCTTTTCCAAAGAAGCAACGACCGTAGGAAGTTGGCACTGAAAGATAAGCTCAGCAAAATCAAAATGGAGAAGGGCGACAATATTCCAAAATATCTCACGAAGTTTGTCCAATGTAGGGATGAGCTGGGGAGTGTGGGAATTACAGTTGCGAATGATGACTTGGTGAGCTTAGCTCTCTTTGGGCTTCCGAAGAGTTGGCACAGCTACGAAGACTCTGTCAATGGACGGGATAAATTGTCGGATTAGGAGCGACTTTGGTCGGATCTTGTGCAGGAGGAGATAAGGTGGAATACCAGGGATGGCTCTTCATTGAAGAATGATGATGAAGAGAATTGCGCTTTGGCTGCCAAAGCAAAGAAAGGGAAGGGGAATAAATTCCACTCAAAATCTGAGGCTAAAGGCAAGAAGTTGGATTTGTCCAAAGTGAAGTGTTTTCACTGTCACGAATATGGGTATCTCACCACTAACTGCCCACAGAAAAATAAGAACAAGAAGGTTGTTGGAGTTGCAGCGGGTGAGGCCTTAGCCTCGCAATTTGAACTTGATTTCTATTTGATCGCATGCTTGGTTTCAAGCGCAATGGGATCGGTGTGGTATCTTGATAGTGGTGCTTCCTTCCAAATGATGGGAGACAAGGAGTTGTTTAGTGACTTGGAGGAGAAGGATCTCCAAATGCATATAGAGATGGGCGACGATGGCAAATACAGTGCGACCGGCATTGGAACCATTACCTTTGAGAGGGAATTAGGTAAACCATTTATGTTTAAATATGTTATGCATGTTCCAGGTCTGAAGAAGAACTTGGTCTCGATCGCTATGTTGGAGGACAGAGGTTATGACGTTATTTTCAGCGAAGGAAAAGCTTTCCTACGACATAAAAAAATAGGTCAAACCAAGAGGATAGGGATTTGAGTTAATAATATCTACAAGCTGGAGGTACATGGTTGCGTTGCAATGATGGGAAAAGCAGAAGAAGTGGTGAGCCGGGATGAGGGCGAATTATGGCACAGGAGATTGGCCCATCTTCACCATAGCGCCTTGAATATTTTGCAGCAGATTTCTACTAGACTTCCCAAGGGTACTCTTGCGCAGTCAGATCAGTGCAAGGGATGTACTATGGGTAAGTTTGTGAAGACCACCTTTCATGAGAAGGAAAACCATGCTTCGATGATCCTGGAGAGAATTCACACAGACGTGTGTGGACCTTTCTCGACTGCTTCAACAGAAAAACACAGGTATTATGTTAAATTTGTTGATGACTATTATTGTAGATGTTGGATCTTCTTCACGCAGAAGAAGAGCGAAACATTCTCAAAGTTCTATGAGTTTAAAGTGTTGGTGGAGAAGGAGTCGAGGAAGCAAGTGAAGGCTCTACGGAGTGATAATGGTGGTGAATATATCTCGAACGAATTCAAAGACTTCTGTAGAAAAGAAGGAATTCGAAGAGAACTCATAGCGCCTCATAACCCACAATAGAATGGAGTCATGGAGAGGAAGAACAGAACGATCGTGGCTGCTACATGAGTTGTGCTGCATGACTAGGGCCTACCGATGCACTTGTGGGCGGAAGCATGCAAGACTGCGGTTTATGTGCAAAACCATTGTCCTCATAGAGTACTTGGCATGAGTACACTTGAAAAATATTTTACTGGTAAGAAGCATGATATTTCTCATTTGAAGATTTTTGGCTCATCTGTTTACATTCATATGACAAAGGACGCCAAGAAGAAGCTGGAGCCGACTACAGAAGTTGGGATATTTTTGGGGTACACAGAAACACCCCATAATTATCGTGTGTATTTTCCAAACAGTCGAATGAATGTGGTGCGACGGGATATAAAATTCAATGAGGTGAAGGCCATGAAGTTGTCGCTTGAGAGGGAGCTACACTTGCATGTAGAAGAGAAGCTAATTGTTCCCAAAGATGAGCCTCTAGATGTGGATTAGCCACAGGAGGAGATTCATGGAGTGGAGGAGTCCACTCATGCAGAACCAAACATCAGAATAGGCAGAAAGCGTACCACAGAAGCTGAGAGACTAAAGCTTGATGCGGCACAAAATGTAGGAGTCCCTACATCACAACGCAGATAGAGACAGTCACTTGACCGATTTACTAGATACATGGCTCTTATGAGAAAGTGTATCATGACAGAGCCATCTTCTTTTGAAGAAGCAGCGCAGGAGCCCACATGGGTAGATGCCATGGTGGAGGAGTATGACTCCATTGTCAGAAACAGTGCTTGGGAGATTGTTCCAAGGCCGGTGGGTAAATCAGTGGTAGGTTCAAGATGGATCTACAAGGTAAAGCAAGCTGCCAATGGGAGCATCGAGAAGTATTAGGCAAGATTTGTTGCTCGAGACTTCTCATAGGTCGAGGGGATTGATTATGAAGAAACATTTTCACCTGTTGCATGGTATTCTTCCATAAGGACCATCCTTGCTCTCTCAGTGAAAATGGGTTGGCACATTTATCAGATGGATGTGAAGACTCTGTTCCTTAATGGGATCATTGAGGAAGAAGTGTACATTGAGCAGCCTGAAGGATTTGAGATCTTCAGCAGCGAGTCACATGTGTGCATACTCAAAAGAGTGTTGTATGGGATGAAGCAAGCACCACGTGCTTGGTACACTCAGATCGACAGTTATTTCACTGGACTTGGCTTCACCAAGAGTGGGGCAGATGCAAACCTGTACCAAATTATGGTGGAGGGTAAGATTTTAATCATTGTTCTTTATGTTTATGATTTAATACTAATGAGTGATGAGCATTTGATACACTCGTGCAAGGCAGATCTTGAAAAGGAGTTTGAGATGAAGGATTTGGGCCTCCTTCATTATTTCCTTGGATTGGAAATATGGCAGTGAGAAGGTGAATTGTTTGTGTTTCAAGGCAAGTATGCTCGAGAGATACTTGGTAAGTTTCACATGGAGGACAGCAAGCCCATGGATACTCCTCTTCCAGGAAATTGGAGGAAAGAGGATGCTACATCGGTAGAGGTAGTGGATGCCACTGTTTATCGACAGTTGGTGGGTTTGCTCATGTATTTAGTTAATACAAGACCGGACATATGCTATGCAGTGAACCAGCTTAGTCAAGCGATGGTTAAGCCCACCAAGCTCTTTTGGAAGGCAAGAAAGCATGTCCTGAGGTATCTCAGGGGCACATCTGAGTATGGCTTATGGTACAGACAGACGGATGAAGTGAAGCTGCATGGCTTTAAGGATGCAGATTGGGCAGGTGGTCCAACGGACATAAAGAGAACATCAGGAGGGGTTTTCAGTATCGGATCTATAGCAGTTTCTTGGTATAGCAGGAAACAAATATTTGTGGCACTCAGTTCAGCAGAAGCAGAATACAGGGCAACAAGTCAAGCTGCATGTGAGGCTATCTGGATGAGGAAGATCCTGGTCGGTTTGTTCGATTCTCATTTAGATCCTACAGTCATACATTGTGATAATTAGAGTTCCATTAAACTCTCAATTAATCATGTGTTTCATGATATGCCTAAACATATTGATATCATGTATCATCATATCAGAGATTGTGTGCAGTGAAAGATCATGTTGCTTTAGTACATTCCTACGAAAGATCAGGATTCAAATATTCTGACAAAGGCGCTCAGCAGGAGAAAATTTGAATACCATAGAGACAAGATCAGGGTGAAGGATAATCCCTATCTTTTTGAGAGGGAATGTTGAGATTCAACAAGATGATGAGCTTAGTGAAAATTAAGCACCTTCACTAAGTGGGGCCCGCAAGCTATTTTTAGGTGTATGTCTATTTTTAGACATGGTGAGCATATTCTATAAGTTGCAAGATGTTATTTGTAGATGGTTGGTCAAATGTGAAAAATATATGAAATTATATTTTTAGAATATTAGGCGAAGTCTATTTATAGATTTTCAATCTAAATATAGATGCATGTCGATTATTATTAGCCCTTAATAATAATCCGACAATAAATATCAACTTATTCTCTTGGAGCACTTTATTTCAGTGAACATATTTGGCAAATCAGTGGGATGAAGGAATTACGCAGTTCCTAGGGTGGTTGGTGACTCATGCATGGAGGACTCAGTTAGAACTGAAGTGGAAAAGTTATGACAGAGTTGGAAGAGTAGTTATGGGAGTTGTTATTTAGTTTAACTCAGTTAAGTGAGTTAAACTCAGTTGAGCTAGTTATATCTATTCTAAATTAAATATACACTAGTGAGAGTTTAGTGAATTAATTATTTAATTAATTCATAACTAGAGACTCACTTGCAACTGAACAATTACAGCAGTTAACTACTTGCATGTCAGTTCCAGTGGAGACCTAGTGGAGAAATAGGTGAAAGGGTGAGATGGACTATCTGTTGTGACTATAGTGATGCATTCAATGCGTCTGACACACATTGGAGATGCCAATGAGGATTGCGCAGTCAAGGCAAGGCCAATTCAAATTCATTCAGGGATCTTCTTCAGCAAGGATTGCGCAGTGGAGGCAGGTTGTCAGGAGGGAAGAAATTGGTGCATGGAGCTGCAAATTTCTGCATGACAGTGTGTAATGATTGTTGATTGTGCTGAGAGCTTGATGTACTAAGCTTTGTATGATATTATTACATGATTCCATTGATATACATAATATATTATAGTTGGGGTTTTTAGCTTTAAGCTTTCCCGTTAAACAACTATGTTTATGTGTGATTGATATTCTTCATGAGTTTTGCAATTGGAGATTTAATTTCCGAAAAGAATTAAGTGGAAGGATTTTGTATTTAACATAAGATTAATTTTTTAGATCAGAAGAATCTGGTAATACTATCAGTATTGATAAATTTCTACATAAAACTAGCTACTTAACAATTATCTAATCATGGTTGGAAACGAAAAGGTGCACAACACAATTATGGATTGAAAACATGGATGTGTAGTGTTAGGGTCGTATATTTCATAGGATTTCAAGGTGACTGAGTTTATTATATCTATCAAATTTAATTTGTAAAATGATTTCCAATCTGCAAATAATTTTTAAAATGAAAAGAAAAGAAAAGAAAAAATGAGATAACATAAAAAATCAAAAGAGGGTATATGTTAAATAAATAAAAAATAGAATATGAACCCCATCAAAAAGAAAAAACAATAAATTCTAAAAGTATTGCACCTCCAAATGCCACTAATCTTAGTTTAGCCTATTTGTGAAAATAAATTGTGTGCACTTTGTTTAAAATTTCACAAAAGTTCAATAGAATTCAATTATACAGTTTAAGCATCATTGAATTAGGTTTAAATTTCTTGTTTTTAGATAGTGAAAAATTATTTTTCAAACTATTTAATCTTGACAGATCAATAGTTAAATAGGAAACAAAAATTGGTTCAATAATTTAATTTCAACCAAGGGAGGTGTTGTAACGTTATTTGTTTTTGATAAGTTAGAATAAGTAGTTAAATAATTTTCAAAATGATAAGGTAGAATATGGATGCAAAAGAATGAAAAATTAAAAATGTTAGGAAAATTATTATTTTTGTAGACATCCATGTCGATAAAATGTTAGGTGTTAGATGCTCTAAATAAAGGAGGCAAATAAAATGTTAGGGAAGCAAGAAAGCAAAAGAAAGCTTCATTCTGTTTTAAAATATTTGATTGGCTGCTAGTCTAAATGCGCCTATGGAAAAAGTTATTTGTATGTTTTAAATCCTGATCGCAAATCGCACTTCGCAATTTCTAGCATTTACCCCCTCGCGCTCATAGAAAAACCTTAAGATTTGCGATTTGCGACAGGCATCGGCCCCACCTTCCCTGCCACATCACCTCCCTCTCCCCGCCCTTCGCACTTCGCAAGTTTTGGAGTTTACCTCCACCGCTCATAGCAAAACCTTCCGACTTGCGATTGCGATGCAAGTCGTGTCCCACCTTCCCTACCACATCACCTATGCACTTCGCATTGCATCGCCGACTCCATTTCTCATATCATAAACTGTAAAACATGCGATGTACGATATTTCTATGGATGCGATGAAGTTCAGAACTAAATTCTACAGAATTTCAAGTCCGAGTATATGGGTTTTTTACGTTGTTTTGTTTAAAAATGGGTTAAACACAGCAGAAAGGACTCAGGTAGAAAATAGACGCCACAGGTCAAGACAAAAAAAGGGAATTCATACAACATATTTCATCAGCATGGTACTAAAAAGGTGGTGACTCAACAACGGTCTTCCAACAGAACAGGGCCATAAATGCAGATGCACTCCTTTTAGATCGATTTCTTTCCTTTCAGTTCATTTTGAGAAATTATAGATTGCCTTGTCACACAGGCATTGATTGTAATTTGTTTTTATTTTTGTATAAATACTCCATTTTTGGGAGTATCAAGGGTCGATTGATTGCGATCAAAACTATTTTTTTCTATTGAAGTACTGTAAGCTTTTTCAAAGCACTGGAGCATCAATAATAATTAGACCATTCACAGGATTCTTGTGGCTTAAATATTGGTGATGTTTTTCTTCTGTTATTATGTTTCATTGTTATCTTCCATTGTAATCATCTGAATTCCAATTGTAAAGCAAAAAGCGTGATGAATAGGTTTTACTTTTGACTACCTTATTCTGGCTACATTTACAATCATAATGTTTTCCACTGAAGGCCAAACTAAATACTTCTTAATTTATCTTTATTTATGCTAAATATCTTCATATTTCTGTCATAATCCATTTATAAATTTGAAAGATCCAGTAAATACTCCTAGCTTTCCCTGTGTTTACTCTTTGAAAATTTGATGCAACTATCCAGTTATATTTTGACTACATTGCCCAATAGACATTAATAAATTGAATACAATCAATTTTCCAAAATCCAAAACAAAACTTAAAACCCAAATATAATCATAACTAGCCTAAAATCTTATCGAAGCAAAGTTAAATATTAAAGAGAGAGCCCTCTCTGAAACTGGCATGGCTAGATTCTGGTTTCCAAAGTTGGTTTGATGTTGGCCTATGTGATTAGTTCTCACTATATTCGCTGGGGACGAATTGAAATCAATCATAATTTCTTTCAAATTCAATCATTGGTTAAATAATCAATGTATAAAATATTTCATAGAGATTGCTTTCTTTTTTATTTTCTGTAAATAATGTAATTCCAAGTTCAAAAGATTGGTGTGAGTTACATTTTATAGTGTGTGTTTTGATTTTTAAAACTAACTTCCAAGAAACCTTATACAAGATCCCATCCTGATCTCAAACCTCCTGAAATAGTGGATGATCCTCAAAGGATTGGAAAAAGAGTTAAGGATACTTCACATAAATCAATCAAACAGATCAGTTCATCTGAAAGCCAAGGAATTAATAGTCCTCTCCCTAGAGCACAATCTGTTCCTAATAAGCTTGAAACCTTACAAGATATAAACTTTGACTTAAAGTTTGAGCAAAGCTTGTTTAGAAGCAAATCCCGTAATTGGGTAGATACATTAGTCCTTTACCAATCTATTCTGCATCCAAACTCACTTAAAAATCGGACTTCTTTAACAAAATATGATCAAGAAATTTTCCAGGATTTTGAGATCCTCGAAGGTTTGGTATCAAACTTCACTTTAGCAGTTATAGATGCCTATCTCCAACAATCAGTAGAATTTTCTGCATTACATATTTTTGCTTCATCTATTAAATCCCAAACAATTCAGCAAAGATCTGTGAGTCCAACCTGTTCTGAAAATTCTACTACTTATCCTCTCATAAGAACTCAAAAACCTTCATCCCCATCACTTCATCCATCCTCTCCTTCACATATATTTCATCCTTTTCCACCTCCTCCACCATCTATTAATCCACAACTTGTTATTGTCAACCCTCCACCTCCAATCATGGATGCACGTTATGCTCCTTTGGTTCTTCCACAAAATCTAGGGGCTATGCCCCAAGATTATCAATCCAAAATACCCCAGTTCGATAACACCCAACCCATTACTGCTAAGCAGCATGTAGACAAAATGAATGATTTCTTTGATCTCCATGAGATCGATGTTGATGATGTTATGATGATTTTATTCGTTCAAACCCTTGGAGGTGAGGTTAGGAAGTGGTTTAGAGCTTTAACAACTGCTTCCATCAATTCACTAGCAGTCTTACAGTGTCAGTTTCTAGATATATGGAAAATTAAAAATAACCCCCCCCAAATTCTATCAGAATATGAAAATATCAAAAGAGATAATGGAGAGAGAGTGTAGGATTATTATGCTAGATCCAACTCTATTTATAATGCTATTCCTGCTCACATAAAACCACTTGAAGGACTAGTGTTGATTAAGTTTCCAGATGGTTTTGAACCATACATAGCTTATCAGTTAAGAGAGAGGAATCCTGGAACCTTAGAAGAAATGCAGAGCATATCAGTCAGTGTAGAGGCCAATTTATTGGCCAAAAGAGCTAGAATGAGGGTTGAGAAGAGAGTCACCATAAAAGAAGAAGCATCAACCGCTATCATTGATGCCAAAATAGATTCTTTAGTAAGGGAAATGGAAGGAATGGTGATTGATAGAAACATCCCTAGGGAAAATCAAAACCCTCCCCAAAATCGCAATCAAAACAATAGGAGAAATAAACCACAGATTAAACAAAGGGGACCTAACCAAAAAAATTGACCCCCTTTTTAGGACAATTATGTTGATGAAAATGGAGAGATCCCTCAAGAGGAAGAAGACAACCAAATAAATTTGTTGGGTTTACATAATAATGACACTATTTTTCTCACAGAAGAATAACAACAGTTATTTTCATTATCCCAAACAGAGCTTGAGTCAGAAGAATCTAAAGAATATAAACAGGGATTTGAAAATGATATTATGGAGGTTCACAAACAATATAATATTAGGAGCAAAAAAAATTCTAACAATATTTCTAAGAAGAACACTCCCAAAATTACCTCTAATTCAGTCTCTAAGAAAACAATAGAAAAGTCTTCTAAGAAATCTGGTGAAACTCCTGGAAAGAAACTTTCAAAGGTTTCTACTAAAAAGACAGGTGGTTATGTTTCTAAACCAACTCAAACTGATGTTCCAACCACCAGTCAGCAAACCCTACTTAAATCTAAAGAAATTGTCGATGTACCTGACATTCCCAATATTGTAAAGATTCAATCATCATTTAATCTTGAAAATGAACTAGCCAAAGTCAAAATTCCCATCCCTTTGACAGAGCTAATGAAAAAACAATCATACAGAACTCAAGTAATGGAAGTACTAAAGATAGGGGAAACTACTGACACTCTCAACCTTAATGATGATCAACCTGAATTACTGTTTGGTCCAGAAGTAGATGGTAAGTTACAAGAAGGAGCAGTCCCTCCTTTCTATGTCATCTTAAACATACATGATAAAATCCTACATAATGCTATGCTGGATTTAGGTGCTTCACTCAGCTTAATGCCCAAAGCTGTAATGGAAAATTTAGTTCTTGACATCACTAGGCCCTACAAATATCTCTACTCATTTGATTCAAGTAAAGTAAAGTGTTTAGGTCTCATCAAGGATCTATGTGTAACTTTGTCTCAAATCACAGTGAAAATCCTAGTTATGGATTTTTCCGTAGCAGACATTCCTCCTAAAAATGGCATGCTTTTATCACGTTCGTGTGGAGAAAAGTTGCAAGGAACCCTTCAACTAGATATGACCTATGCTAAAATACCAGTCTTTTTTCAGAAGAGAAGATTGTATAGGGAAACTCTCATGAAATATATGGTAAGCAGTCAAGAAAAAACTCATAATTACCCTCTATATTCTGTTCACACTGATTTGGATTCGTTCATATTATTCAATGATACTGAAATTGAAGCACAATTTGGAAATAATGTTGATACACCTGAAAACTCAACTCTAATCGAACAATTAGATCCTCCTCTAGAACTCTTCTGGAATATGAGCTTTGATGGAGCCTGTAGTAAAGAAGGCTCTGGAGCAGGAGTCTGGTTATCCAATCCATCTAATAATCATTGTGAAGGGCATTCCTATAAACTTAATTTTCAGTGTACCAACAATATTGTTGAATATGAAGCTCTGATGTTAGGCCTACAATTACTTAAGAAATTAGGTGCTAAAAGAAATTTTGTGCAACAAGATTCAGAATTAATCATCAAACATATAAAAAGAGAATATGTTGCTAAAAACCCTAGATTAAGAGCCTACATAAATGCAGTGCATCATTTCTTAGATACTTTTTTGGAATATGATCTAGCAGTAATTCCAAGAAATTAAAATGTCATAGCTGATAGTCTTGTTGTTTCTGCAAGTACTTGTAAAATTCCTCACCCCAACAAACCACACACAATTGAATTAAAACATCGACCTGCAATACCAGATAACATGTGATACTGGAAGGTTTTTGGAAATGACAAACAGATTGAAAAAATTTTATTGTCAAAAGATGAATTTGAGGAAACTCAGTTAGATTTGAATAATCAGGAACAAAATCAAATAAAACCATAAAATCATGTAGAAAATCAAATAGTTGTATATAATCCTTTGGTAAACCAATGTGGTATATTAGATCTCAATAATCATTTAGATGAAAGTGTGCCTAAATTAGAAATTCATGAAATAGATCCTGAAAAATAAGATTTTGAAATGCTTCAACTAAAAGATAACATTTTTCCCCGGGGATTAACTCCGTTAGAAGACCTTTTTTACTTCAATGATGTAGCAAAGAAGCCTAAAATTGAGCCCACGTGAGCAGAAGTCGAGGAATGCAACATAGGTACTGAACGAAACCCAAAGATTATCAAATTGTCAAAAACATTACCTATTGTTACCAAACATAGATATATAGCCATATTAAAATAATACATTGATGTTTTCGCTTGGAATTATGAGGACCTGAAGGTTTATGATTCCAACATCATACAGCACAAAATTCCAATTAAAGAAGAACAAAAACCTTTCAAACAAAAACTTCGGAGGATAAATCCAGTTTTGTTACCTTTAGTTGAGAAAAAAATTAAACGAATGTATGATGCTAAAATAATTTCCCCCCTCCGATATTCCAAATGGGTATCAAACATAGTACCAACCAGAAAGAAAACTGGAGAAATCAGGGTATGCATTGATTTCAGAAATCTGAATAAGGTTTCTCTAAAAGATAACTATCCCTTACCCAAAATGGATCATATCTTACAAAAGGTGATAGGATCAAGTAGGATATCATTACTAGATGGTTTCTATAGCTATAACCAAGTCTTGGTTGATCCAGAAGACCAAGATAAAACAGCTTTTACCACTCCATGGGGCACTTTCATGTATGTGAAAATGCCTTTTGCATTGATAAATGTTGGAGCCACGTTCCAAAGAACAATGGACATTGCTTTTTCAGAAGAGATTGGCCTCTTTATTGTAATTTATCTGGATGATATAATTGTGTATTCAAAATCTAACGAAGAACACTTAAGACATTTGAAACGAATCATTGAGAAATGCAGAAAATTTGGCATATCTTTAAATCCTAAGAAAATACTATTTGGCCTGGAAGAAGGGAAACTGTTAGGACACATCATATCAAAATAGGGAGTTAGAATTGACCCTAAGAGAATTGAGGAAATCCTAAATATCAGTCCCCCAAGAAATATTAAGGAACTCCAATCATTCATAGGTAAAATAAATTTTTTGAGAAGATTTATTCCTAATCTCGTTGAACTCCGTAGAAACATAACCAATATGCTCAAGAAAGACTCTGAAATCAAATGGAACATAGAGGCTAGGCAATATTTTGACATGGTAAAACAGGCATTAGCTAAAGCACTAGTGTTAATCAGTCCAGATTTTACTAAAGATTTTATAATCTTTTCTTTTGCTTTTGAGCACATTGTTGCAGTTGTTTTACTGTAGAAAAATAGTGAAGGATTTGAGCAGCCAATAGCTTTCTTCAGCAAAGCTTTAAGAGATGATTCTCTAAAGTACAACATCATGGAAAAACGGGCCTTTGCACTAGTCAAGGAAATTAAATATTTTAGAGTTTACATTTTGCATTCACATGTAATTTCTTATGTACCTAACTCTATGGTAAAGGATATTTTAATGCAGAATGGACCAGATGGCAAAAGAGGAAAATGGATTGCGGTTATTTTGGAGTATGATCTGGAAATAAAACCTACCAAACTAATTAAAGGGCAACGACTTGCCCAGCTTATGGCTGAGTCCAATTTTAAAGCTCTGGACATAAACTTCGTGGCAACTTTGGATGATTAAGAGGAACATGCGACTCCACAAATCAATGAAGAATTTTTAAATTATCCCTAGTATCAAGACTTGCTTTATGTATTTTTCAATTTAAATGCTCCTCCTAGTCTTACAAAAACTAAAGCTAGATTTCTGAAATTAAAGGCAGTAAAATTTTTCATCATTGATAATGTCCTTTATTGGAAAGATTCTGGTGGTCTATTACTTAAATGTTTGTTGAAGAATGATGCAGACAAGATTATGCACAATTTTCATGAAGGATACTTTGGTGGCCACCTATATTGGAGAACTACTGCTCATAAAATTCTCAGGGCTAGTTTTTACTAGCCCACCGTTTTTTCTGATATCGATAAGAAAGTCACAACCTGCCACAAGTGTCAAATTTTCAAAGGTAAAAAGAAACATCTACCCTTGCCACTAAAACCCATTTCTGTTGAAAGCCCATTCCAACAATGGGGTTTTGATTTCATTGGTGAAATCCATCCTCCTTCCTCTGGCCAATACAAGTGGATTTTAACAGCTACAGATTACCTCACTGAGTGGATAGAGGTCATACCTTCTATAAAAGCCACTGATGTTTTCATTACAAAGTTCCTTGAGACCAATATCCTATCCAGATTTGGTTGCCCAAGGAAAATCATCACTAACAATGCAGCAGCTTTTAAATCCAAAAAGATGATTAAATTATTTAATAAATATCATATTTTTTTAGGACATTCAATGGCCTATTACCCACAAGGTAATGGACTAGCTAAATCATCCAATAAGAGTCTGGTAAACATCATCAAGAAGTTATTAGAACATAATAAAAATTCTTGGCATAATGTTATAGAGTATTTTTTCACTGTCCCTACAATCCCCATCCCGCATAATGGAGGACCATTTCAGTGACTTCTGTGTATTTTCATACCTTGCAAAAAGTGTCATTGCATCCCTTGGCATGAGAAGAACATTTTCTCTGTTGACTATTCCGGGAGCAAGCTCTCAAAAACACATGATTTTGGGTTAACGCTGGTAGGCAGTTATGGCCTCACACCCATTGGCGCTCTGTCTCAGTGCATTACCTGTGCCGAGCTATTTTTGGAAAAAAATTTAAAATATAAGCGAAGTTTCCATTCCCAACCACTTCGTGAGCGGAGTCAACATGGTTTGTTCGATTGAATAACCTTGAAGACCTTCCTTTGGCTTCTTGTTTCCTACATTTGAGAAACTCCCCAAAGGATAAGGTCTCCCTTCCACCTTATGAGGGATCCCAAACCACCTCCTCCCCTCATATAAATACATCTCTCTCACATAGTTGCATCTAGCTGAATAGTCCCTACTATAGCTGGTGTGAGATAGAGCAGAGAGGAATCCATTGTCAAGAGAGAGTCTAGGCTTATTGCCCCGCCAAGTCCAATTCCCCGACGAATGCTTGAGACGCATTTGACTGGACCCGTCGAAGGAGGCTGCAACGTCAAGGCTCTTTTGGTTGTAAACTTCTTCTCTCTACTTATTAATATATGACTGATGTTTTGGTTCCCGTTTTTTGTTTGATATGCTTAATCTTGTGCAATGCATTTAATTCTCCTTGACCAATTAAATAGTTATGGATGCAAGTATGTTTTCGTATGATGTTATTGTTCTCTGATCTTTGTGCAGGCACCTGAGTATTACCGCTGAAGGACCGCGACGTGTCAATACGAAGATCAGGAGACTACTTCCACAGCTACGATAATTGTGTTGTAACAAATGTAGGTCATCTATCCCAGCTCAGTTTCATTCATAAACTAGGAATCCGAAGGATTAGCATGTTCCCCAGCAGAGTCGCCAACTTTTTTTTCGACTTCAGCTCACATATTCGCATGCTTTAATTTGTACTTGTTCGGGTTAAGATGGAGCGCAAGACCCTCGATTTTGTCTGATAAAATCCAGGCTGCGATATTGTTTTGGTTTATCATGACTATATGCATGACTCTTTTAATTGGATGGTTGCGACCATACCTGAGTCTATTTATTGATCCTTCTCACTAGATGGTTGCGTCCATACCTCAGATCTCATTTTTATATGTACTCTATTATGGATGGTTGTGCCCATGCCACATATTCATGTATCAGAGATATCAGTGGTACTTGTACCTGCAGGTCTTCCGACGGTGGTGTTTAGTTTGAACATGTTCTCGTAAAGAATTTCATCCTCCCTCTCTCTCAGACCTCATACTTTAGGGGGCATCTGTTACACAGTATTTTTTCACCGTCCCTGCAATCCCTATCCCGCACAGTGGAGGACCATTTCAGTGACTTTTGTGTATTTTCATACCTTGAAAAGTGTCATTGCATCCCTTGGCATGAGAAGAACATTTTTTCTGTTGACTATTCCAGGATCAGGCTCTCAAAAACACATGATTTTGGGTCGGCGTTGGTAGGAAGTTATGGCCTTGCGCCCATAGAGAAATTAACACTGGGCCTCGCGCCCATCGGCGCTCTGTGTCAGTGGACTGCCCACCCCGAGCTGTTTTTGGAAAGTTTTTTTAAAATAGAAGCGAAGTTTCCATTCCCAACCACTTCGTGAGCGGAGTCAACATGGTTTGTTCCACTGAATAATGTCGAAGACTTTCCTTTGGCTTCTTGTTTCCTACATTTGAGCAACTCCCCTAAGGATAGGGTCTCCCTTCCACCTTATGAGGAATCCCAAACCACCTCCTTCCCTCATATAAATACATCTCTCTCACATAGTTGCAGCTAGCTTAACAGTCCTTACTATAGCTAGTGTGAAATCGAGCAGAGAGGAATCCATTGTCGAGAGAGATTCGAGGCTTATTTCCCCGCCAAGTCCAATTCCCCGATGAATGCTTGAGACGCGTTTGAATGGACCCGTCAAAGGAGGTTGCAACGTCAAGGCTCTTTTTGTTGTAAACTTCTTCTCTCTACTTATTAATACATGACTGATGTTTTGGTTCCCATTTTGCGTTTGATATGCTTAATCTTGTGCAATGCGTTTAATTCTCCTTGAACAATTAAATAGTTATGGATGCAAGTATGTTTTCGTATGTTGTTATCGTTCTCTCGGATCTTTGTGCAGGAACTTGAGTATTACCGTCGAAGGACTGCGACGTGTCAAGACGAAGATCATGAGACTACTGCAATAGCTACAACAACTATGTTGGAACAAAGGTAGGTCATCTATCTCGACTCAATTTCATTCATAAACTAGGAATTCGAAGGATTAACATGTTCCCTTGCTGCTAGACCACCCTAAGTCTAGAGGGATCACTTTTGTCCGCAAAGGGGATTTACCTGCACAACACATAATAAGTTAATCAGTGCACTTTGAGCTGATAGGCTTACTACCAAGAAGTCCATTGGTATGTCACCATGCCAAATTGTCTATGGGATGGATGTCGTTTTTCCATCTTCTCTAGCACAATCTGTGATGAACATAATGCAAGAGTTACAAGTGGAACCAAATGATGCACTCAGAAGGATCCATCAAACCATTCAGTTGCAGCAAACAAGAGAAGAGGTGTATAACAGAACACAGCTCATTCAGGAAAATATCAAGAAAAGTTTTGACAAAAGGACCAAGGCAGCTGATTTTGCTAAAATGGGATGCAAGGAGAGAAGACAAATGGAAACATAAAAATTTTGTTAATCTATGGATGGGACCATATATTATAAATGCTTTTAGAGGTGACCATGTATTTTTTCTCACAGATATGGATGGAACAGAGTTACCTAATGGTCCTGTAAATGGCAGGATGTTGAAGCATTATTTCTCTTAGTTTAAAGATTCTTTTACATCATTGTAAATATCGTAGTCAGCATAGGTTGGATTGGATGTTTTGGTGATTAAGTTTGAAGCCCGCAGAGAAGGCCCTAAGCCATGATCAACAGACTTTCATAATATTTGAAGCAGAAAAGGAATCAGATTACAGATTGCTCAGATTTGCAGAAGGATAAGGATATTGATCACAGGTTCTTGACACTTCAATGCATGGAAGTGTCATCCCCAACTGGAGCCATTTTTAGGGTCCTATATTTCATAGGATCTCAAGGTGACTGATTTTATTCTATCTGTCAAATTTACTTTGTAAAATGATTTCCAACCTGCAAATAATTTTCTAAAAAAAAAGGAGATAACATAAAAAATCAAGAGGGTATATGTTAAATATATATATATATATAAATAGAAAATAAAAAATAAAAAAAGAATAAGAAGAAGAAGAAGAAGAAGAAGAATATGAACCCCATCAAAAAGAAAAAATAATAAATTCTGAAAGTGTTGCACCTCCAAATGCCACTACTCTTAGTTTAGCTTATTTCTAAAAATAAATTGTGTGTAGCTTGTTTAAAATGTCACAAAAGTTCAATAGAATTCATTCATACAGTTTAAGCATGATTGAATTAGGTTTAAATTGCTTGTTTTTAGGTAGTGAAAAATGATTTTTCAAACTATTTAATCTTGACAGATCAATAGTTAGGTAGAAAATAAAAACCGGTTCAATAATTTAATCTGAACCAAGGGAGGTGGTGTAACGTTATTTGTTTTTGATAAGTTGGCATAAGTAGTTAAATAATTTTCAAAATGATGAGGTAGGATATGGATGCAAAAGAATGAAAAATTAAAAATATTAGGAAAATTATTATTTTTGTAGACATCCATGTCAATAAAATGTTAGGTGTTAGATGCTCTAAATAAAGAAGGCAAATAAAATGTTAGGGAAGCAAGAAAGAAAAATAAAGCTTCATTCTGTTTTAAAATATTTGATTGGCTGCTAGTCTAAATGCACCTATGAAAAAATTTATTTGTATGGTTTAATCCAGATTATAAATTCATATCCTAAAGTTTTAAACCATAGCAATATATCCCCGCCATACTTTCATTTCATTCCATTTTCCCTAAATCATTAAGCCATACCATTTATCCATTTTCATTTTCATTTGACATTCAAATTTCTTTTCACATCGGCCAAATCACAAAATCCTTTAATTTTTGTCACCTACAACCTTTCGAAATGTGATATGCGATGATAGTAGGACCCATTCACCCGTCGCGCGCAAATAAACCTTACCCTTTTCCGCCTTTCCGTTTTATTTTTCTATTTTACCTTTTTCACATCACTATAGCATTGTTTCCACTTACCTCTTCCTTCCTGATTCCCCGATTGCGATTAAAGTGGGGCCATTTCTCCCTGCCACGTCGCCCTTTCCCCTACCATCCATTACACGTCGCAAAATATACCACATCGCATATCAACAAAAATAACTTATTCCATTTCGCCAACCGTTAAAACTTGCGATTGTCGATGTGCGATATGTATCGCATCGCACATATCTTAACTTTTCGCTCATCGCATTTCACAAAATTTAAAGTTTAACCATATTCCCAAAACTTATCAGGTCCCAATTGTGATTTGTGATGCGTTTGACCCCACCATAATACTCCGCTCACCGCTATACATCGTTCTTTTGCTACCATTCTCATTCCATTGCTACACATCATCCTCTGTCAGCAAAAATCGCACTTCGCGGGTTTTAGCACTTACCACATTTCCCCAAACTCTCAACTATGCGATGTGCAGTAAACTATAAATATTGCAATGTGCGATGTGGGTGGATCCCAATCGCACTTCGCACTTCGCAAGTTTTAGCATTTACCCCCTCGTGCTCATAACAAAACCTTAAGATTTGCAATTTGCGATAGGCGTTCGCCCCACCTTCCCTACCACATCACCTCCCTCTCCCCACATTTCGCAAGTTTTAGATTTTACCTCCGTCGCTCATAGCAAAACCTTCCGACTTGCGATTGTGATGCAGGTCGAATCCCACCTTCCCTGCCACGTCACCTTCGCACTTCGCATCGCATCGCCGACTCCATTTCTCATATCATAAACTATAAAACATGCGATGTGCGATATTTCTATGGATGTGATGAAGTTCGGAAATAAATTTTACAGAATTTCAAGTCCGGGTATATGGGTTTTTATGCTGTTTTGTTTAAAAATGGGTTAAACATGGCAAAAAGGACTCGGGTAGCAAATAGACACCATGGGTCAATACAGGCAAAGGACGTTCATACAATAGATTTTGCCAACACAACACTTAGTTTGCCAGCACAATACTAAAAAGGTGGTGACTTAGCAACGGTTTTCCAGCAGAACAGGGCCAGAAATGCAGATGCACTCCTTTTAGATCGATTTCTTTCCTTTCAGTTCATTTTGAGAAATTATAAATTGCCTTCACACAGGCATTGATTGTAATTTGTTTTTATTTTTGTATAAATACTCTAGTTTTGGGAGTATCAAGAGTCGATTGATTGAGATCAGAACTATTTTTGTCTATTGAAGTACTGCAAGCTTTTTCAAAGCACTGGAGCATCAATAATAATCAGACCATTCACAAGATTCTTGTGGATTGAATATTGGTGATGTTTTTCTTCTGTTATTATGTTTCATTGTTATCTTCCATTGTAATCATCTGAATTCCAATTGTAAAGCAGAAAGCGTGATGAATAGGATATACTTTTGAGTACCTTATTGTGGCTGTGTTTACAATCATAATGTTTTCCACTGAAGACCAAACTAAAGAATTCTTAATTTCTCTTTAGTTCTGCTGAATATCTTCATATTTCTGTCATAATCAATTTATAAATTTGAAAGATCCAGTAAATACTCCTAGTTTGCCCTGTGTTTACTCTGTGAAAATTTGATGCAACTATCCAGTTATATTTTGTCTCCATTGCCCAATAGACATTAATAAATTGAATACAATCAATTTTCCAAAATGCAAAACAAAACTCAAAACCCAAGTACAATCATAACTAGCCTAAAAGCTTATCCAAACAAAGTTAAATCTTAAAGAGAGAGCCCTCTCTAAAACTGGCATGGCTAGATTCTAGTTTCCAAAGTTGGTTTAATGTTGGCCTATGTGATTAGTTCTCACAATCTCTAGTAAATTACAGAACGCTAACATATAGTTCATCTCTCAATATTACTCATGAAATGCTTTTGTACATCCATGTAAGACTAGATACTCTATTATGATGCACCTCCAAGAGGGGTTTAAAAACTCATTATTTCTTTATCATGGTAGAAAGCAAGGTTTGGTTTGATGTTGGCCTATGTGATTAGTTCTCACAATCTCTAGTAAATTACAGAACGCTAACATGTAGTTCATCTCTCAATATTACTCATGAAATGCTTTTGCACATCCATGTAAGACTAGATACTCTATTATGATGCACTTCCAAGAGGAGTTTAAAAACTCATTATTTCTTTTTATCATGGTAGAAAGCAAGGTGATAAAAACAAGCAACAAAATGTTTTTTGACATGCTACTCCAATTTCCATTTCCAAAATGCTCCTTTTTCAAAAATTTCCATTATCTCATTTTTCTCTTTTGTTGGTTTTTCATAAATAAATTCTATACCATAGCTATTGTCTAAAGAGATCAATGTTTCATGATTTTCTTCTTATATTTTATCTCCCTCGGCAAAATTCAATTTCAATAGCATCATGCAGAAGGAATACACGTTTGTCCTTTTCCAATCAAGGCAATTTGATTTTCTAAAAATATGTTTGTATTACAAAACTTAATAAATCAATGATTCTTTTGTCGTGTAATGCTACAACGTTTAAGATATTGACACTCATAGGGAAAAGAGAGGTTTTCATTACAAGGAGAAATTCCTCACTCCAAACTTCAAGTCTTCAATATCATTTGGACATGGGAGATGTATGCCTTCATAAATCAATGATTCTTTTGTCGGGTAATGCTACAACATTCAAGATATTGACACTCATAGGGAAAAGAGAGGTTTTCATTACAAGGAGAAATTCCTCACTCCAAACTTCAAGCCTTCAATATCATTTGTCATTGGGATCTCCATCGAAATGTTTGAAATCGAGATCCTTGTCATGCCTTCAAATGAAGAAAAAAATCCCATGCCAAGCCGTCAAAAATAAAATCACCAAGGTCACATAGCTTATCAATTTCTTCCTCATTGTTGGATGCATCAAATCTTGATGTTTCTTCATTATCACTTCCTTTGACATGATCAGCATCACATACAAAACTCTGATAGGTGTTTAGATTTTCAATGAAACTTCGAATTTCTGTCATTATTATCATATGTCTTCATCATTCTTGATGAATGAATATTCAGGAAATGAAGTGGACATGGCAGCCATAGGCAAGTCTTTGAAACACACTTTCTCGTCATTAGTAAAATCAGAAAAAGTAGCAACCTCCCTTGGATGCAAAAATCTCTTATTCCATGACTTTGGATCACCTTGCAAGGTTTGTGTAAATATATTTATTGATGGGGTTAGTGTTAAACAAATTTGGTGAAAGAATTAAATTGTAACTTGACTAGATTTTTATAATCATGAAACTGTGGATAGTGTTTATTCCATTTAGCACTAACAAGGAATGGATTTGGATAACCTTTAATACCTAGCAATAACCCTACAACTAACTTTTCCACAAAAGACAGCATCACTGACACCAAACTTCTTCACAGCAAGAGGGATTTTTTGTAAATGAGTCGCCAGGTGAGACATTTAAATTCCTTGTATATATTGTTGTTTTCCCTTAATAAAATACATGTAGCAATAAATTAATATTCATGGATACAAGATTTCATTCTCCTTGACATTGTCGAATGAACCATGTTTATAAAATAACTTCAACCTCCTTAAATAATGTTGTAGCATATCCCTATTTCTAGTGAACTAGACTTCATCCCAACGACAATGTCACTTATTCGCTTTGAACTCTGCACTTGAGGCAAGTCCCTCATAGCAATCAAAGCAAGTTTGATGCCATGATAAAAACTATTCATGTTTCCACCTTGGCATTTAGCTCTCCCACTTCATTACAGGTGCATTTCCAATAGTGGGGCATATCCCTAAAGGTTGTTCCTACTTTGCAAGTTAAGTTTAAATAGGGTATAACATACCAAAAAAATAACTTTTATTATAGAAGGAGAATACAATTATTTATTTGCCACTAGTGTATATCCACTAGGAAATTTGGTCAACAACTTATATACAAGGACCTAACCTCATACCAGTAAAGAAATCATATATGTTTCCTGGTTTCATGTTTTACATGAATATCAAATGATCAAATATCTCAATCCTTCATATAAACATGGAAAAAATGAATCTGGACACGAATTTTAAAAACAAAAACACAAAAACTACGTAGTCCTACATCATTCGTTGAGCCACATTAATAAGTCACATGAGAACCTCATTAACAATTGTTGTTCACATGTGAGCTATATCTTAGTGCAAATGAGAAAAAGACAACCAAATGATCTAAAAAGGGATAACGTGGGGATTAAAAAACACTCAAGAAGGTGGAATACTTATATGCATAAGAGCAAGGTGTCCAAAGATATGTCTATGATTTTTGTCCTCGTAATATTGCCCTTTACACTCAAATGAGAACAAATCCTATATTTTCATATTAGCTTTTTTGGAGAGATATCATTATTCACAGCTCATCCTCATGAATAACTTGAGAACTAAAAACATGCTTAAAGTAAATTACATTAACTAGTGAGCCCTTGACCTTGAACTCCTAGAGACTTTGAAAGGCTTCATATGTACACCATATACAATATAAAATACACTCATATGCCTTTATGCACTCAATCTTATTCATATACTGCCCTTCAAGGATTATTTCTTTCTAATGCATATCTTCCTTGTTTAAACCACTTGCATATATAAATGACTACACTTTGCTATACTTATATAGCTTCCTTCATTCATATATATATATATATATATATATACACAATTTAACTGTTCGTTGTTACAAAATAGTTTGTGGATACTAATTCATTTATTAAATTATATATATTTAAGCATTCGTGCATGTACAAAATAAGGGTTCCATAGTAGAGCACCATATTAAAATTGGAAATGTCTCATAGAAGTCATTCTGACTAAATATTGCTATTGATAAATTTATAGCTAAATATACCTTTATGCACTCAAACTTATTCATATACACCCTCCAAGAATTATCTCTTTCTAATGCATATATTCCTTGTTTAAACTACTTGCATATATAACATGACTACACTTTACCACACTTATATAGCTTCATTCACTCATATATATATATATATATATATATATATATATATATATATATATATATATATATATATAATTTAAACATTCATGCATGTACAAAATAAGAGTTTCATATTAAAACACCATGTTAAAATTGGAAATGTCTCATAACAATCCATTACAACGAAATACTTCAATTAATAAATTTATTAAAAGATCTCATAATAATCCATTACAACTAAATATTGCTATTGATAAATTTATTAAAAGATCTATCGATGACCTTTAATTTTACACTAATAAAGTTAACCATGTTTATCAATTTTTCAAGCAAAATGTTCAAAGTTCTATAAATATAATAACTCAGCATATAAACTTTAATTATATTGGAAAATAAATGTATTTAAACAATATCTTGGTAAATAAATTGAAACATATTCAGTTAAGGAGAATATATTTATATAAATATCATAACTTAAACCTAACCTATAATTATAAATTATGATTTTATCTTAAGTTTTTAAGATATAGATTATAAACATAATAGTTTTCAAATTTAATTATATATTTTCTTAAACTTAATAGCAAATATTTGCATATTTTTTGCAAAGACATTTTCTTTTAACCAAGTGACTTAGCTGATAAGTCCAACTAATTAAAATTTATTTTAACACTAGAGTGTTATCCATGACCATGGAAAAAGGAAAAAGAAAGAAAAGAAAAAAGAAAAAAACATCCATACAATTATTATTTTAACTATATTAGAAAAGAAGAGAAAAAGTGTTGTATGTTTATAGTCCAATATAGACATTTCAAGTTTATCACATAAATGACAAAAAAATAAAAAATTTAAATAAATATTTCTAAAGATTAAATTTAATTAAAACTATCATTCATTAAATATTTTTCCTTATATTTTCTCTCATATTTCCCCACCGTCTGCGGGTGGAGTGGGGATTCTCAAAATTTATCATTCACTAAATAATTTTCCATTTTCATATTTCCCTCCCCACCATCTACGGTTGGAGTGGGGATTCTCAAAATTTATCATTCACTAAATAATTTTCCATTTTCATATTTCCCCACTGTCATGCGGGTAGAGTGGGGATTCTCAAAATTTCTCATTCACTAAATAATTTTTCATTCCCACAATTATTTTTAGATTCTTTTAAGTTTAGGATCTTTATAGAATCCTGAAGTTATACTTGTTCCTAAACCCCTTATTTCAACACCGTAATACCCCTACAACACATCACTTAAAACAAACAAACATTTGGACGAACATATTTCGTATTTGCTCAACCATGCTCTAAAATGCAGACCTGCCAGGATTTTTTTAATATTTGCCCAACCATGCTCTGAAAAGCAGTCCTGCCAGGATTTTTTCATATTTACCCAAATAATATTTTTTAATGTGCTTTGGGCATTCCCAAGCCACCTCCAATTCGATAGTAGCTAATAACCAAATATTAGAGTTGATTTTTTCCTAAGTTCTTTTCCACCCTATATCTCCACTTAAATCTTTTAAATCAATTTATAAAGCTGGGTAATTAAGCATTATGCATTAAAAAAATAAGCATGAATGTGGCACATGTTGTCAGAGTTGAACGGGCCACTTTGAGTCAACCAACAAAATGTATTTGAAAATTTACCTAAACAACTCGAGATTAGTAACCCAATATACATGTTTCAATCTTCCCTGAGTGTGGACACTGAAACCTGATCGAATTAGCCAGATAACACTGGTTTTCATTTAGGTATAAGCCACGTTTATTATCATAATCAACTCAACATTCTCATATGGGCATCTAACACAGCCATTTCTATCTAGTTTCTTCTCATTTATGGCCACAGTGCACTTCTCTTATGTTTTGATAATCAATGTCCTTACCAATTCACAATTATGCATAGCCTCAAGTTTAAATCCCCACATGATGGGAGCAATTTTGATTCCTTATTTATATGGATACATGCTTGATGAGTTCTGTAGTTAATATATTGCTTCATGAGTTTACAGAGCCGCCTCAAATAATAAAAGGTATGAACCTTCTAGTCTGAAAATAAGACTCAATCCAACAGTCATCTATTTTGCCAATTTAATCAAGTTCGAATATCTCATTATGGAACCAAAATGCAGTCCGCAGCCATCTATTGCATGAATCGCTCAAAGGAAAAGAGTCGCATTGTTAACAGTACAGAATAACAAAATAAAACCGGGGGAACGTGCAATTAAACCAGACCATTATTATAATACGAGGCACGAGAATTTTTTATCCAACATTGTGGTAAAAGTCAACCCAAGCATAACAAAACAAAGAGGCGCATGCAAGACTATTGGGCAAAATTGTCACTAAAATTACCTTTTGTAAGTAAATAGTCAGAGCTGTCTTCCCTTTCTCACTTATTTGTGCATAATTATTAATTACTATTATCTCCGATTCACCAAGACTGAGCCTATGTTCAGTCCATTAAAGATGTGCAGCATTAAGTGTTAGGCACACACAGTTATAGAAAGGTAATTACATGATTGGAATCCATGGTATTCTTGGAAAGCACGCCCAACAGGAACTCTAATGAATAGCCCTGCACAAGAACCTTGGCCTCAATGATAAAGGAAAATTTACATCCCTAGGTCACTTTCTGCAGTCTGTACAGATTAGAAGATTCAAAGAAAAAGCAGGAACTCATCTCAATAAAGGAGCTACATCCTTTTTGCATCTAGAACAAAAACTGAAGAAAAGAATTACAATATTAAAAGTTCTTTTAACGCCTTAATATGCCTGAATTTGTCCATCTACAAGTCATTTAAAATAATCCCTCCAAAAGCAAATAAACAATTCTTATATTTACTGTGAGTGACTATTGAGCAGTAGATCTGCTGCAGCATTGATGTCATTTCTTGCTTGTGCAAGTGCTCGTATAGCTGAACTCCTATCAAAACCCATAGAAACTAGAGTTGAAATGGCCGCCTCTGATTCAGCCATGGCAGGTGCAACCCAGTTACCCTGCTCATATTTCCAAGCAAACATAATAGTTAGCCTTTTTGCTATATCCTACTCTGAATGGCAAATTTTCAGCTTGAATCTTTCATTTGTTTTTCAAATTATAGTATCAGTTCCTATGGAATGCAATTATTAGAAAGTACACATATCTAAAAGAGAGTGAAAGAGAAAATAACAAACTGTATACACAACAACGATATCTTAGTATGCAGATACAATCAAAGCCTTGAAAAGCCCACTTCCCAAATAAAAATCCCTTCCTAGAAAGGTTCTTCTTGTTGGAAAATACTTTCTGAAACTAAGTCCACACTGATTTTATATAAAGGCAAGTTCCCACTAATACACTTGACCTATAAAAGCAACTGGCATCACTCTAAGCTTCTGGTCAGGCAATTGCCAACAGTCCCAAATTAGTTTTAGATTATTAAAGTACCCTAGGAAACAAGTGATTTATATATAAATATACAGAAAAGTCTAAACAGAGGACTATATAGAGAATATGCAAGTCTGGCCCTTTATATGTTTTAGTTTATAAGACCTCAACTAGGACTACTAAAAGCCATCAAAACAATGATAGTATCTAGAACTCAACTAGCCATGAAAACAATGATAGTATCTAAACCTTCAGTGGCTCATGGCATGCAGAATTTCAAATGAAATCTACATTTAGCTCTATGCCAGATGTGAGCATGCCAATTTTATTTCAGGGTATGCCAGTAGATTAGTCCCACACTCTTGGGTTGTAGGAAACTCGCAACAATGCTAAAAATAATAATAATAATTTTTAAAAAATAGATGTTCTTTCAATTGTACAAGTCAAACAATTAGACATTCATTTCTCCACCATAACTTAAATGATTCTGCAGAAAACTGACCTGAAATTGTTGACCCAACGGAGCATCTATTGTCTCTCTTGGGACAGTTCTTCTTGAGGAAACGGTAGATGACCCTCCAGAGACTAATGGAGCAAAAAGCCACGAAGCAGTAGATGCTACCGATTTAGGAAGCTGTACAAGTTAGGAAGATGAATATCACTACATTTTCTACGGCCATTTTTAATCTATGTTCCTAGAAGTGCATGTAAATGGAAACTGCAAACTATATATCAAAACATGATAAACTTATTTTCATATTAGAACATTACTGGCTACTTCAGGCACATTGGCAGCATATTAAATCTATTTCCAAATGAAAGAAAAATTCTTACACAATTTTCCATGGTTTGTTTTTTCCTACAAACCTTCTCATAACCTAAATACGCTTATAAGAATAGAAGGTAGTCCATGCAGGAACACGGCAGAACAATGAAAACATATCTTCTTTTGTATGTAATAATCTATACGATCTTCAGGTCTATCTATAACTTAAGTTGTACAATTTGATGATTGTTAAAGGTGTTTTAACAATGAAACATAATTTTATTCATTTAAAAGAATTCCATACTATCCTTGCAAATGAAGAGACAGAAGGAAGACCTTTAATTTTTGAATTCTAAAAATGTTCATTCGATATAATAAGCCAGCAATTACTCCACAAAACCCTGGTATAAAGGATCTCTTCCATGATGAAAGGAGAAGCTGCAAAACAAAGCCTCAGAAAATTAGTACCCCATAAGAAAATGCAACTAAATCATTTGAATCATTTCTGAAATGGAAGTCACATATACTTATAAAAAACAGGAACGTCATACTTGAAGTCCAGCAAGGTAGACAAATGACTTATCAGAGAACCGGACACTAAAAATTTGAAACCGCGTTGAAACTGGTATATCAAGAAAGAAGGGAACAAAGAGAGAAACTATTATGCCATAAGGTCCAGGAGCTAGTCCACCTGATACATAATCTGCAGAGCCATGTGCAAAAAAGGGAAGATTAGAACCATATACGGACGCTTGTAATATTTGCAGCATGCACTTACAAGCGACAAGTATGCACAATCTACACATGCACAGTGTCAAACACAGTGTGCCACGATACAAAAACAGAATTTTCAGACTAACATGAGCTAAGCCCAAGTGTCATACTCCTCAAATTGCACCAATAATCAGCAACAGAAAACACGTACGTATCTATAAATGTATTAAATATATGATAATGCATATCCTGTATATATTAAAAATAAACCTATCATGTATGTACATACGGATCTACCTTTCTAAAAGACTCACACATAACTTTGCCGGCATCGAGTTTTTTGTGTATAAATAAATTAATAATAAGTGTGGATATAATCCATTATGGAGTGTTTCAAAGAGCTTATAACAGAAACTCTGACAGTGTTTGAAGTGTTATTAAATATGTTCAAGCATTTCCAGATAACTCACATGAGACATTTTGATTGTCAACCTTTCGAGCGAGTGTGGCTCATCATCAGGACATAGATATGAAATTTGATCATGCATTGAGAGATAAATAGGTGAGAGATGGAGAGGCATTAGGTTAGATGAACGTTATGAGGTCAAGATTAAAAAGTTTAAAAGAATTAATGAAAATAATGACCAACTGAAAAATGTCAATATATATATATATATATATATATATATATATATATATATATATATATATATCCATTAGAGACATTCCAGTTATAGGAGAACTGTTGGAAATATTGTCATCGATGGCAAAAGAGCAGCCCCAGAATTATCATTGAAAACAAAGAAGCAGATCAGGATCAACTGGAGTATAAAGGAGCAATAAGTCGAAGGCAAAAGTTAAGTGGAGAAGCATAAAAGAGAGGTAGAGGAGCAGCAAAGAGTAAAAAAGAGGCTGAGGAGCAGCATTAGAGGCAAAGGAGTAAGGCAGAGGAGCAGCAAAGAGGCATGGATCAACACCAGAATTATCATTAAGGCAAAGGAATAGAGAGGAGCTGATGCCGGGGTTCTGCTAGAAAGCAGATCCTGGCATATAAGAAATTCACTGCTTCAATCAAAATGAAAATGCTCAATTTTTTTATAAAAGAAAGCCATAAAAACATTCAATTTAAATTTACATGAAGGCCAAAAGAGCCCTGCAAATTAACTAAAGATAACAATATCAAAATTCTCTGGCCAAATATTACATTGGGCGGCCTCTTGGCTCTTGGGCCTTCAAACCACTCCTCACTCTTCCTGTACTCCTCATGTACTCAGCTCTTCAACTGTGTGCTCTTCCTCACAAAAACACTCACATTTATACATAAATAATGAATTTAATTCATTCCAAAAATCTCTCCCCACAAATCTCAACTATATCTAATTTAGATTCATTCTAGATGTGGACTCAACAAAGTCTCGTACATAGAATTCCTACTCCCTAAATTTGCTACCTAATTCACTCATATCCTATTAATTATTAAAAGAATATATACAATATCCTCACCTTTACATTTACGGATTTTCCTCTCTTAAATTTTTAAAATTAATAAAATAATATAAAAAACCTCACCCCCTTTTTACAGAAATGAATAATTAAAATTGAGCTTGATGCTCCTGCATTAGACTCCCAAGGTTGAAATTAATCATGATCGCCTGATCATGTGTTCGGATCTTCGTCTACCGGGATCCCATATCTTGTGCTGCAACTTTCTATTTGTCGTTGCTTCTATCTGTTGTTCTTCTCCAGGGCTCCATACTTTATGCTGCATCGCCCCACTGACTATGCTTTCACAATCTTCTGTTGTCTTTCTCTTACTGCTTCTTCTTTGTTTTACTGCTGTTGGCTTCTTCCAGGATACTTTCATCATCATCCGCCTATAGATTTTCTCCAACGTCTGCAATAGAACTTGTACTCACAAAACAATTGTTAAAATAAAAAACATAAGGCTTCAGTGCCTCTTTCTCTGCTGGCAACATTTCAATATGCTGCTCTGAAGTTTCCTCTTCCATCAGCGCATCAGTATGTTGATTTAAATCCTCCATGAGACTATTAGCTAGTCCCTCCTCCACATCATCTGTTTGAAAAATGTTTCCCTGTTCTGTGTCTTTCAGCAACTCTCCCTGAAAATAGATCCTTTGCTTTTCCAACTCTCTTCTCTGAAGATCTAACTTTCTGTATAACTTAACAATCTCAACTGGGGTAGAACTTGGAAATTTTACACAACTTTCCATACCTTCATTTGCTGTTGACCAATCATCAGATGATCCTTCTTCCGCTGCTTCAATATTCTGCTGAATATTTCCATAAGACCTCTTTGTCTTCATTTCTTTCTGAGATCTTGCTATCTCAACATTATTCTGAACAGATTTCAGATTCAACTCTTCTTCTTTAACAAACTTCAAAGTTTGTTCAACACCTTGTGATGTACCTATAATCACACACAAATCATTAGTCTTAAAAACATAAGACCTTGTGGTCCCACTGGATGTTTCAGTCAACATCTCTCTTTGCTGCTCTGAATCCTTCATTTGATTCAGTTTTTCTGTAGATTTCTCTTCTGTCTCATCACTACTTCCACTCCTCCTTTGGCAATCTTCCCGAATTGTCCTGGTTTCAGCATCATTACATTCTAAACTTTTGTCAACAATTCCCTTAAACAAATACATCTGTTTACCTCCTTAGAATTTTTCTTCAGCATTTCCACTTTGTTCCTGTTCCATAACAGCTTCGACTTGCTGTCTTACCCCAAATAAGAATTCATTTATGATTTCTTCCTGTTGTAACCAATCAACATTTTCCTTCTCTGAAAGGAATTCTCTACCAGACTTCACCTCAAGCATTTCATTCTCCTTTGTGACAGTTCCATCAGACTGCTCACCATCTTTTGCACATCCTGCAAACATACATAAACTATGAGAAAAAATGTAAGGCTTCATGGCCTCGTCTGTTTCTCTCGCCAACACATCTTCAGATGCTTCTGAAGTATCCCAATAGTGCATGAGATCTTCCTCACTGATCTCTTCACCCAGAATTTCGCCATGTTCCGAGCCACAAATGGAAACATCCATTTTTAACTCAGCCTCTCTGAGTTCTTCACAACTCAACATCTGCTCGAGATTCCTCAGCTCTTCCATCAACTGTATGTTTACCTGATTTTCCCTCTTTGCATGTAGTTTTTGCCACTTCACCTTCTTTCTCATGGTCCAACCATGTGTCTGGTTCCTCACATTTTCCTGCAACAACTCTATTAACAATTCAAGGTGAATTGTTATCTCAGCCTTCTCCTGCTCGTACTCTTCATCAGATCTCCGAAAATGACTATCAACAGTCATCTTCCCCTTCTTTGTGAACTGCATCTGTTCACATGTGGACTTCATTTAATCCACTTCCCCGCAATCCTTCACACTTGTCATTTACGTAATTGTCAAACACCGCTTAAGTTGAATGTTGACTTGCAATCATCAAACCATACCACCATTTGACAACCATCTCTAACTCCCTTACACAAGCATCTTACCACAATTGATGTCAATGACTCAAGACCACATACCATCTATTCCTTTCCAAATGGTATTTCTTTCCGAACCCCACTTGAACGATATCATTTACAAATGATCATTTCAAATTTGAATCCATTAAAGAATTCAAATAACATGAAGTTTGAACTAACATATATGATAGCTTACCCATTCATAGGTTACATCCATGTAGTTATTTACTCCACTCTACGCACACAGCGTTGACAAAATATCTTAATTAACGTTATCAATGATTTAACCCAAATCCCAATGCATTTTAAAACCATTGTAAGCCAAATTTCAATGCAAACTTCGGCTATATCATTTGTCCTGCACATATATCACGTCAATGTTTTTTTGCCATTTCAAAATGTTTTATTGCCATTTCAACCTGCACATGCATCAACTCCATAACACAGTCAATTTTGCGTAATTTCTCAACTCATTTTAAAACCATTTAAGCCAGATTTCATTTCACCTCCGGCAATGTCATTCAACCTGCAATAATATTCGACCCTTGGCAATATCATTTGAACGCTTATTGCATTTACAACCAAGCATCCATCAAACTTTATAACGCAATCAAATTGCGTAGTTTCCAATCTGTGTATGTAACGCAGTCATTGTCCACAGAACGGTTGACTAATACTTCCAATCTGCGTAGTAGCTTCAAGCAAACTTCAATGCATATAATAATTTATGAGTTCTCAAGGACCATTGTGAATGGATATACTAAAATCTATATTTGGGATCCAATAAAAAAAAACTTTTCCCACAATATTTGAGCCTACGCTCTTCTCAACAAACCAAGCACAAAACCATTTAACATTCACAACAATGTTATCGGTTGCACGAAAATCATTAACATTTACAATACTGTTATCATTCTTCCAAATGCTCATGAACAGAGTGCAATGTTGACTTGTGCCTTGAACCACGACCTGCCCAATTCAGTATAGGATCACACCCAGCAATCGATCCAATCGTAAATACTTACACAGTTTAGATACGACCTCTGTTAACCCAAATTGAATTTACCGTTCTGAACTCGACTTAACATAACCAACCTTTCATTACAGCACTGGAGAAGTAGTTCATCACGGACTTCTTTGCTTCACGGTTTCCACTGAACGCTGCAACCCATACATCCGATAATACATCTTGCTAGTGTTCAAATACATTATTTTCTTGCTGCTCTTTTAATGGTTGTGCTGCAATTTCGTCCATCCTTCACACTCATAACTCCAGCCCTCATTCACAACGCGAGCGATTGGAGACTGCTTCCACTCCAAGCGCCTTCCCAATGTACGCTATCCATGCTGGCAATCTTTCATATCAAAACGCCTCTCGCAGACATAGTCACAACACTTTTCAATCTCCTGCACTCATATACAGAAGAAATAATCATGTATAAATTGCAAATTCATCTCGCCACATAACTCATCTTCCAACTCGTCTCCTCGCTCTGATACCAAATGATGCCGAGGTTCTGCTAGAAAGCAGATCCTGGCATATAAGAAATTCACTGCTTCAATCAAAATGAAAATGCTCAATTCTTCTATAAAAGAAAGCCATAAAAACATTCAATTTAAATTTACATGAAGGCCAAAAGAGCCATGCAAATTAACTAAAGATAACAATATCAAAATTCTCTGGCCAAATATTACATTGGGCAGCCTCTTGTCTCTTGGCCCTTCAAACCACTCCTCACTCTTCCTGTACTCCTCACGTACTCAGCTCTTCAACTGTGTGCTCTTCCTCACAAAAACACTCACATTTATACATAAATAATGAATTTAATTCATTCCAAAAATCTCTCCCCACAAATCTCAACTATATCTAATTTAGATTCATTCTAGGTGTGGACTCAACAAAGTCCCGTACATAGAATTCCTACTCCCTAAATTTGCTACCTAATTCACTCATATCCTATTAATTATTAAAAGAATATATACAATATCCTCACCTTTACATTTTCCTCTCTTAAATTTTTAAAATTAATAAAATAATAAAAAAAACCTCACCCCCTATTTTATACAAATGAATAATTAAAATTGAGCTTGATGCTCCTGCATTAGGAGCAGTAAAAAGGCAAGGAGCAGCATTAGAATCTTTATCAAGGAGCAAAGGCAGCAAAGGCAACAAGCTTGGGTCAAGTCGTGAACATATTGAATCAAGTCGTGAATGTGCTGAGTCCAGTCATGCACGAGTGGGTAGAGTTGTGAACGTGCTAAGACAAGTAATGAACATGTTCAGCAAATGGAGAAAGTCGTGAACGCGCGGGTCAAGTCGGCAAACCGGGTTGAAGGTTGAGAGCATAGTATTAAAAACCAGCCAGCTTGAACCGGAAACCGGTCAAATCGGCCAATTCATTAGCTGACCAGGTCAAACTGGTAGAAAAACTGGGTTCAACCCTCCTCTTCACCAAAAAAACCGGTCCAACTGGTGCTAACCGGCGGGTTTATGGTCAAACCGGCCGGTTCCATCCTAAACCGGCTGATTCATTGCCAGGCCAACTATGGACCCCACATAATGCAATTTTTTGAGTTTTGGAGCTTTTTTTAGGGAAATTTAGGGTTGTTTTCCTCCAAAAATATCCCCTCTAAGAAAAGCATGCCTACCTTCTCATTTTCTTGACACATCCTGATGGCAATTAAAGGTAATGTTAAATTCTTAAAGTAAAAGGATGAAAATTCATCCTTTTACTTAAATTTTTAACATTACCATGAAAGCTCAGGATGTTTAAGAGTGGTTTCGACCTCATTAGATTTCATATGGAGAAACTAGAATTTTAGATTTCACCCAAAATTCAGCAGACTTAATGGTTTTCAGGGTTTCATGGTTTGGGGGTTTGCAATGTTTCCATTTGATTCTATCATGTGTAAAGGTATGAGATTGGCATTTGATCAAGAGCATGAAATCCTTTAAGAACCTTGATGTTGGTGGCATTGATTGTTGAACTTTGTTGATGTTGGTGGTATTGATTGTTGAACTCCCCTACCATGTAATATTCCTAATTAGCAACAGCTAATTGGAATATTCGATTTTGCTCAATTTTGCCTTCTATAGTTTATTTATAAATAAAAAGGTGAGTAGAGGGGACACAACTCACTTTAGAAATAAAAGTTCACTCCCTAGTAGCACAACATTGTAACTTAGGCGAACACTTGGAGAGACAAAATGCGCATTGAGTTGGGGCGCGTGGGGGCCAAGGAGGCCACGCGACAGGAGGCCTAGGATTTGAGAGAGAGAGGCCAACGTCATATAAGAAGGAGAGCCTCCGCATTTCAGGTATTATTGAAGTTTATGAATTTGAAACTAGCCACTACGACTTGAGCACGCCGGCTGTTTAGCCTGTCTGCAGCACTGTTTAGTGTGCCGAGTGTCTCCGTGCGGAGATCTCACCCTCAGCCCCGAGGGACTTCAAGTGCCTGCTCGAGTGAGGCAGTCCTATCATTGTTTTACAGGAGGATTGGGTTTGGAGCTTGTTGCGGAGTAGTGCCATTAGTGGCTGCGCAGTCTTGAGTGAGAAGGCCGCAGCTCATCTCGTGAGGGCTCCGTGTGTTATCATTTTGGAGGTTTCGGGTCTAGAGGTGGTGTCAGAGGCCAGCCCCTACCTATTGTGGGCGTTGGGCATGATTGTGATATTACCTTAGTGGTTCCCATTCAGCCGCAGCACCATAGCAGCTATACGGCGATATTCTCAGCCGCTTGAACGCAAATCGGAGAACCGCTGTTCCTTTGTTACTCCGAGAATATCTTTTGATCTGCCTTGTGCGAGTTTTGAGTGCTATCACCTGAGCACCTATTGTATTCTCTTATAATTCTCAACATAATAAAATGGCTCAGCATTCTCTCTATTTCATGTGTATCTATTGCATATTTTGTTCCTATCCTTTTATGTACTGTTGTATGATTTGCATCACTGGTTATTTTCCCTTGAAGACACTTCAGTCACTGTACCATCTGTTGTGTTTGCCTTTACTCTATAGACAGAGTCTAGTGAGGGCCAGGTAGCCCCCAAATCTCATCCTCTTTCAGAGGTGAAATATCTAGTAAACGCCCCTCCAGTCCATCTCTGGTTTAGAGTTGACTGTGTTTTAGAAATATCCTTAAAAAGGGATATTACAGTGGTATCAGAGCATAGTTCTGGCTCAGCCTGTGGAGCTAGTTGTCTATGACACCAGGAGAGAGACCCTACATCAGACACAGAGGTAGGAAGTACAGAGATCTTGAGCGCAGGTTGGAGAACACCTACGGAGAGGGGGACTGCGTTCGAGTGGTGGACACGGAACAGGAGGAACCTATGGTAGATGCAGAGCAGGGAGAGCCGATGGCAGATGATAGCGATGCAAAACAGTTTGGAGAAGCACTCCTCAGATCAGTGCAGGATCTGGCGAGGCAAATAGAGGTGATGGGTCAGAGATTCACGGCGGTGGAGGCTACACAGCGTGAAACCCCAAGGGGTTTCCAGGTTGGTGAGGGGTCGGGCACGTCCCACCATTTGCAGGAGCAGGTTGCCACTCCGCACCAGGCATCACATGCCCCCACTCGTGCCACTATGCCCACTTTCCTGAGTGCAGATACTGGGGCAGGAGCACAGGAGGAACCAGAGCCTGATCACATAAGTGGTTATTTTGCTGAATACCAGACATATGGGCAGGAGTTAAGGGATGTTCTTCTATTTAGGGACTTTGTTCAGCTCAAGCGGGAAAGCAGACCCCGCGACCATCACATAGGGTAGCGGCACTATCATGAAGGTGACACCCAACGTACAACAAGCCGATTACATTTGCCTACGTTTGATGGTTCATCAAACAGTTCGGCAAAATCGTGGGTGGGGAGGCTGGACATATATTTCCAACTTAACCAGATGGCGGAGACGGAGGCCATCAAGGTGGCTACGCTGCATTTGGATGGTGAGGCCCAGGATTGGTGGTTCCATGGGATGGTGACACTAGGGCATTCGACCGTGACCACATATGCCGAGTTCACCCAGAAACTGATAGAGAGATTTGACTGAAGGGATCCGAAGGAGCATTTCGTTGAGCTGACAAGGCTCAAACAAACGGGGAGCCCGGAGACATATATTGCAGATTTCTTGAGGCTTTTAGTGATGGTGCCCGATCTATCCGCGGCATGGATGATATTTATGTTCATTGAGGGATTAGCAGAGCCACTTCGAGGATTGGTCAGGTCCACCAGACCATCCACACTCCAGGACGCAGTAGGCAGGACCCGGGATCTACAGGATGCCTTGCCCAGGACCAGGGCACCTTACCCCCAGAAATAGGCTTTCCAGCCGAAAGGGAAGGATGTGAGGATTCCGCCTCCTAAGGGGAATCCGGGTAAGGGACAGCTAGATGATGATGCCAGGAGGGAGTTGAGGAAGAAGAGGTTGTGCTTTACCTGTCAGGAGCCGTGGGCACCGGGACACAGATGTGCTGCTGGCAAAGCACATTTTATAGAGGTCTTCTCCGAGAGCAACGGGGAAGAGGATGCGTATGAGGCAGGAGACAAGCAGGCAGCGCAGGATCATATACCACCTCCACCTCCAGGAGCAGGAGGTGCAACCTTCGCACCCACAGGGGGAACCCTTGCAGCATTGCGAGGTGTGCCCAAGTATTTGACGCTGCGTGTTCGAGGGAAAGTACGTGGGTAGCGAGTTTCAGTTCTGGTAGACAGTGGGGCAACTCACAACTTCATCGATGCACAAATGGTTGAGCGAAGAGGCATACAGACAGAGAGCTTCGATGGGTTTTCAGTATTGGTCCCAGGAGATCAGACGATGCAGTGTGCCCGATATGTTCCAGAGCTGGCAGTGACTATGGGTACCTACACAGTGATCGACCATTTTTTTGTGGTCAACATACCTGATACCAATGTGGTCTTGAGTGAGCAGTGGTTGATCACTCTAGGGAAGGTCACCACGGATTGGGAGGCCTTGGAGATGGAGTGGGATGATAAGAAGACTGGGAAGCATGAGAAAATACGTGGGATGCACACTTACCCACCCCAGATTGTTTCCGCACATCGGATGGAGGCAGACTTCTGGAAGGGAGACATAGAATGGGCAGTAGAGCTACGTGCATCAGAGGCAGAGACTACTGGGCAAACAGTCCATCCTAATATCCAGGCTATCCTTAACAGGCATGACGCGGTGTTTGGGGATATACCACTGGGCCGGCCACCAGATCGGGGGTTTGAGCACACCATTGAGCTTGAGCAGGGCATACAGGCAGAGATTACTACCCCCTATAGGCATCCCAAGGCCTATCGGGATGAGATTGAGCGGGCCATCCAGGAGTTGCTGGCTCTTGGGCACATTCGGCCAAGCACGAGTCCTTTTGCTTCTTCCGTGGTGTTGGTGAAGAAGAAGGACGACACATTGAGGATGTGCATTGACTACAGGGCCCTGAACAAGAAGACCCTGAAGAACAAGTACCCCATACCCAGGATCGATGAGTTGATGGATGAGTTGAGAGGAGCGCAGTTCTTCTCAAAGATTGATTTGAGATCTGGGTACCATCAGATTCGCGTGAGAGAACAGGACATTCCCAAGACCGCCTTCAAGTGTCACTATGGGCACTTTGAGTTTTTGGTGATGCCCTTCGAGCTAACCAACGCCCCAGCAGCATTCCAGTCCTGCATGAATCACATCTTCCGCGGTCACTTGAGGAAGTTTGTGTTGGTGTTCTTTGATGATATCCTCATTTACAGCAGGACTTGGGAGGAGCATCTCCAACACATTGAGACAGTACGGCGCATTTTGGAGGAGCAGCAGTTCTATGCCAAGCTCTCCAAGTGTGAGTTTGGGTTGACGGAGATGTTGTACTTGGGACACATCATAGGGGTGGACGGAGTGAGAGTCCACGAGGAGAAGATCAGGGCCATCAGAGATTGGTCGGAGCCGAGGAACGTGACAGAACTTCGGGGATTCATTGGCATTTGTACTTATATCAGGAAATTCGTCAAGAGTTTCTCACAGCTTGCTGCACCCCTGACAGATCTGACGAGGAAAGGGGCATTTAGTTGGTCGGATACAGCGCAGCAAGCCTTTGACAGGCTCAAGGGGGTGATGAACAGCTGCCCAGTGCTTGCATTGCCGGATTTTACGTAGCCGTTTGTCTTGGAGTGTGATGCGTCAGGAGAGGGGATTGGCGCAATATTGACGCAGGGAGGTCACCCTATAGCCTTTGAGAGCCGGAAGCTCCTTCCACACGACAAGTTGTATTCTATATACGACAAGGAGATGCTGGCCATTATGCATGCATTGGCCAAATTCCGACAGTATTTGGTGGGGAACAAGTTCAGGGTGAGGACTGATCACAACAGCCTCAGGTTCTTTTTGGAGCAGAAGCAGCTACAAGAGAGGTAGCAGAAGTGGATCAGTAAGATCCAGGCATACGACTTTGACATTGAGTATGTCAAGGGGAAGAACAACATGCTAGCAAATGCCCTTTCGCGTAGACCGGCCACGTTGTCTCTTATGAGCTTGGATACAGACTGGAGGGCTCCACTTCTAGTGGAGTACTCCAAGGACAGATTTGCATGTGAGGTACTGGATGGTCAGGTGGCGGATGACAGGTACAAAGTGGTCGATGAGATCATTTACTACAGGGACCGGATCTTCTTGACTGAGGGATCTCAGCTCAAGAAGAAGATACTTCAGGCATCACATGATTCACCATTGGCCAGCCATCAGGGGTTTACCAAAACCTACAGGGCCATTAGAGAGAGGTTCTCATGGAAGGGCCTCAAGGAGGACGTACTCCAGCACATCAGGGAGTGCGATGTTTGCCAGAGGAACAAGGGGGAGATGAGCCATTCCGCAGGATTATTGCAGCCTCTTCCCATTCCGGAGGGGATATGGGAGAGTATTTTGATGGACTTCATCACAGGGTTGCCCATGGTGCAGGGCAAGGATTGTATCTTTGTCGTCATTGATCGACTGACAAAGTATGCACATTTCTTTGCCATATCCGCACACTACACAGCAGCGCAGGTGGCCGAGTTGTTCTTCAAAGAGGTCTTCAGGCTATATGGTCTTCCTAAGACCATCATCAGTGACAGGGATAGCCGCTTCATGGGCGGATTTTGGCAGGAGCTTTTCCGGTTGGTGGGAACGGAGTTGACACCGAGTACCAGTTATCACCCACAGATGGACGGGCAGATGGAGATAGTTAACAAGTGGCTGGAGGGCTACTTGCGTAACTATGTCAGTGGGCAGTAGCGAGCATGGCTAAAGTGGCTGCATCTGGGGGAGTACTGCTACAACACTACACATCACATGTCCATTGGTATGTCTCCATTCTACGCTTTATATGGGTATCATTCTTTGTCTTTTGCTGATGTGATGTTTGGTGCTAGCAAAGCTCCAAGAGCCAAGATTTGGATCCAAGAGAGTCAGGATATTCTCCGAGCTCTCAAGGATAATATGGCTACAGTGCAGAACCAACAGAAGCTGCATGCTGACGGAGGTCGAGTGGAGAGACAGTTTGAGGTAGGGGACTTGATCTACCTATGATTACAGCCATACCGACAGTCATCACTGAAGCAAAAGGGAGCCGAGAAGCTCAAGCCCCGCTTTTATGGGCTATACAGGGTGATACGCAGGGTTGGACAGGTCACATATGAGTTGGAGCTGCCCCAAGGCAGCAAGATTCATAACATTTTCCATGTATCATGCCTGAAGAAGGCATTGGGGCAGCAGGTGACAGTGACAGATGAGCTACACCCACGGATGATAAGGGGCATTTGGTGTTGCAGCGAGAGGCCATTATTGATACCAGGGAGAGGCAGCTACGGAGCAGGACGGTCCGGGAATTCTTGGTGAGGTGGAAGAATTTGCCGGATGAGGATGCCACTTGGGAGAGTGAGAAAATTTTGCAGCATCCATCACTTCAGTTGCTTGAGGACAAGAAACATTTTGCCGGGGGAGACTGTAATATTCCTAATTAGCAACAGCTAATTGGAATATTCGATTTTGCTCAATTTTGCCTTCTATAGTTTATTTATAAATAAAAAGGTGAGTAGAGGGGACACAACTCACTTTAGAAATAAAAGTTCACTCCCTAGTAGCACAACGTTGTAACTTAGGCGAACACTTGGAGAGACAGCGCAGATTGAGTTGGCAGTGTGGGGGCCAAGGAGGCCACGTTGGATGAGAGGCCTAGGGTTTGAGAGAGAGAGGCCAACGTCATATAAGAAGGAGAGCCTCCGCATTTCAGGTATTATTGAAGTTTATGAATTTGAAACTAGCCACTACGACTTGAGCACGCCAGCTGTTTAGCCTGTCTGCAGCACTGTTTAGTGCGTCGAGTGTCTCCGTGCGGAGATCTCACCCTCAGCCCCGAGGGACTTCGAGTGCCTGCTCGAGTGAGGCAGTCCTATCATTGTTTTACAGGAGGATTGGGTTTGGAGCTTGTTGCGGAGTAGTGCCATTAGTGGCTGCGCAGTCTTGAGTGAGAAGGCCGCAGCTCATCTCGTGAGGGCTCCGTGTGTTATCATTTTGGAGGTTTCGGGTCTAGAGGTGGTGTCAGAGGCCAGCCCCTACCTATTGTGGGCGTTGGGCATGATTGTGATATTACCTTAGTGGTTCCCATTCAGCCGCAGCACCATAGCAGCTATACGGCGGTATTCTCCACCGCTTGAACGCAAATCGGAGAACCGTTGTTCCTTTGTTACTCCGAGAATATCTTTTGATCTGCCTTGTGCGAGTTTTGAGTGCTATCACCTAAGCACCTATTGTATTCTCTTATAATTCTCAGCATAATAAAATGGCTCAGCATTCTCCCTATTTCATGTGTATATGTTGCATATTCTGTTCCTATCCTTTTATGTACTACTGTATGATTTGCATCACTGGTTATTTTCCCTTGAAGACACTTCAGTCACTGTACCATCTGTTGTGTTTGCCTTTACTCTATAGACAGAGTCTAGTGAGGGCTAGGTAGCCCCCAAATCTCATCCTCTTTCAGAGGTGAAATATCTAGTAAACGCCCCTCCAGTCCATCTCTGGTTTAGAGTTGACTGTGTTTTAGAAATATCCTTAAAAAGGGATATTACATACCATGGCCTTAACAAGAATGTACCCTTCACTCAAAGGAAAACAAATGGTTAGGCATGCTAATCTTTTTCTACCACATTTTAAGGTTGAGGAGATGAACCCTTCACTCAAACCAAAATAATTGGTTAGGCATGTTAAACTTTTTAAATTTCTATCATGTTATAAGGTTGAGCAATCCAAGTCTGAAGACTTTGAGCTAGATGATGTTTATGTATCTCTTGTTGATGATCCCATTTCTAGTACCGATGAATCAATGATGAGTTTCATGAGAGACCATGTTGCTCAGTGATTTGTAGTTTTGATGTCTATTTTTGCTACTACTACTACTACTACTAAAGTTGTAGAGGAGTTTTAGGAGTCCTCAAACTCTGAGCCATATTATTTATGTAGCTCATGTTGATGATCCCTTGTCTAGTAGTGGTGATGATTTTGATCATGATGAGTGATCATGTTGTTGATCACTAATATGTAGTCTTGTATTAGGCCAATGGCCTCATAGCTTGTAGCATTGTTTTGGGACTTTATGGGCCATTTGGAGACTCATTGCTTTATGTATTTTTCGATGATATGTATTGCACTCGATGCCATTTCGATATATTCACCTTTACATGGTATATAAATGAGCAAATTTGCATATTTTGTCTCTATTGGCTTCGAAACATGGTTGCAATTCTTAAAAATAATTGTTTTATTAAAAAATAATTATTTAATGTATTTTTTTAAAAACGGTTCGTTTAGACCTGACCAATATCAATTAGACTGGTTCCGGTCCGGTTACCGGTTCATTAGGTCCACCAGTCCGGTCACCGATTCTGGTTTTTAATACTATGGTTGAGAGATGGATGGTTAATATCAAATCGCAATATTGAAGTGGAGGATGGACGGACAAGATCGTGCCGCAAAGTGAAGCGGAGATTGACGGTCGAGATCATATCGCGAACATAAAGTAGGAGAACGGATGATCCAGATTATATCTCATTCAGCCATAAGATTGTTAGCGCACATCACTATCGGCAATTTTTATATTTATATGTTATCGCAAGTTAATTGTTTTAAGTTGCAGTGTGATAAGAAGTGGGGTTTGCGATGCGATGTGATCGCATATTGCATATGATAAGAGGCACCTTGTTATTGCTATGAGCTAAATCTTGCGACATGCGATAAGGTATTTGCAGCGATTTTCGAAATCGCAAACATTGCGATATGGTTAAAAATGTGATATTGCGATGGGGTGATTTGAGATGACGTGGCAATGACATGGCGATAACATGGCAATGACGTGGCAAGGTGACAAGGCATGATGACATGGACCTGGCCCGCATATCGCACATCGCAAGCTCAGTAGGATAAGCACTCAAGAATCATGTTAAAATGTCGAAGTGCGAAATGCAATAAGAGTATTGAATGCGATGTAGTTTCAAAGCAAAAGTCTAAAGGATTTCAAATCCGGAGGTATAAGGTTTCCCTTTGAGAAATGGCACCGGGGTTTGTAAAATCTATGCATAACAAGAAACACATGAGAACGTCGAAGTGCGAAGTGCGATAATGAAGCGGACGCGATGCAAATCAACGCTGAAGCCTAAAGGATTTCAAGTCCGGGAGTATGGGTTTTCCCTTTATTAAATCGCATCGGAGAGCAAAGAGAGCATATAACGTAGAACGATTGGAATGTCGAAATGCGATAGAAAGCGGATGCGATACCAATTTAGAGGTAAATAGAATATGTTTCAAGTCCAGCCTAACAACAGTTTATGAAGAAAAGGTTGAACGCGGCAGAAAAGACTCAGGCAAGTAAAAAGACCCGACCCCGTGCAGAACAGTGTTGTATGCGGTCACGGCAGTGAGTTAAAAGGAAAGGTTAAATGCAAGAGGAAAGGACTCGGGCAAGTGACCCGATACTCATGCAAGGTTAGTGTTGTCGTTTAATAACAAAGTCTGAACGCAACAGGAGACTCAGGTAAGTGAAGGCTGACAATTTCATAGCAGTGGCTGCAAACTTATGAGTCAGTTCTTATTAAATAAAGCAATGATAATTTCTACTTTTCATGCCAATCATCACCATTCCTTGCCATGTTATGAGTGCTCTTTATGAATAGTTAATTTGTTGGGATAAAAATATACACCATTATTTAATATTTATATTTCTAAAGAGCTTTGCTACAATCTTAAAAAATGATTTTCATGTTTCACGGCTTCTCCACAGCTCTATAACAACAAACAGAAGATAGAATTGCTTACTATTTATATATTTTGTAGGGTTAATGCGCTTGTAACCAAAACATAACAATTTGCTACCATTTCCATACAGGAAATGTTTCTGGTACATAAACAATATGGAACGGTTGGGAAATCTCTAAGAAATATTTCCCAGACTTTTCTTGCATGGCAACTTCTGGGAAACATTTCTGCATGCTTCTTGGAATTTAATTTATTTTCCTGTATGGAAACGATGTTTCCTTACATTTTTTTAACGTAGGTGGGCTACATGACTTAGCCTGGAAAAAAGGTTTAAAAAGAAACATTAACCAACAGATTTATACATGTGAAACCACACCCCTTCATATCTATTTGTAACTTTTGGCCCTCCATATCATTATAAAATTGGTTCAAGCCTTCTGATTGTGTCTATTTCTTAAGAAACTCCTTTCTGTAACTTTTGCCCTCCATGTCGATATAAAATTAATTCAAATCTTCTAAAGGGATTTGTTTGTTACAAATCCCTTTTTGTAGCTTTTGCCCCCCATATCAATATAAAATTGATTCAAGTCTTGGTGATTGTTTGATACGAAATCAATGAACAAAAACACACGAGTTTTCCATTTAAAAAAAAAAAAAGATAATGGCACTGTCCCAAGCCCCACCAATGGGAGCAATAAAGTTTAACACCTGGGTTTGTTCAACTTCAATTTTCCTGAATCTACTCAGTAATAAATTATATGCATCTATGCTTTGTGTGTGTGTGTTTTTATTAAATGTCCTTTGAGATCCATCTGGTCAATAACAACTCCTAAAATCAAAAGCTACAAATCAATTTGATTAGAAATTAATGCCAATTTAGTTAGAGATATGATCAAGACTTTTGGGTTTTTAGGATCTCAGTTCAGTCATTAAACAGCTTAGTTATGAAATCTCCCAGATCATATTCCCAATGAATGCCTTAGACAGAATTATAATCTAAAATGTTTATATATTTATATCAATGAGCTCATAGGCCTCCCAGTCTAGGAAGAAGGCTTTTTGTATTCTATAGTGTGCCTATACAGATTGTACATGTTCTTTCCTCCAACAGAGCAAGAAAGATTTTGTTTCCATTTCCTGAAATTTTGAAAGTGGAAGATTCCGTTTCTCCATTTCCTGAAATTTTGAAAGTGGCGTTATGAAATCCGTTATGTTTCTCAATTCAAGGACATTGGTTTAATAATTCAATTGTTACTATAACATTGATTCCCAGGATATTTACATTTAAATATATGTTAATGTCAATTTTCAAAGAAACTCCAAAGCTAAATGATGGCCATACAAGCCTTCTTAGCAAACTTCTATGCTTAAATGCTATAAATCCAAATGTTGTGCAGATAGTGGTAGGGGTTTTGTCTCCAGTACGACTATGGCATCGATATGGATACAACAAAATTTTATGCAGAGCAGCTACAGTACGGCTAGGATACAACAATTAATGTGTGCAAAAAGCATGAAACGAATATTTGAGGATATCATTCATGAATTTCAAGATAAAGCCAAAAAGAGAGAATTCTCAATAATGTTACCCTGTACAACATGATACGTAAAATATTATTAATAACATGATTGTCGATTCACTAGTCACGCTACTATCTAGTCTACATATCAGATTCATTCGAAATTACATATCATCAATAATTTTTTTGAAGTACTGAAGTTCCACATCATTAATATCCTATAATTGAATTGTATTCCAATCCTTGAGATGAGATATGTAAATATTACCTTTTCTTTTTGCAAAATGCAATTTATTTTACAGAGGAAAATGTACCTAGTATCTGAAAAGGAAAACCAAAAGAAAAGAGTGTATACAAACATGAATCATATCCTCTTCCTCAGAGTAACTAAGGCAGCAATAACCTCAGTATGTTATAGCACTGAACTCTTTGGCATCCTTTATTAGGAAGTAATTAAGTATCCTTTGGCAAATAAGTGCATACATGCTTCTTTTCGCCATGACTGACAAAACTGACCTCAAGCATACTTGAATTGAAGCTTCTAGATTTTGGATAAGCTGAAATCTGAATACAGTCCTAAACTCGGAAAGGATGAAACCAAGCACCACAAAACCCCCAAGAAGAGCTGCACACCAATGAAGCTGTCCATGAAGCACAACAGAATCTGTCCTGCACCAACCTCCAGCATGATCTAGAAAATCTACAGTCTCATGAAAGATGCTTCAAGGTTCTAAACAATGGCAAAAGGCACATAAACTATCTGACAGCCTGCTTTTGCAAAGGCGAACTTTGCAGGGAAGCCCTTGAACAGTAAATATTAAGCACCATGCACTAAGCCAATGATTGGTTCAATGTATTTACATATTGTCCTTTGGATGAGAATATTCAATAAAGTGATATTCCAACGACAAGATGAAAAGGCAGTGACCCAAACATTGGCTCAGTGCATGGTGCTTAATATTTACCGCCCTTGAACTAATAACGTAACAAAGACCCAGAACTTGTAGCTTAAATGGAGAAACCATACATTGCAACCGGCAGATCCATCGAACCTCCGGGTTGAATACCTCATACTATATGAGGGAAAACTCTCTGCACAAAAGGACATCTCGACCTTCAACCTTCTTGGTAGGTAAAGTCAAGTGACCTAGACATCCTGCCTGTAGATGTCATCTCTAATAATCCCATTCATCCACTACTTATTCAGCAAGAGATGTTCAAGGGTGCCCACAGAATTCCTGAAAGAAAGGACGTGGTCCACCAAGATGCCAATTGACTGAAGATACTGATGATCATGGGTCGGTCCAAAAACAAGAATCTTGAATGTATATGAGAACCCTCCGTTGTTCCTCAGTAGCTCAGTGGTAGGGCAGTCGGCTGTTAACTGATTGGTCGTAGGTTCAAATCCTACTTGGGGAGATCCATTTTATTCAAAATAGAGCTCGATTTTACCATTAGGAGTAAGTCAAACGATACCTGTCCTTGTTCATAATATATGCATGCACAATCGCCACAGGTTGAAGATAGGATCCCAGTAATCTGGGAAAGGAAAGATGGAAACAACGGTCTCTTCGAAATACTGAAAAGTTGGGAGAAACAAATCCATTGGCCTCAGAGGAATAAGAAGCGAAGTATGGATAACACTCCCTACTAACTATTGTGTCAAAGATACACCAAATATGATGCAAAAGCAGGACCAATCTAAAAATGGTCTCAAGCCAGAATGGATGGGCCACAAGCTCTACCTGAACAATGGCATGTGGAATTGTTTTTTTGCTCTTGATGATGCGGAAGCATATGGGTCTGTACACTCTCTGTCTTGGCCCAGTTTGACTTAAAGGCAAGGCCCTCACACCTCAAACCCATAAAGAACAGTGGAGAACAATGTGACCTCAAGTTGCAAATCTACAAAAGGGAAGTTTCCATCCATTGAAATTAGTATGTTGAGAGTACACAGGGGATAGTAACACACTGCACTAAATAACTTCTTCAGAGGGGGTTTTCTCTCCAAAGAAATCCAAAGAACCTAAAGAACATATTATAGCCTTCTAGGTGTATAAAATCATGGTGCTCTGGTTAGCAAAGCAGAGTGCCCTGATTAGAATGATGCATCAGTTGCTCAAAGGTGTAGGGTCACTACAGTTAAAGTGGTTAGGATGACACTTTCCAAATGTATAAAAAGCCTTGTGCCTAATGTGTGGACTGTGGAACTTTCAGGGGTTTCTCTGAGGTCATTAAAGAATATCTTCTGAGCATTGTTGATGAGTCTAGGAGGACTAGGAAGATGCTTGCTGCTTTTAATGCCAAATTTATAGCCCTTGGTCCCCGAAAAAGATGACCCCACTTCTGAGGAATTTAGGTCCATTTCTTTATGTAAATGTATTTACAAGATTGTGGTGAGACTTATAGCCATAAGAGTTATGTCGTTGCATTCTGATCCTATATCTAAGGAACATTTTGGCTTCTTATTGGGTAGGTAATACATGAAGCTGTTGGTGTGGTTCAGTAGGGGCTTCAACCTATTAAAACTAAAAGATTACAGCCTATGGTAGTAAAACTGGATCTTTCAAAGGTTGATAGGCCCCAAGAAGCAAATCTTCAAGGTTGTAAAGGTCTATTTGGTTCCAAGTGTGTTGAAAAGCCCCATGTAGCGGAAAGCAATCTACAATGTTGAGTACAAGCTGCTAGGTGGGCAGACCTTCTCTTTGAACATATAATAAGCCTAAGCACTGATAGTTGAACAGTGAACAGCAAGAGTTGCGGAAGTTGAAGTACTAGGTGGGCAGGCCTCTTTTTGAACAAATACAAAGAACTAATGTATAGCAAATCAAGTCTAAAGATCCAAGTCAAAGTTAAGGTGTACAGGTCAAGTGGATGTGATCAATCTTGAAGAAGCAAACTTGAGGGTTGCACGGTTAGATGACAACTCACCGAAGAATTTGTTAAAGACCAAAAGTTATTGATGATAGATCCAAACAACAACTTGAAGACGTAGGTTGGTGCCTACAGTTTGTTGAGTTGGTGCTCAGCTATGGGATTGGTGTCTCCTATAGGTTGGTACCTACATTCGTTGAGTTGGTGCTCAACTAGGGGAATGAAATCTCTTGCAGATTGGTGCTAATGAAAGTTGTAAGTTGGTGCTTACTTTGCACAAGGAAGTTCATAAAAAATTTATAGAGAAAAATTGTATAAGTGTTTCTTATGAAGATCTGTGTTTCATGATTTATGTGCATCAAATGTTTTAAAAGATAAAAATAGTTTAAAACAATGAAATATTGATTCAACCCCCCTCTCAGTATTTCCAATAGATGGGACTCTTCACCGGTGGTCTCCTTTCGAGACAACACACTAAGATCTATCGTAAGGTCTTTTTCATCATTGACTTCCTTCAAACTTTCAAGGTTAAGGAGCCATTCCATTTCCTTGGACAATTCTCAGTGTGAAACTATCATGCTTTTTCACTGATTTTTTATTCTTGGAGCAGATAAACATGGATACATATGTCTCTTGATTTCCTTTTACAACAAGGTATTTTTTACCACTTAAATCACCCATTTCCTTGAGACTTTTCAAATAGGACATCCATCCATCCATCATCATTTTTTAAATCTAAACAATCATGCCATAGGGGCTATGGGAAAGAGAGGGATGAACCTCCTCTTCTTCATCACTTGCAAGATCTTTCACCAAGTCCAAGACCCTTTGTTGTATGGCAATTTCATTATGAATGACGGTTGATTGTAACTCCTTGAAACTTTCAGCCAGGATGAACTTGTTTTTCCATTGGATAAGTGGTTGTAAGTAGACAAATTCATTATTGTTATGTACTTTCAGACTGACAAAACTGTCAAAAAACACGGAAAACCGGCAAGTTAATATCACACCTAAGTCACCAGATTCGTTCCTCCCCGCCACGTGTTGCGAATCCAGCATGTCAGACATGATTCTCTGCTGACACATGTTTGATTCGCTGCTGGTGAGAGTCCAAAGTTTGGGATTCATGTCAGGAAGGTGTCTGATTCATGCCCAAAGAGAATCGAAATTTTTGGACACGTGTCCGCTAAAATTGGGCTGCATTTATCCATTTGTATTCGTTGTTTGGGTTTTGTGGGACTAAGGAAATAGGACTATTTTGGAAGACGGTGATACTCTTAAGGGTTATCCTCCACACCTGTAGATGCATAGATTACATTGGATACAGAGGAGGAGGATGCAGACGAGAGCATTTGTGGGACTGATGCTAAGTTTGATGTTGATGAGCTATAGGCATAGCCTATAGCCTGTTGGCAGCACCCTATGAGATTCTTCCTTCTTGTTCTACGGTTCCAGGTTCTAGTGTCAACCTTGTTTTGTATTTGCTATTTTCCATTGGCATTCCTAGTTAGGAGTCCTCAGGACTCAGTATCTGTGCGATACATTTTGATTTTGATGACTTAATCAGAAAACTGTAGCTTATGATTGATTTCTTGTGTTTGTCCAATGACAATTTATCGTATTCGTCATTGATGTAGAAGTAAGTGCTAGTTGTAAACTTATGAATGCATACATAATGTTACAATGTACATGTATGATTGAATTTGTATCATCATGAGAATTTGTGTACTATCTTTTAATTTTTTTAATATATATATATATATATAACGTGTCCTATGTGCCATGTTCCGGGGGGGTCTCCGTGTCCCATGTCAGACTCTCATATTTGTGTGTCCCATGCCCCCGTATTAGGTGACTTGTATCATGCCATATCAATAGATTTGTGCATAGAAACTTTGGGCTACAAGTTAATCACAAATAATATCATCTCAAAACTTTAATGTTTGGAAGTAAAATTAGAGATTCCGGCAATGTAAACCCACTTATAGGAAAAAAGGGTCAAATCCCCATAAGGTCAAAACTCAGAAAATTTTCCAGCAAGCAAATTTAACTTGTAATGACTGGAAAATGTATGCTTCTACTGCAGAAAATTAATGACATATTATAATATTAATTCTGAAAGTAAACAAAGGATATAAGTGATATTAATATATTTAATTTGCACCCTTTGAAGAGAATTTTTTGCAGATATGTTGTAGATTTTGCTGTAACAAAGTGCAGATCTGCAAAATAGTCACAATACCCTCATGAAATATAAACTATAGGTGCTAGAAAACAGAGGGTAAAATATCTTGAAGTATAAAATAAATCTAAAGGATATACCCAAGCCAGTTTAAAATAGTTGTACAAGCCTCTGGATCCTACTAGAAAGTTCTTCCTTGTGAAGATGTCTCCAACCCCTGGATCAACAATGACACCGAATGCAATCTAACCCTCATTGAAGGAACCCCCTATAAGAGGCCTAGGATACCATATAAATCATCAGCACCTGGCTTACAAGTCTTTTGGACTTGCATCTCATTGTACTTACAATGGTGTTGTCCATGAAAAACATAAGGTACCTCCCAGGAGGTAACAGGGCCCAACACTAACTTTTTAGTAGAGTAACATGTCATGCAACAATGCTGGAATAAAACCCAATAATAGCGAAATAGCATGTTCATATGCTTCAATGCAAAAGAAGAATCTAAAATATTAGTGTATAAAACAAACAATTTAATGCTGTCACTAAATGTAAACACAAAACAAAAGGCTAAGGTCTTTGCATAAGTCAGCAACAATTTCAAACTCTGGGCATAATGTAACAAGTTAAAAGTGAACAAAGTTCCCAAAGAAATGTCATACTACCATGAAAGACATGTGAAATACATCTTGATGAAGCATATGACATTTCATTCAAATTTTTCTTTTATGGATGTAAACTTGCCACCCTAAAAACATCACAACCTAGCACTGAAAAAAATGTCAAACCAACAAAGGGAGAATGGTATCCTAATCTTATTTAAAAATAAATGATTCTCATAAAAGATAAGAAATTGAAAATAGCATGATCTAACCTTTGAATACCACCAAAATCATTAACTCAAGGAGTGTTGAGAAAATTGTTGCAAATAGGATAAAAACCTGCATTGTCAAATAATGCAAACTAGAAATAAGTTGAATGGAAACTACAACAAATTATTAAGAGGGCATTTCATATAAACTAGAAACTAAAGCTAAAGCATATCATTATGAAACAATGACAAAATGGCTGCATGCCTCTATGTTTACTTCACTAGAAAAACATACTAATGGTCCTAGTGCCCAACATTCTTTCCTCTTGACAGATCTCAGATGATACTAACTACAATGCTAAATGCTAACCCCTTACAATGACATGACAAAATTTTTGGTTTAATGAAAATTTGGGCATCATTTCATACTCTTGCCATGATCAAGTGAGGTTGAGAATGTTGATTAATTTGAAAATGTTTATGCACAGAAGCCTATCATATGATTTCTTGAGTTGTAAAAGACACTCCTGCTAAATTTGACAGTGCAAGTCAACTCCGAGAAAGTAGGGTGTGCATTTTCGAAGAAGGCTAAAGAAGTGGCGAAATAGGGTCATTGCTATTTCAGTGGGGTCGATATCTTGCAGCAGAGAGCATATCTGAGGAAACTTAAGGTACGAGAACATACCCAAGCAAACTGGTACAGCCCTCTGATCTCAGCTTAAATTATGAATGCTTATGGAGGAAGTGATATGCATTTTCCTAGGAGTGATCAGACTGATTTGCATATCTCATAAGAAATTGTAGTGTTCTGTAACAGCTCAGCTTATTTTGTCTTAAAAGATGAATCTGACCTATAGAGATATCAAAGAGAGCAAAACACACATGCCCCTATTCATGGATTTCAAAAATACCCTTTCTTTAGCCTGGGGTGTGCATTGATGGCCATATGCATGCATTTTTCGGGCCATGTAAAAACAGTGAAAAGGGGGAAATCGCCATTTTGGCTGGGTTGTTGCAAGCATCTGGGAACAGCTTTGAAAGATGTGATGTTCTTAAGACTGTTCATCAGGTGGAACACGTCATATCCAACGAATCATGAGTATGTACAGAATGGCATACATTTTTCAATGGCGACTCAGGTTGGTTTGATGCCCTGTGTTAGCCCAGAATTTTGATTTTTGTAAGCAGGAGTTTTGGGCACATGGCAGGCATTTCAAGTACGGAAATCATTTGTCATGATAAGAAAACATATCTGCCTCGCTTCACACCAGCTTGTGCACGCATATTGACCTTTGGGAATGCAATTTTTGGGGTCACTGCATACATTTTTGCACCTATTATTTAATGGCCAGCATATAAGTGCTAAGGCACTAGTCCACATTTTTGAGCTTAACACAGCACAAGCCAAGGGAACTGGTGATTAAGGATTGTTAAACACTTAGGTTATTTTTTGCACATGGCCCACCAAGGCATGATATGGAAGGGTAATTTGTCGCACTATCAACATCAAGAAAGACCTTGATATATGGAAAAAAACCAGAAATTATAGGCCTCTAACAAAAACATGGATGACTTGGGTTAGTGAGCTATCTGTTAAGGAATGGGAAAGTGGCTTCCTTCACTTATGAAGCTAAATAAATATAGGATCAATTGACTTGGTCAACATTAATAAATTTATGAGATTGGAGGTTAGGCTTTCAAGCCTTGAGCGTTTAGATGGAGGAGATCAAGTTTGACTTGTCATGGATCATAAAATTGATTTCGAGAAGCCCATTAATTATCTCGTTTAGATGGTGTTGTTGGTTCAAATTCCTTCTACCTCAACCATCTGGATGGAGAGAAGTTGCCATTGCCCGTGAATGGGAATTATCTCAAGACATATTATTCTGATGGCATGTACTGGTACAAAATAATTTAGAATCAATAAGCTCTCATGAATAGTAAAAGAGAACATTAAGACCTTGTGGACATTAGAGTAGGATTTACAATTTCTGCATTGTCGTCTTTGCTCATGTCTTGCTTAGAGAAAAAATTTTATGTACTAGAAATTATGGACACATGAATATTATTCCATTAACTATGTGTGGTTTCAAGATGAGAGTGCTGCACCTCTCCCTCAACATGTTCTCATCTCTCTCATGTTGGGATGTCCCACATATATATAGGTTTTGGAGTTTCTCATATGCTCTCCAGTAGAGTGCATGTCCCCCCATATGGAGCCAGGTGTCATCCTCTCATGTAGCATGACGAATTTATCTAAATTGAAGACCCTGCCCAGACAGGCTACGTTGAAGAATGATGGATTTGACTCATCCCTTCCTATTGATTGTTCAAACCTCAACAGATATATCCAGTTGCCATCATCTTTGCACATGACAAGCAAATGCAGGTCTATTTGATGAAGCATTTTGGCGTATTGAAGGGTAGGCATTTAGCTTGCGCACACACTTTACCTAACACTTCCTTTGCGACAACATATTTGTTGACCACATAGGTGAGTGTTGAGCTATCTTAAACAGCAGCATCATATACATGAATGTTTCCCTACTTCTGCTACCTCTTGGAGCAAATTTCCATGGGATCAGTATCATTATGGCTTCATTGGAGGAGCTCCTTTGGTAGATGATGTTATTATCTTCATGGTTTCCATGTTCATCATGATTCATGGTTACTCTACTTAAGAGTTCTACTTGTGTCCACATCTCAATTTTGATGCAACCTCCAAACTTCAAAGGCTATAGTGGTGTATTCTTCATCACAAATTGTTACTGGGCGATAGAACACTCTAGTTGATATAAATAGTTCGGCAATGATTTGGGGTCTTTTGAGCTGTTGGATGAGATGGAGAGCTCCCCATGCACGACATTCTTTCAGATATTTGGTTGGCATAAGGACTTTATTGGCACATTATTCTAGGTCGTTCCACATTGGCATCCATGGTTTAGATAGTTGGTGATGGTATTTGCACATTATTTCATGTGTTCCTATGGCTTTAGTAACATCTTTATCCACATGTTAGAGCTCATCCTAACTTTATAGCACATTTTCTTGGGACAAGTTTTTAATGATGTTGCAAACATAGACATCGAGATAAAATGGGCAAGGGTCCAAAAAACCAAAAAATCATAAAAATCAAGAAAATAGGAGTAAAATCAGCAAAATTAAGATAGCATCAAAATATTGGTAAAAATCAGCAAACATCAGCTAGGCCAAAAAATCACAATTTCACGATTTTTCATGATACAATCGGGATGTTTGCAACATTGGTTTTTAATGTTAATTCTTGAAGTTATTATAGAATACTTGGATCCCGCCAATTTGGCACATTTATTAAGGTCATTCCACCAATTTAGATTTTGTTATAACTTATAACAACTTGGTAGACCATCTTGCACATGTTCCTATGGTATCTTCTTGAAGGACGAAGTGGCTATATTCTTGGAAAGAGCACCTTGAATATTTTTAACATTTTGAGCATATGGCGGTTATTTCATGTTGACTTGTGTTGAGAAATTTAGGGCAACGAGATTAGGTGATTTCTCTTATTTTGATGGCTACTTGTGATGAATTTTTACTTTACTTGATTAATTTCTTCTTTCCTTTATTATTATTAGTGTTCTCTCTCATCAAACAGCTACCAAATCATAAAGAACTGTGTTGCAGGAAATGTGGGTCCCACTCTCGTTTCACCCAAAAAACGAAACGGAAACGCATTTCTACGTACCGTATGGCCTGGAAACGCATTTCCAACTGTACTGGTATGTTTCCCGTACGGCAAAAGTTGCCAGTACGGCCGGAAACGCGTTTCCAAGCCATATGGTTGTGTTTCCTTCCACTTAAAGCGATTTAAGTTGTGTTTTTTTTGGGTTTGTGTGCCTTTTAATATTTTTTTAATTGTCTAATTTGTCTTTTGGATGCTTTGTTTACTTTGTACTTTGTCTTTTGGATGTCTTAATTTTTTAATTTCACATAACATTTCTTAAATGTCCTAAATTCTAATATATATATATATATATATATATATATATATATATATATATATATATATATTGCATTTCCCTGTTTCCAAAATTTGGGGAGGTCGTGTTTCGTATCGTTCCCCGTTTCGGAAACTCGTTTCCATTTCCCCGTTTCCAGCAACTTAGATAAAGAACAATGCGACAACAAGACACAATATATAGGCGATCAACCAGGGCCAAAACCTCTCCAACTAAGAGGAAAACCCACCAAAATCCTTCTCTTCTTATAGAACTTCAATTGATGAATTCCAAGACCTATGACCCTTGACCAAGACCCTCTAAGACCAAGTCATCCTTCCTTCTTGATGAGCTTTCCTTACACACCTTTCAGCAACAGCTTCAGCAACTTCGACCTAGCAGGTTCAGCAACTTCGCCCTAGCAGCTTCACAGCTTCGATTTAGAGGCATCTTCACAGCTTCAATCTTGCATCTTCACAGTTTCGACCTTGCAGCTTCACAACTTCGACCTTGCAGCTTCATAGCTTCAACCTTGCAATTTCACAGCTTAGATGCGACTTCAAAATTTTCTCTACCCCAAAAACTGTAGAAACCCTAATGAAAGAGAGAGAGAGAGGCCCAAAAACTTCGATCTTGATCTTCTTCTACTTCTTCGTCCTTTTCCAACTTCTATCTTGAGGAGATCAAACTTGCTTGAGTGAGTGTCCAAATGAGGTCGAGTTACTTCTTATTTATTGGCTTGTGAGGAGTACGAATTGCTCTCTTTAAGCCAACTTGTCCCTTCATGTAGGCCGACTTGATCTTTGTGCCATGACAAGGTCTTGGAGGGTCTTTTGACTCTATTTTGACTCAAATAATTTTCCTCTACAATATGTAACATGCCTAAATGGGTCTTCAATACATGACAATGGTTCAATTGACTTTATGACGAACCTAGAAGCACTCAATGGGTGCTTGTCCTAAAAATAAATTTCCCTTGAGCATGAAACCCATGCCTCAAGAATAACAATAATAAATTTATTTTTCTTTTTTCATTAAATATATAAAATCATGAATACATATGTTATTATGAAGACCAAACCTAGTTACATATTTCAACACTCCCTCTTAACTAGTGAGGTATTCATAATCCATACAAGGTACTTGGACATTCTCAATCTGAAAAATTCTCATAAGAAGAGTCGGATTAGTAACCCATCTGTTTAGCATCATATCATCCAGCATTGTCACGTAGCAAGGCCTTAACTAACAACTCTATCTCTCCACAAGATCATAGCACAATGCTGGCAAGACCAATGATTTATAGACACCTTCATCATTGTCTCTCCAGGAGCATACCCCACTCCAGTGTTCACATGATATGTCCTTCTAGGACTATTCTTATCTTGGATTCTCAGTCCTCAAACAATATCGGTCCTTCATGACTCCTCTTATCTTGGATGCCCTACCACATTCTCGAAGAGTATCAGATGCCAGATGCTTACCCAATCCTCCATTCTTTCTTCCCAAGTGAAGACAAGAATGATGCGTCTATCTCTCCTTCTCAACTAGGGAGGATATACCCATTCCTATAAAGGAATGTTCTCAAGCTCCCTTTCATCCAAGGACTTGTCCAAGCTCCCAAGGATTTGCTTCCAAGCTCCCTCTTAGCCAAGGGCTTTTCCAGGCTCCCAGGGACTTGCTTCCAAGTTTCTACCCAGTAAGAAACTTGTTTCCAGGCTCCCTCTTAACTGGGGACTTGTTTTCAGCATTAGCTTTTTATTCATTGGTGGAGATCATGGGACATTCATTTGCTTGTAGCGCTCCTCCATTCGATGTCATGATTTTTATCTTTAATATTATGGATCCTTCATCTTTTGTAGGGCATCGACCATCCATCACTTTCCTCACGTCAGTCATGCCATCCTTCCCTTTATCATAAAGTGATTTTTCTAGTCTACATCTAGCTTTCCTTCATACAGCTACCTCTTCTACATCATGTTTCCTTTAGGATCTTCCATCCCACCACATGAGTGCTTGTTGTAGACGACATCCACAACTATTTTTCCGATAGCCCTGCATTAACTCGTCCAGATGTTATTCAAAAACCAAAAATGAACATCAAATCAAAATTACCTTTTGTGATGGCCCTTCATCATGACATCTGCTTGTTGTATCAACACCCTGCATTCATATTGACACATCTCCAAAAAGATATTAAATGCCAAGGGTCATCTTTCTTTCTAGACTTCTTCGAAGTCTTCATACCTTTCTCCATGGAGATGTCACAGTCAATTCTTCTAGTTATCAGATGTTGATTTCCTTTTCTATGTGACAGTAGTTGCATCTTTCACTATCTCTCCTTACTTTCTTCACATATTGCTTCTCAGGAACTTCCATTCATAGTTCCTTCATTTTTATCAACCACCTCATATTCCATATGAGGACTTATTATGTTGATTTCATCTAGTCAATATGTGAACCATGCCTTTATGCATTCTTCCAAAGGAGGAGGTCCCTTTCTCTTGATCATGCTCACGAGGTGGAGCATTTATCCATGCTATCTGTAACTATATGACATGACTCAATTTTATCAAATACAAGCATACATACCTCATCTCTTCCTTTTGGTCATCTAGACTTCCTTCAGCAGCATCCTTGATTAAAAGAACTTCAATCACCTTGACTTGCTTCACTTCTTTTGACGTCATACCATCATTCCATGAATCCCATACAAGGTGGAATTCTCGGTGAGACGCTTCTTCCAATAGGTGAAGCTTCCGATGAAGATTCCAACAAAGGATCTTGATCATCCTCATCCTGCAAATTCTCCTTTTTGAATGATGTATGATGAGATCTATACTAGATGACTTTCTTTTTAGCATAAGTACTTCTTATGCTTCTAATGAGGTTACCAAGAGCTACATCCTTCTATAGGTGACAACCATAGACTTCTATTTCAGATATCTTTCATGCTTCTTTATGAGGATTTTACGAGCTCTTGCTTTCAATCGTATGCTTCTATGATGCCATCTCCTAACATGATGCATCCTATCATGCTTCTAATGATTCCTACCATGATAGTTATACGTTACAACAAAAAACATGAAACTGAAACTTGAACAGAACTAGGTGAGGAAGACTATCTCAATCATAGTAGAGATCTTTTACTTCCTCCTTCTTGGATTTCTTCTTTTCAGCTTCTTCCACTTTTTCAATGATGTGTTCTTCTTCCTTTCCTCTTTAGTTGTTGTCCTTCTTGAGCTTTGGAAAATCTCTCTTGTAGTGCCCATATTCAAAGCATTGAACCTTCGACATGTTCTTCTTCTTTTTCTGAGGACCAAGCTTCCCAAACTTCCCTTTTCTTCTAGCCATGGAAGCAAATGCTTGAGCTTGCTCGCTTGATCCTACATCGATTTTTGCCTTTAGCCTGGTTTCGTCGATTTTGCACAATGACCATAGTTTATTGAATGGAGCAGCTTCCTTCTTCCCATAGATGCTTGATGTGAAGTTGCTCCATTCCTCTGTTAGTGCATTGAGCACTATGGTAGTCATTTCCTTGTCAAACATTATTTCTCCCAACTCTTGGAGTCAATCTCTTATTTCTGACATCCTCATATAGTATGAGGAATCAGGATATTCCTTCTTCTTTTGATATCTTCATCTTGTAGAGCTTGAGCTTCTTCTTTCGGTGGTTCGACAATTAAACCCTTAACATGCTCAACGACTTCATTTTCTTATCCTCTTCTTCCATGCAAGAAAATTTGACGACCCAACCAATTTGTTGCTTTCCTTGCAAAATGAAGTCATCTTCATAGATTCAAATATAGATATAAAGATACTTACTTGTCAAGTGAAGATATTCCTAGATGATAAAATCTCCAGCTTGATGCCTTCTTGATTTTGATGATGATGTAGATAATAGAAGATGTCTTCTTGGTGAAGATATCTTCCTTCAAAAGTGATCCTTGGCTCACAGGGAGATCACATTGATTCCTTGATGATGACAATGCTTTTTCCCACTTTTCTTCCTTCAAGTCAATGCTAGTCAGGCTTGTTTCACAACATTCGGTCATTTTGTTGAATTTCGGCTTGATATAGTAGTTCTGCAATTTCAGCCTTTTCTGCAATAACCCTAGTTCACATGTGTGGCTAGAAGATGGACAAATTTGCCTCCTTTCTTCTTCACTTGACTTGACTTCTTTTTCTTGTTATTTCATCTTGCAAAGGGGACCTTTCTTGGCACAGAACTTGATGCTTGATAGTAGTTGCAATTTTATACATGTTGCAGAAGGATATCTTAATACTTCACACATGTGGAGAATATAGACCCAAAAGTGGTTCGCTCTTCCTTCCTTGTGATAATGATTAGAGAAAGTGTGAGTTTCCCAAAAACGCTTCTACTGTGGAACCCTTCTTTGGATGAGCTAGGGTTTTCAGGGCTTCTTTGATGCTCTTAATTATTCCCTTCCAATATGATGAGAGGGTTAGTCCTTCTTAACAATTGATGTTCTTGATGTTTCCAAGATGGTCTCTTTATACTTCGGCTCTAGAGTATCCTTCTTCGTGTTGCCCTTCCTTGATGTAGTCACCTTAGCTCTGATACCATGTTGAGAAATCTAGGGCAGCTAGATTAGGTGATTTCTCTTACTTTGATAACTGCTTGTGATGTATTTTTACTTTACTTGATTAACTTCTTATTTCCTTTATTATTATTAGTGTTCTCTATCATCAAATAGCTACCAAATCATAAAGAACAATGAGACAATAGGACACAAGATATAGGTGATCAGCCAAGGCCAAAACCTCTCCAATTGGGAGGAAAACCCACCAGAATCCTTCTCTTCTTGAACTTCAATTGTCGAATTCCAAGACCTATTACCTTTGACCAAGACCCTCCAAGACCAAGTCATCCTTCCTTCTTAATGAGCTTTCCATACACAGCGTTCAGCAACAAACTTCGATCTTCCAACAACTTTTCCAACAACTTCGACTCCAACAACAATTTCTGCAGCTTTGACCTAGCAACTTCAACAACTTCGACCTAGCAGCTTCACAACTTCAATGCAACTTCAGAATTTTGTCTAGCCCAGAAACTGTAGAAACCCTAATGAAAGAGAGAGAGAGAGAGAGAGGCCCAAAAACATCGATCTTGATCTTCTTCTTCTTCGTCCTTTTCTAGCGTCTATCTTGAGGAAATCAAACTTGCTTGAGCGAGTGTCCAAATGAGGTCGAGTTCAAAAGAATTTAATTTTTCTCCTAAAGTGACTTTATAAAGTTATAAAGTCAAATCTAATTTAAAAGTGACTTTAAGTGATAAAGTTACTAAGTCTAATTTTAAAGTGACTTTAATAAAGTCAATGTGAAATTAGAAATAAATGACTAAGAGGGTCTTTATTAAAGTGGGGTGAATTAAAAAATAGAAAGTGAGATTTAAATAAGCATTTAATCTCAGTCCTAGATCTAAAGCTATCTCAGCCATTGGATTTAGGGATTTCCCAAAAGTCACTTAGGGTTAGGTTAAAGGAGGAAAATGAGAGAAAAGATCATTCAGTCTTTCATGAGCAAATTGAGAGAAGGAGAAGAAGAGACCAAAGGAGATTTTTGAGCAGTGAGGAGAAGGAGAACAGAACCTTACAGCAGGGTTGGCACGCAATTCAAGGTAGTTTGGGCACGTTTTTCAAGGCAGCTTTCGTACAACAGCTTTGGATATGCATTCCTAGGCTAGTGCTACTGCATACCTCACAAAGATCATTAATGTGAGAGATGCGTTGGCCGCAGTTGGAGAGGTCATTCCACCCACTGAGTTGGTGCGGATTGCAGTGAATGGCCTTCCCAGTTCATGGCTAAACTTTGCTGATGGGATTTGTGCACGTGAGACCCTTCCCACTTGGGAGAGGTTCTAGGATGATTGCATACAAAATGAAATCAGGAAGAGCCAGCTTGGGCAGCCAAACCAGTTGAACAGGATGAGGATGTAGCACTATTAGCAAGAGGCAAGAAAGGCAAGGGAAAGAAGCAAGCTTCCACAAGTAGTGGTGGGGGCAAAGGCAAAGGTAAAGGTAATCAGGTGAACACGCAGAAAGAGTATTCCAAGGTGAAGTGTTAGAATTGTCAGAGGATGAGACACTATGCAGTTGTGTGTCCGGAGAAGAAGAAGAAGGGGAAGAACAAGACCATGGCAGCATCAACAGAGATAGAGGACTTTTCGGATAGCTTTGACCGCGAGTTTGGGTTCATTTCTTGTGAGTCCACTAGTGCAGGATCACCTACCACGAAGGTTGAGAGGGAGTGTGCATTTCCCTCCACTAGCGGAGCATCTTCAAGTATCTAGTATGTTGACAGTGGGGCTTCACGTCATATGACAGGAGTCCGTGAGTACTTCTCAGAGCTTTCAAAGAGTGGCACTGATATAGAGGTAGTACTCGGAGATGACAGCATTGTTAGAGTAGTCGGTGTGGGGACATTGTTAAAATTGGACAACTAGGTCCAAACTCCGAGTTGTGTTGCTTAGATGACGATCCCAATATTTTTATTGGATTCCTCTTTCGGAGACGTATAAGATTGATCTAAAGATCATCTTGATCGGATGAGCAGAACATGTACTTTGAATTTATTCCACTTATGTGCTAGGTCGGCCTAGAATAAAATATAGACTTAAATGTCTTAAAGGACGTGTCACACACCCCCAAAGATTCCTATATATTGGAGAGACTTAGAGTTCACTTGACACATATTGTTGTGGAGGAATTCTCTCTCTCTGGATAGCGTTGGACCTGTGATATATATGGACTGCTCTTTGTTTGGGTTGTTCTAGGTTATGTGTGACACGCTTGGCTGAATAACCTATTGGAGACTTTGCTGGTAGAAGCATCATGTTGATCGCCGTAACGCCACCATTTATTATCTATGTTTTGGCTTGTCTTCTATCGATCTATTACTATGTTCTATCTACTTCAGTATTGTGTGCCCTAATATGAAATGGCATAGAACATATGCAGAAATTAACATGGTATCAAAGCTAGGAGAAGACAATGCCCAAGGCGGTGTATAGAGGAGCCTTCTCCCTTTGGTCACATCCAAAAAAAAAAAAAGGAACTTGGGAAATTATTCTCAGGCCGCTGCAGATTGTAGAAAATTGGAGGTCGAATTGTTTGGGTCTATTTATCTTCCACAGATCGGAGTTAAGAGTTGGTTGCTAACCGCATGCTTAAGAACTGATCACTGCAGGCCTGTTTGTCTTGGCACTAAAAGGCCGTAAAGAATTATGAGTTCATTTAGTTCTATTAATATACAAAACTGCTTTGTTGATGTTAGGATTCAGTCTAAACGTATTTAGACTACACCTTCCTGTGGTAGGCTGTGAATTACTACTCGGCTTCCCGATTTCGCCAGATGTGGAAAGCGTCAAATCCTTGGGTGTTGGATGGTGCTTCTTCGCCAAAACTAGCAGAAGAAGAAAAAGCACAACCGCAAAACAGACCAAGCCCACTGGCAATTCCTACCACGTTTTGACTTCCGCTGCCATTGCAGTCCCTCGCAAGAGTTCTGCTCAATTCCACAGGTTGTATAAATATAAGCACGCAAACAGAGGCCATTGGCGATCCACCTAGGCTGTCTTTTGCATGCATAGCCCGTTGACGATATAGTGAAATATCATTCCGACTATTCTAGGTGTATGACGGAAGAGTCTTTGGACTTTACATGACTAGGCTGCCGGCGTAATGAATATGGCGTGTAATCCGTGAACGTCCCTATATGAGTCGACGAAGGTTGTATGATGTCTTGCCGTCTGATGAATCGAATGCATATATGGACCGAACCAGCGGACATATCATGGGTTAAAATCGACGCAATCCACGAGGGTCATGTATGCAAGACTCCCTCGAACATTCAACCACAGATCAGGCGAATATGTGGGTTCATCCTTGTTCGTTGCTCCGTGTTGAGAGCCATGATTGAATACAAATTTGTATCCAAACAGGGATAATATCTCTTTGAAAAGTTTTATCATTATAATCGTTCCTTGTGAATTCTGAAAGGATTTAAGCTGAGATGTCATTATGAACTGGCATTGTCAAATGCTACAAGTATTGAAGAATATTTGTCACAACCTTTGAAGTCCGATCAGGGACTAAGCATGACCTCAGATGGCTAAATCCAAGCTCTGTTGCTACAATGGTTTAAGAGGCTGAGTAACTTCAGAGGAGCCTGAATTATCTCTAGAATTGAAGCCTTGGTCTCAGGATTTGTGTCTATGAAGAAGCTAAATTATTAAAGGTACAAAGGATCTCTATTCTATTCATAAAAGAAGATTATGAGACCTAGTCAAAATACTTTGAAAGGGGCCGACCAGAGGATCTTCAAGCAAGATAAGTACCCTTTTTATCAGTATCTTAATGATATTGGTAATTGTAGATGTGTGTTATGGTTCTCATAAATCTTTTATAAATTATTTGTCTAATATGATGAGGGCCAGAAAATCAGAGATCCGAACTTCAATGAAGTCTGAATACAAGTCATGATTTTATGAACTTGAAGCAATGCAGCTGAAGATATCATCCCCGGTTGTGTACAGTTCCAAAACCTAAAGAAATTACAATCTTACCTGGAAACCATTAAGATCAAGATTCAAAGGACAACTGATGGCACCTGCAGATTTTCTGGGATTAGGAGGGAGACCTCTATCTATCTATACTCTTGAGCAAAAGGATTGCTGCAAGCTTCTACGGTGAGAAGCTGCAATATCTAGAGGATGCCCACATTCCCGAAGTCGTCTTTTCTAGGAATGTCTGTGGGCTATAAGCATAGCTTCAGAAGGCTATCCAATGACTGCATAATGGATGATGCAGCCTGCTAATGCCCTAACAGAAATTTACAGTTGTATACAAAAACTCAGTAAAGCCTTGAATTACTAAGCATCTCCTTTGGAAAGTCCTTGGAAAATAATTATCATATACAGTTCTCTGATATGTTTGATAAAATTGTCACTTTTGCAATTGATTTCTTGGCTACGTGTATATATCGAGGCCTGCAAATTATTGATCATCATCAGCAAAATTCATTTCTATGGAAGTCATCTATAAGATTTTCATTCAAAACTCTGGATTGTTTTGAAGATACAGGTCACTTTGATGAACAAAGGAACACATGTAACATGTATTAATGACTTGAGGGGCAGTGCAGTGCCTCATTTAACAGTATTATGATACTGTTGTCTAGTGACAGTGGTTGTGAACCAGCATATACCTGGACTTAATCTATTGGCAGTAACCTTAGAAAGTGCCTTGTCCAGATTTATCCTGTTGGATGATTGGGGCTGGAACATTGATGAGCAGGAGTACCATTATGACTGTGCTGGATCTGCATGGACTGACATGAAGAAGGGTAAATTTTGTGTTTTAACATCTGTATGATCGGTTCCTAGATCTGTGAAATCTAGGAGAAAAAAATCGCAGAACTGAGATCTGAAGTCTTGGGCAGATCCGTAAATGAGAAGCAGTGTTGGATGAAATGTTAGATGTAGTAGCTGAAGCTCTCAAGTGCAGAATTATGAGAGAAGGAATCATGTTTGGATTCCTAGTTCTGTGGGTCGCAGTAAAGAGGGCTGGTTGAGGAAGCTACAGCAGACCTCCTCAGAATAACAGGACTTCTAACACAAGTTGAGGCTTGTTAATATATTCTCCCTGTTGGACAGTGACATAGATAGACACCTATGTAGCAGTTAGCATGAGAAAGTTGCAGTCTCACTCTGGAGCATAATGGTAAAATGTGTTTCGACAGCTTTCAGACACATTGTTGGAATCTTGAACCATGATCAGCAAAGCCTGTTGGATGGCTTTGACTGTGGAAGATTAAGTCACCTTTCCAAGTTGGTATCTGGGATGCCCTCACTTAAAATAGATATCTTCTCTCGTGAGAGAAGCTAGCATTAAGAGGGAGAATACATCTGTATATGCTCCTGAGCTAATATCACTACTGAATGAAAGAAGATCCTTATGGCTCAAAGATATATGGCTTCAGAGGGGGAAATTCCGGAAGAAAACCGAGAAGCCATATAAATACCAGGCAGCCATGAGTACAATATGAGCCTAGATCATTTGAAGAAGCTGTAAAAGTATCTAAATCTGCAAGGATACGAGGGTGATATATGGGATATGTTTCCTAGACCACAGATCAAAGTTGCTGTCACCTCGCTTCAAAATCATGTGACCCGATATACCACCATTCGATCAATAATAGCCCTTGCTACTATGCAAGGATGGAGTATTCATCAGATGGATGTAAAGACCGCATTTCTGCATGTTGCATTAAAAGAAGAAGGTGTATGTTGAGCAACCTCTGGGGTTCGAGGTCCAGGTTAGGGACACCCATGTCTGCAAGTTGAAGAAAGCCCTCTATGGGCTTAAACAAAGCACCCAGAATAAGAGAGGATAGATAGCTACCTGGTGAAGCTGGGCTTCACTCATAGTAAGGCTGATCTGAACCTTTACTTCAAGGTTGATAGAGAAAAGCCTCTCATTCTAGCATTGTATGAGGACGACCTCTTCCTGACAGGTGCTGACCCTCTCATTCATCAATGCAAGAGGGAGCTCACTGCTGAGTTCGAGATAAAGGACCTAGGACTGATGCACTATTTCCTGGGCCTGGAGGTCTGGCAGAGACCTGGCGAGATTTTCCTTTCTCAAGGAAAATACATTGTGAAACTTCTGGAAAGATTTGGTATGGTGGACTGCAAGTCCGTGTCAACACCAATGGAACTCAACTTCAAGAAGTTGAGTGGCAGCGCTGCTGGGCCCGTATTGTCAAATCCTACTGAGTATCGTCAACTCGTAGGGGCCCTGATGTTCTTAGTGAACACTCGTCTAGATATATGTTTTGCAGTGAACACTTTGAGTCAACAGATGGTTGAGCCTCATCACTTTCACTGGGTTGGTGCCAAGAATCTTCTGAGATATCTTCGGGGCACAATAAACCATGGGCTGAGATACACTGCTGGGAGTGTGACACTCCGTGGATATACTGATGCCGATTGGGCTGGCAGTGTGGTGGATCATAAGAGCACATCGGGATGCTGCTTCAATCTTGGTTCTGCTTCGATCTCATGGATGAGCAGGAAGCAGAAGTCGGTGGCTTTGAGCACCGCAGAGGTCGAATACATTGCAGCAAGTATGGCCTGTTGTGAAGCAGTTTGGTTGCGAAAGCTCTTTAGTGAGCTGTTTGGACATGTGCTAGATACCACCGTGATACTCTGTGATAACCAGAGTGGGATTCGCTTGACCGAGAATCCTGTGTTCCACGACCGATCCAAGCATATTGATATCAAGTACCATTTCATCCGGGATATGGTACAGCGAGGCGCCGTAAGGCTCGATCATATAGGAACTGATGAGCAGGTCGCGGATATTCTCACTAAGCCCCTGGGGAAGGTCAAGTTCCTAACCTTCCGTGAGAGTCTTGGTGTCGTGGAAAGACCCTATGATGTGGGTCCTTTTGGACGATGAGCTCTGGGAGCTCTGGGGGGCTTTGGGGATAGCTTCTCGGAGCTATAAGCACTCATAATGCTTCTGCCCCACCCTTGTGATTATTGAGCTGGTTCGCCTCTCATTTATCTGTGCCCCGTATGCATCCTACCCATTGAGTTCAGGGCTCATAGGAAGTACCTCTCATTTGGCCAATGAGGTGGGAAAAGCTAGAGACTAGTAGCAAAGACTGATGGACGCATCAGAGATTGCCGTACTCTCTATCTAGGATGGCACGGTCCAACCACTTGATTTGGGATCAAGTCTTGTGAGGTCTCGGACCTCCGCCTGACTTCGGGTCAGATGAACCAACTTCGGGTTGGTTGGAGACTCTTTGTGAGTCCGATAGAGGTTTTGATCTCTGGGCTGAATCTGTCAGCCGGGAATGATGTCTTTGTGACTGACCCACTTCTGTTCTGAAATAAAGAGGCCAGCAAAGCAAGTTACGGCGGGATGACGCACGATGTTTGGATTGCACTTGTGGACGGAGTTCTCCCAGTTGAGAGGGAGTGTTAAAATTGGACAACTAGGTCCAAACTCCGAGTTGTGCTGCTCAGATGACGATCCCAATATTTTTATTGGATTCCTCTTCGGAGAGGTGTAAGATTGATCTAAAGATCATCTTGATCGGATGAGAAGAACATGTACTTTGAATTTATTCCACTTATGTGCTAGGTCGGCCTAGAATAAAATATAGACTTAAATATCTTAAAGGCGTGTCACACACCCCCAAAGATTCCTATATATTGGAGAGACTTAGAGTTCACTTGACACACATTGTTGTGGAGGAATTCTCTCTCTCTAGATAGCGTTGGAGCTGTGATATATATGGACTGTTCTTTGTTTGGGTTGTTCTGGTTTATGTGTGACCCGCTTGGCTGAATGACCTATTGGAGACTTTGCTGGTAGAAGCATCCTACTGATCGTCGTAACGCCACCATTTATTATCTCTATTTTGCCTTGTCTTCTATCGATCTATTATTATGTTCTATCTACTTCAGTATTGTGTGCCCTAATATGAAATGGCATAGAACATATGCAGAAATTAACAGACATTGACATTTGATAGGGAACCCAAACCTCCCTTGAAGGTGTCAAATGTTCTATATGTGCTAGGGATGAGGAAGAACCTCATATCCGTCTAAGCATTGGAGGACAGAGGGTATGGGATATTGTTCAGGAGAGGACGGGTGCTTATATATCCCAAGGGCGCTCCAACTGATTCAGCTAGAGTGATTGGTGTACACCATGCAAAGGTGTACAAGTTTGCAATTCAGCCCCTTTTGGCATTGAGCAGTAGTACCGGCAGCAGATCTAGCAGTTCAGAGCTGTGCGAGATTTGGCACCGCAGGATGGGGCACATGTATCATGGAGCCTTGAGGACATTGCGGGAGATCACTACAAGTGTGCCAAATTTCAGTACTGATCACATTGATACATGCAAAGGATGTGCTATGGGCAAGTTTGCCAAATCCCCTTTTGCCAGCAATGACAGCAAATTGACTGGGATACTTGATTTGATTCATACCGATGTGAGCAGTCGGATGTCTCATGTTTCCTTGAGTGGATATGATTATTATGTGTTATTCATTGATGATCACTCCAGGAGGACCTGGATTTATTTCTTGAAGACCAAGAGTGAGGTCCTCAAGCGGTTTCAAGAGTTCAGAGCTCTTGTGGAGACTCAGACAGGTCGGAAGATCAAGTCCCTGAGGTCAGACAATGGAGGGGAATACACCCTTGGTGAGTTTGTTGAGTATTGTGTGGAGGTAGGCATCAGGAGGAAGTTCACAGTTCCTTACAACCCCCAGCAGAACGAGGTTGCGGAGAGGAAGAACAGATTCATCGTTGGGGCTGCCAAAGCCATGTTACATGATCAGGGGTTACCATTGTTTTTGTGGGCAGAGGCCTACAACACTGTTGTATATTTGCAGAACAAGAGTCTACATCGTGCCTTGGGGCATGTGACTAAGGAGGAGGCTTTTTCTAGGAAGAAGCCTGATATTGGTCATTTTCGTATCTTTGGGTGTATTGCATACTCCTACGTACCCAAGGAGAAGAGGACCAAGCTAGAGCCCACCGCAAAGAAGGGTATCTTTGTGGGCTACAGTGAAGCCTCGAGAGCCTTTCGGATTTATATTCCTGCACAGAGGAGAGTTGTTGTCAAGTGAGATGTGAAATTCGAGGAGGACAGGGCTCTCAGGAGGTCACGAGAGTTAGAGTATCTGGATCAGCCAGACCCTCAGGAGCAGCTGAGTCAGGCACAAGGATCCAGTGGGCAGGGATCAGGAGGTACATCGATTACGGTGTCAAGTCCGTCAGTGAGCAGTGGCTCGCAGAGTCAAAGGGGTGGTGCTTTGGACAACATGCAGAGCAGTCCGCAGAGCAATTCACTAGGGAGTCCACTGATGGACAGTTCACACGATACTTCAGCATCTACAGGTTCAGGTTCAGGCAGGAGGACAGCAAACAGACAGTCAAGAGTTCAGGCTCCTGATGAGGAGGAGTTTCATTCTCCGGTGGGATAAGTGTGCTCAAGGAAGCGGAAGCCCAAGTGGCTTCAGGATACCTTGAGAGAGGCCACATCTGTTGCTGGGCCAAAGAGGTCGGTCAGAGAGAGCAGACCACCTGATAGGTTTTGTAGCTATATGGCAATGGTTGCCAACATCATTGACTCTGAGCCTTCTATAGCTATGAGGAGGCAGCTAGCTAGCAGGTCTGGAGAGAGGCGATGCAGGAGGAGTATTCTTCTATCATGAAGAATGATGTTTGGGAGGTGGTGCCGAGGCCTGAGGGCAAATTCGTGGTTACTTCTAAATGGCTTTACAAGGTAAAGCATGCTGCAGACGGCAGCATTGAGAAATTTAAGGCAAGGTTTGTGGCTAGATGGTTCTCCCAGGTAGAGGGAGTAGATTCTGAGGAGACCTTCGTTCTCGTGGCTCGATATACTTCGATTCGCTCTATCATATCGATAGCAGCGGAGATGGGTTGGAAGATCCACCAGATGGATGTGAAGACCGCATTTCTCAATGGCTTCATACAAGAGGAGGTGTACATTGAGCAGCCTCAGGGCTTTGAGGTGCATGGGAAGGAGTCCCATATGTGCAGACTGAAGAAGGCCCTTTATGGCCTGAAGCAAGCTGCTAGAGCTTGGTACTCTAGGATTGATACTTACTTGCAGGAGATGGCTTTCACAAAGAGTGATGCGGATCCGAACCTTTACTTTATTGTGATAGGTGAGGAGCCTCTCATTCTGGTGTTGTATGTGGATGACTTGGTCATTACGGGTGCAGAGAGACTCTTAGAGAGCTGCAAGAGAGATCTTGCATCAGACTTCAAGATGAAGGACATTGGCTTGATGCATTACTTTCTGGGTTTGGAGGTGTGGCAGGAGGAGAGGCATTTCTTCCTGGGACAGGGGAAGAATATTGTGGACATCCTTGGCAGATTCCACATGGAGGATTGTAGACCCATGTCGACACCTATGATCACCAACTGGAAGAAGCTTCACGCTTCAAATTCCGAGTTGGTGGATCCCACATTGTATAGACAGTTGATTGGTTTCTTGATGTATTTGGTCAACATTAGACCAGATATATGTTTTGCAGTCAACATGATGAGCCAGTTCATGTGTGAGCCTAGGAGGGTGCACTGGGTTGCGGCAAAACACATTTTGCGGTACTTACAAGGGACAGTGGAGTATGGTCTGGATTATAGGCAGGGAGATGGAGTGAGATTGGCAGGGTACACTCATTCTGATTGGGCAGGTTGTGCTTCTGATAGGAAGTGCACTTCAGGGTGTTGTTTTGGGTTGGGTTCAGCAATGGTGTCGAGGTTCAGCCGAAAGCAGCAATCAGTGACATTGAGTTCAGCGGAAGCAGAGTACATGGCAGCCAGTTTAGCTAGTTGTGAGGCCATATGGCTTCGCAAAATGTTGTTTGGCTTATTTGGTCAGTCATTGAGACCTTCAGTGATATACTGTGATAATCAGAGTTGCAGCTCGGTCAAAGCATATCGGCATCAGATATCATTTCATCAGAGACTATGTTCAGAAGGGAGTTGTGAAGCTTGAGTATATTCCCACTGATGAGCAGGTTGCAGATATTCTTACCAAAGCCTTACTATGAGGCAAGCATGTCTACTTCAGAGACAAGATGGGTGTGGTGAGGAACACCTTCCTCAGTAAGAGGGAGTGTTGAAACTTGGTTACCGGAGAACTGATCGTTCCCTAAGGCTTTGATCTTTGGCCTAGGGAAAAGTGTCCAAAAGAATTTAATTTTTCTCTTAAAGTGACTTTATAAAGTTATAAAGTCAAATCTAATTTAAAAGTGACTTTAAGTGATAAAGTTACTAAGTCTAATTTTAAAGTGACTTTAATAAAGTCAATGTGAAATTAGACAGTGAAAAGTGACTTTGGAAATAAATGACTAAGAGGGTCTTTATTAAAGTGGGGTGAATTAAAAAATAAAAAGTGGGATTTAAATGAGCACTTAATCTCAGCCCTAGATCTAAAGCTATCTCAACCATTGGATTTAGGGATTCCCCAAAAGTCACTTAGGGTTAGGTTAAAGGAGGGAAAGGAGACAAAAGATCATTCAGTCTTTCATGAGCAGATTGAGAGAAGGAGAAGAAGAGAGCAAAGGAGATTTCTGCGCAGTGAGGAGAAGGAGAATAGAACCTTGGCATGCATACCAAGGCAACACTTCAGCAAATCCGTACAGCAGGATTGGAACTTGGCACACATCTCAAGGCAGTTTGGGCACATTTTTCAAGGCAGTTTTCGTACAGCAGCTTTGAGTACACATTCCTAGGCAGCCATACAGTTTCTGGCACAAATTTCAAGGGAGGGAAGTTGTTTTTGTGGCACGAATTTCGAGGCAAGTCGTACAGCCTGCTGCTGTTTTTGTGCACAGAAACCGAGGCAAATTTCGTACAACATTTATTGTTGTTCCTCTGCACGCTTTTCGAGGAGGTCATACAGTGGCATTTATTGTTGTTCTGCACGCAAAACAAGGAGGTCGTACAACATCATTTATTGTTGTGTTCTGGGCACAAAAAACGAGGAAGATCGTACAACATTTATTGTTTTTGTTTTGTTGTTTGCACATTTTTCGAGGCAGTGGTTAAGATCGGAAAACGAGATAAGTTGTATTTGTTACTTGCTAAAATTTTCTGAGTATTTCTCTTTCACTGTAAAAGCTAAATTATCAGAAATAAAGAAGAGCTTTCGAACTGGTTTTCCCCAAGAGTTGTAGGGGGTTTTTCAAGGGTCATATTGACCAAAAATCAGCGTGTCAAATTTCTGTGTGGGGCTGATTTATTTTTCTGAGTTTTTATTTCTGCATTTCAGCGCTGAAATTCCCAGAATTTGTGTTTTCAGAAAATATTTATTTTTTCAGTTTGTTGAATGTATGGCTATGGGAATGGGCATTGAACTTTATGGGAGAAATAAGGGAAACTGAAAACCGGGGTTGGGAACAGAAATTTCTACATCTCATCAATCATCCATTATCAGCCCTCATTGTTGCTTCATGATTCAATAAGTCCCGTAAAATATTTAGCACTAGTCATTCCCCATCAACCTCCTTTATAATAAATCTAATATATTCATTGAAAATCTGTTTTACCAAAGCAACTCTTCACTTCACCAAAACCTTAATTTGCCTAAGCTTTAGTAATCCTAAGGCTGGGGATATCCCCCTTGTGCAAAAGGAGAGCAAGCATTAAGTGAGAAAAAAATGTTACAATGGTGACAATTACAACTGTCTTGAATTACCCTTAACCTTACACCACTCCGTGGACTTTGTGGCTTATATAAAATAATAATATCAATAACGCAAACTCTAATAAAAATAGTAAGAATAAGAGGGAAAACCCACCAACAAAAGCTCCAGCTCCATAAATAGCCTCCACTAAAGGATGCAATTTAGCTCTATGAGAAAATAGAAAGTTTCAAATAAGAAAGCCACCAAGAAACCTTATCCTTGAACCATGCGCTCTCCTCTTGATGAAAATAGCATGTCATTAAGAGATTTCCGCAAAAGTACCTCCATTGGCCGTAAATAATTCCTCATGACATGCACTCTAGGGGTATGTAAGAATATCATGTCTAATCAAGGCAATCTTATAGAAACAATCCCCTTTGATTCATGTGTTGCACCTCCTCACCAAAATAGCAAAAACTTCTCACAAGTCAACAAAGACAAGCCCAAAAGGCGGGTGCTCCTCCCTTTGGTAAAAATAGTAGTGCACAACCTCCATCAAGTCCTAAGAAAGCTCCTCAATTGTAGCACTCTTTCTCTTGATGAAAATCATAGTAAAACAATGTCCAAATCTCACTTCAACCACAAACCTTCAGAAATAACATGTATCAAAACGGATCCGGTCCCTGAAATCAGCCTACCTAAAATCATAGTATTCAAAACCATCCAGTTCAAACCGGAAACCAGTCAAACCAGTCGGTTCATTAGGCCGAGCCATCCAAGCGATAGAAAAAACGGCTTTGAACCTTGCAAGTGTTAGCCTCATACTCACATAAACAATCAATAAGTCCAAGTATTCACAAAATAATAAAATTATGAGACTTGGAAAATAGAATTCCTACTTGTCTTTGGTGTGCTCATCAATTCTAGAATGAGTCTATTCCTAATACTTGGGAGTTTGTTGAGGTCTAGTTGGTTGAGAGATTCTCTCCAACTAATTAGCCTCCTAGATTGGTGTGTGGTTGAGATATTCACTCAACCAAGAGATTGTATGTCCAAGATAGACTAACTATCTTAAGACATAGCTTGATGTATTTATAATGTATCATTATTATTTCTGAATAGACATTTAGGCTAAAAGCTTTTTCCGTAAAAGTTTGTCTCTTGAATTATTTATTCGTTTTTATTAATTATTTTCAGCAAGCTAGGATTTATGGGCCTAACCAGCCATAAACTACGGAATTTCTGATGAAACCAACCAGTTTTCCCATAAACCAACCGGTTTATTGCCAGGCCGACCACAAACCCCATGGAAGGCGATTTTGTGCTTTTTGAAGCAATTTTGAGGGAAAGTAGGGGTTGGTTCCCTCCAAAAACAGCCCTTCCAAGCCTTTAAAAGCATGTTTCCCCTCTCAATTGCCTTACACATCTTAACCCTAGGAATGTTGGCAATCAATGGTAATGTTAAATTCTTAAAGTAGAAGTGACATTTCCTTTATCTTTCATTTCATCCTTTTACTTAAATTTTTAACATTACCATGAAAAGACTCAGGATGTTTGATAGTGGTTTCAACCTCATTGGATTTCATATGGAGAAACTAGAATTTTAGCTCTCACTCAAAATCCATCAGACTTAATAGTTTTCAGGATTCCAAGATTTGGGGGATTGCAATGTTTCCATTGATGGGGGATCATGCATGAGGGTATGAGATTGGCATTTGATCAAGGGCATGAAGCCCTTTAAGTACCTTGATGTTGGTGGCATTGATTGTTGCAGTTTGTTGATGTTGGTGGTATTGATAGTCGGACTCCTCTACCATGGATATAACAAAAATGCACCCTTCACTAGAAGGAAAACAATTGGTGAGGCATGCTAAGCTTTTTCTACCATATTATAAGGTTGAGGAGATGAACCCTTCACTCAAACCAAAATAATTGGCTAGGCATGTTAAACTTTTTCAATTTCTACCATATTATAAGGTTGAGCAATCTAAGTCTAAAGACTTTGATCTAGATGATGTTTATGTAGCTCTTGTTGATGATCCCATTTCTAATGGTGTTGAACCAATGATGAGTTTTATGATTGATCATGTTAATCAATGATTTGTAGTTTTGATGTCCAGTTTTGTTGCTACTACTACTACTGAGGTTGCAGAGGAGTCTGAGGAGTCCTCAGACTCTCAGCGAAATGATGTTTATATAGCTAATGTTGATGATCCCATGTCTAGTAGCGGTGATGAGTTTGATCATGATGAGCAGTGATCATGTTGATCACTGATATGTAGACTTGTAGTAGGTCAGTGGCCCCATAGCTTGGAGCATTTTTTTGGACTCTAGAGGCCAATTAGAGCCTCACTGATTGTGTATTTTGTTGTTGATATGTATTGCACTCGGTGCCATTTTGATATATTCACCTTTATATGGTATATAGATGAGAAAACTTTGCATATTTTGTCTCTATTCGTTTGGATTCATGGTTTTAAATCTTAAAAATAGTTGTTTTTCATTAAAGAATAATTATTTCATGTATTTTTTTAAAGATCAGTTCATTGAGATCTGACGAGTCTCGGTTTGACCGGTTCTAGTTTGAAACCTGGTTTGATAGGTGGACCGGTCTGGTCACTAGTTTCGTTTTTAATAATATGCCTAAAATATCCACCTGTTAAAAATAGGCCCTATTAACCCTCATTTCAGCAGGGGCACATATGCACTTTTCATTTTTGGCAGCACCATTATAAGCCCAAATAATGCAAGTCAAAAGCCCTGTAGCCCATGTGGAGGCCCCAATGTTCCACCAAGTCCCCTGGAGGTGGGAGCGAGGGGGCGAGGGAGCGCGGGAGCGGCCTATGCAAAAGCTCCCTACCAATTTTCAGGAAACGTGGGGGGACGTCGGGGTCATAAAAATTATAAAATTTAATATTTAAAATGTAACTATATTTTTGCAAGGAATGTATATACAGTCATCATACACTTGCATCATGAAAGATAAATCATAAATGATAAAATTACAAATCGATGAATAATGAATCATATAATTGAAACAAATTTAAAAGTTAAAAGTTAAAACATACATCATACAATCATGCATGTAAGTTTGTAAGTTTGTAACTATATAATCATTAATGTAACTACTAACAATGTACAATGAAAATAAAGTTTAAGATATCATATGACATATTATATCAAGATTCAAAATAGAGTTTGAACTGAAGTTTACAACTCAAGTCTGAAACATAAAACTTAAACGCAAATAAGTTATGTCTGAAACATAAAACATAAAACATAACATATGAATATCAAATGATATCATCATACTGATAAATGAGCATAAATGTTCAAGTTAATGCCCCACTAGTCTCTGCATCCAACTTCTGCACGAATATATCAAGATCAACCATGTCACCATCTGAATCAGAATCACTTGGATTCTCAAATATGCTAAGTGGCACATCAACTTTTAACACGAAACCATAAACTAAAAGGGGCGGTGAGGGGACGTGAGGGGGCGTGAAGAGGGGTGTGAGGGGGCGTGAAAGGGGGTGTGCGGGGGCGTGAGGGGGCGTGAGGGAAACATCCCCTAGAAGTCCCCAAGACCCCGGAGCGCGAGGGGGCGAGGAATCTAGACCTCTAGGTGGGGGGGCGAGAGCCCGTGTAACACTGGGAGGCCCTGTATTATGGTATCCCAGGCCTATTATGGTCGACCATGGCCAACCCCTTTGGGCTAAGATCCTAGTCCTGCATAAGGTCAAGGGGCTTTGGATGGATCTCGTTGCGACTCATGGTTTAGAAAAGCCATCTATTTACAGGGGTGATCACCAGTGTAAGGTCTAGTCCAACCCACATCAAGTGCACCTATGTCATTCCCACATGGTTGTGGCATTCAATCTATATGTATTCTTTGGCTATGGTATATTCATGAGACAATTCTCAACATGGCACTCTCACAATTTTTCATCATGTTCACACTTCTCGAGGTAGTACATGTTACCTAATGCATGTGGTCCTAAAAGGCAAAAAGTTAATTTAATCTCAAAATGCTCAACAAAAAATGTAGATGGCATGCCACACTGAAATTTTTTCAAAATGTGAAGGAATCATCAAGGAAATGGCAGTTAAAGATGGTCCAGTAGTTGGTGGGCTTTCTAGGTAGCATGATAGGGGCAGATTTTAATAGAATGAGACATGCAATATGTCAAAAGTGGTGTACAAAATCAACTTGACAAAACCCAAGTAGAATTTTTATTATTTTCCCTAGGACGTTGGTGATCCTCCCTCTTACTAGTTGTTAAAGTCAACGAAAGAGGAATGTTGAGGGTCAAAACCAGTTTATTTTAAGGTCAAGGTGGACGTTGCATCTCAAGCGGACAAGATAGTAGACATTGTAAAGTCAAGTCTTCATCCATTCAACCAAATCAAAGTCTCCAAGGACAAAGTCGAGTTTTTTATGGACCGAACTCATTCCAAGCAAGCTAGTAATTGGGTCATCCAAGTTGAACATTGAGCATCTTTTCACAATTATTTCCTACCTTTTGCCTTTCTGGGGTCAATGCAATTGGAGCATTGGAATTCCAAGGGTTATTTGGGCCAAGTTGAACTCCCTTAGTGGGAAAATCATTGTATTAAAAATATATTTTGTTATAATTTACTTAGTCTCCAACATGTGGATGACAAGTAAAATATTATTTGAGAGAGAGCTTGAACTAGCTATTATCTAGTTATTACAAAGTAAATTATAAAAGGCTAGCCTTTCCTCTCTTTCAAGTTGTTGTTGAACTGTGAGATCACTCTATGCCATACTAGAACATTTATTTTGCAAACACCTTAAATACATTGTGTGGCTTGGCATTTTCTATTTTATCCTTTCTTGGTTTATGTTGTAAAGGGTTTTAATAAGATAATACACAGAAACCCCCTTTACCAAAGTTTCAATTCTAGAATAACTTATTGTTTTGGTAAATATATTAAAATTTCACTCATTTGGGCTAATTATAAGTATACTTTAGTGATCCCTTAGTGGTCATTAATGTCATTTATTATTCACCATTAATGGGTTATTAATTAGTCCCCATTGGTTGTTAGGGTTACATAATCTAACTCTAAAAGCTATAATTGAGGTTGTAATTCACTGAAGAGTATACTTATATCTAAGACTTTTGTTATTAATTTACCTAATCCTAATGATGTGATTAATCCGAAAGACATTTAGATAAATGTCTTTCGGATTAATCACATCATTAGGATTAGGTAAATTAATAACAAAAGTCTTAGATATAAGTATACTCTTCAGTGAATTACAACCTCAATTATAGCTTTTAGAGTTAGATTATGTAACCCTAACAACCAATGGGGACTAATTAATAACCCATTAATGGTGAATAATAAATGACATTAATGACCACTAAGGGATCACTAAATCAAGATTAACCACCATAACTCTAACCTAGGAAAACATTACAAGAAAGAATATGTTTCTAAAATAGAAAATAACACAGAACTATTATGAGTTAGATTAAGGTTTTGTTATCACTCAAAATTGTGAGGCCTCAAATGTAATGTTTTGAAAGTATGTGGGTGCTTAATCCTTCTTTCTCTTGCTTCTGCTTGATTCATGCCCACTTGAGGAAGGGGTGGAGAGGATGCTTGGGCTCAGGTTCGGGATGCTTGGGAAAAAAATTTCAAGCTCAGAAGAGTTTTTGCTGTCCTGTTTGAGACTGCAATGAAAAACATGCAGGGAAGTGAGACCTTTTGCTCTATAATAGCAGATTTCGACTTTTAGGATCTGTTGAATAAATTGAAAACTTAGAACAGAGATCGTACAATCAAATCTGGTGCCTCGTGAGGGGGTAAGGACTTGAATAAAGAAGAAAACCAGTTAGATGAATGTATTGAAACTAACTAGCTAAGTTGACAACCTGATTTCAACTGGAAAACAAGAAAAGCGATGGAGAAAACTGAGCCTTCACACACACACATGAACATGAATCCACCACCAAAAGAGTACAAGTCTTTCAATTGATGAAAAGAATTGTAGAGCAGTGTCTAGTCAATATAACTTATACAGTTATACTATAACAAAGCTTGAAATCAGTTTGCCATATCAAAGTGAGCTATAAGCATAGCCACAATATTCAGATGCACCTACAGTGTGGGAGCAGTCTCATGCAACAATAAACAAACCTCTGAAATCATGATCACATGTGCAGCATCCAAGCTGTAAAAACAGAATGCCAAAGACAGAATTATGAGAAAATATAGGAAAAAGGATGAAAAATGCTAAAGCTCCTTCCAATGATCAACCTGTTATAGTCTTTACAAGCACATTGTTCGTTGAGATTTGGGATCAACACCATTCTCAAGCTTAGAAGAGTATGAGTAACTCCCTGGAGTCAGCCCCACATGCTGCCATAACAGCATCCTGCGATGAATGATTGTAACTCCTTATTGAGCACCTTTGTTACGTAATAACCTATGCATGTGCCATCCTTGGGATAACACATAACCTTACAAACAAATGCACCTCCCTTAGAATAGTTGGTGCAACTTCCAGTTTAACTCTTCTCAGGAATCTCATCAGACTTGTTTGTTGTAACTCCCACTTGAGCACCCTCACACAAATATTAAGTGCTTGATGTGACTGCCACTCAGCATGATATAAATACGCCCTCGCTCCACTGGAAATAGCTCCTTTATTGCCATCAAAACAGGTCTGAAGATGGCAGCGCTCCTCTGCTGTCCTAACAGTAATTGCAATCCCCAAAACAACTTTCGTAAATCCTAACTGCTATGCTCGTCTTCACCATGAATAGGATGTGTAATCACTGTCACATTTAATAGCAATCTGGAGATTCCCTACAGGTGTCAACCTCATGTGTAAAACAGAGCCTTCAACAGTCATAAAAGTCTCCTGAACAGAGCTCGCTATGCCTACTTCACTTCCTCAAAAGTGTGCATTTTCTAGTGACATGAATAGCACAGTTGCACATCTCAGGTCTGGACATGAACTAATCACAAGGACAACCAGGTATAAATAGTTGGATGAATGGTAGTGTTATCACTGTCTATACCCTCCATTGTCCATCCAGTATCGAGTTATCATTACAAGTGCAGGCAACATCATTGTATGCTATGTACCGTAACTCCATCTTAGTGGATTGCATCTATATATGTACATATGACTATGACTTGAATAGAAGCTTTAATGACATTTCCTATCATGCCATCACTGTTGGGATTTTTCAATCTTTTTCTCTTATTTATTTATCGTGTGGCACATATTGTTTATTTGTTAACTCTGACTCGCTTTCATTTCCAAGCTCGTAACTTTCAATATATTCATACTAAACATTTGGTATAATCGCGAGTCTAAAATTCAATAAGGAAGACTCCTGCTGTGGTTGATGATGAAAAAATCCAATCTGGTTGGTGATGGCAATTGAGGAGAGACAAACTCAATGAGGAAGTGAAGGCATGATGAAGATGTGTGTTTGATGGATTTTGGACCTGACGAGATGAGTCACATCCAAAGATAAGTAACACAGTTACCTAAACCAATATTGAGTGCATGTGATGTGCAGTTTATTAGGGGACCCCAAACATGGTGGCAAAGCATAGTGATCATTCAAGTTTATTAAAATGATGGTTTTAATGGTCATGTTTATTTGCTGATTGTATTTCTAGATACAATTAATATGCCAAGGAAGAAGTCCCAATGAGACAAGAAGTCGAGCAGTGTATTATTAGAATGGCAACACTAGATTACAAACACAAGCACAAAGAAATGAAACAAAGTAGTGCTTGCATTCATAGGATGAAAACGTTTTTCCCCATTGGATACATCAAAATATATACTAAGCCTAGTGACAGACCAATGGCCTTCCAACTACTCGAATCCTTGATCTTTCCTTATCTATTCATTTCCTATTCCACTAAACCATACATGTCATTGTTAGGATATTCCGACACGTAGGAAATAGTTAAGTATAACTTGGTCTAGCGTAGAGTTAGGTAAAGTGTGTTTCTTTACTATGTACTTTTGTAACTTATAATCTGATGGTCACGATATGTAGTGATCTGACGGTTCATTCTCACCTCGGTATATCCGACACTTGATCCATGGCTTAACACCTGATTGGTCCATGATCTCTATTGAACATGGAGGGTCATTTGTCTGGTCACCGTTTATGAGAGAAGCTTATGTAAAAAAAAAAAAAAACTTTATATTAATAAATTCCCTGAAGTGGTCGCGTTGGCTCAGGTCATGGATTGTTTCCCTCTTCGAGGGTTTTAACCACGTCAAATACTAGTGTACTGATCTGTGACCTGTTTGTGAGCGGTGACCTTTGGTGTTTGATCCAAGGAACTTACCCTGTAAATTCCTACATGGTATCAGAGCTGTTTTAAGGGCCGCATTTGCTGTTAATCCAAATCCGAAGCCAGTTTGACTGCATGCGACTGTCGTTTTCCAGATATATTGTTTCTGACCACTTTCAGGCCGGGAGAACTGCTCTGTTGTGTCTGGAGCCTCTGTTCCAGTGAGGAACCCCTTTCGTTTCATGCGAAAAGGTTTCTCGCTGCCCAAGTTATGTCATTTTAGATCTGGAGGTATATAGAATTTTTTTTTGCAGTTATATTTATTAATCTCTCTATTTATTTCGGTTTATAGTCTTTTTTTATTACCGGATATATACCCTCTTCTCTATGTATGCTCTTTTCTTTGCGTTGTGTGCGATCTGGCAAACCAAAAATAGGAAGACGAGATTTTTTTGCTACATATGCTCTTTCCCGCGACTTTGTGCAATCTCGGGAAATCAAAAATAACGAGAAAAATATATATTGTTGTCGAACGAACTAACCAGAAATCTAACGTTCTGTCGCAAGGCTTGTATTTTTTTTTTTTTGCACGGTTGTTTTTTTGTAGAAAAAAAAACACGCACACTAAAGAGCAAAAAAAAAAACTTCATCTTTTCAAACAATTACAAAATCCTTTTCATAGAGGTCTTGGGTTCAAGTCTCTTTGTCAAGCTTCTTCTTTTTTTAAAAACTTTTTGTCAAGTTACTTTTTCTTAAAAAACTTTTTGGCAAGTTGCCTTTTTTTTAAAAAGGGTTTTATTTAAAAAGCACATATAAAAGTAACATTGTAAAAGTAACTCTCACTTATTTATAAAAGTGGGTCACATTTTTAAAAGTGAGCTTATTATATTAAGTTTGGAAAAGGGGGGAAAAAATTTTTTAAAAGTACAACTTCATCATCAACTTTCAACCTATCACGTAACTACTCAGCATCTACTACAACTTTTTTTCAAAAAGGCATAACTTCTTCATCCAGAAGCCGTTTTTCAGAGTCATCTTTTTTTAACCAGCCTAATTTTCGAGATCTTTCCATTGGAGCAATTAGTTTCAACCTTTTCAACTTCAGTTTTTAAAAATGGAAAGTGCATGTCTGGTTATTCTTAACAGCACCAATTATTTCCAATGGCTATCCTACATGGTAGACTTACTTAGAAGTAAAGGGCTTTATAGAATAGCCTTAGATAAGAATCTAAACCTACCAATGCAGATAAAACGGCTAAATGGGAAAATAAACAAGATCAAGCACGAGGGTTGATAGGAATGTCCATTGCTCAAGATCTTCGATTTCATTTCCAAGAAATTGACTCCCCTGCTGAAGCTATGAAAAAACTAAACACTGTTTTTGGCGTTAAAAATGAAATTAGATCCCACGAGCTTGAAAATAAGTTGCTTACTTTGGACCTCAATAATTTCTCCTCTATTGAAGACTTTTAGTCCAAATTCAAGACCCTTAGACTTCTTTTAGAAGGTTGTAAGGTCAAAAAGGAAGATGGTAGTCTTATCTATTCCATTCTTGCTAAGCTAGGCCCTGCATACTCTGTATTTGTTTCCACCTTCCATTCCACTAGAGAAGCCCTCATTTCTCAAGGAACAGCCTACAAGTCCCCCTCTTTTGATGCCTTTTGCGACTCTTTGATAAGAGAACAAGAAAAACTCTTACACCTTGGTCTTATTAATACTGGAAACTCTTCTAAGAAAGCCTTAGCAGTCCAGCAGCAACCATATCCAAAGAATCCTAAGAAGCAGCATCCTAAAAAGAATGGTCCTATACCAAACAAGGGTCTTAAGCAATCTCAATCGCAAACTAAAAAAGCAACTCAACAAACTGATAAGGCAAATAAAAACAAAAGGAAGAAGACAGATAGTCATTGCAACTTTTGTAATCGTGATGGCCACGTAGAGTCAAAATGTTTTAAGAATATGGAAGCCTTGGAAGCAGTAATGAAGAAGCACAACATCCATTTGGAGAACTCTTCAACTTCATCTTCGGGAATGGCACTTTCTACCTGTGGTTTTCAAGCATCAAGATCTGGTTATGCATTGAATGTATCTTCTTCTCATTCTCATGGGTGGCTCATTGATTCTGGAGCCTCTTACCACATGGTCAAAAATAAAGCCATGTTTTCTTCTTTAAATGATTGTAACACCAAAAATATTTATGTTGGTGATGATAGATATCTTAGTGTTGTAGGGTTTGGAACTATTGATCTAGATAAAGGTCAGCTTAATGATGTATTATGTGTTCATACCTTGTCCTGCAACCTTCTATCTGTTTATCAGATAACTCATTCAGGTGAAGGGAAAACCGTTGAATTCTCACGTCATGATGTTGCAATTGAGGACCTAAGAGATCCTAGACATATTTTAGCAACTGGCATTGTTGATGATCCACAAGGTTGTATAAGTTTGACAACTTTGGGTCATCATGTATTCCCCCCGTTTTTGTTGCTCATAATGATAAAGTGAACAAACTTTGGCATGAGTGATTTGGTCACTTAAACTATCGCTCTCTTCAAACTCTATGTAAAGAAAATATGGTGACAAGTCTTCCTATGGTATCTTGTCGAGATGGTGTTTGTTCCGATTGTGTACTTGGAAAACATCATCAAGATAGTTTTGAAAAACGTGCCTCTTGGCACGCTTCAGCCCCTTTGCAGCTTGTGCATAGTGATTTATGTGGTCCACTTCCAGTTGTTTCTTTCTCTGGCTACAAGTACTTCTTAACTTTCATTGATGATTTTTCTAGACGCACTTGGGTATACTTCTTTAAACTCAAGAGTGAAGTTTTTAACATGTTCTTGGCCTTTAAGGCCTTTGTTGAGAAACAATATGGACATCAAATTCTTAAGATCTGACAATGGAGGAGAATATGTTAACAACAAATTTATCAACTTTCGCACTAAGCATGGCATTCAATTGCAACATATTGTTCCATCTACTCCACAAAAAAATGGTGTAGCTGAAAGGAAGAATCACACTCTAAAATAAATGGCTAATTGTATGCTTCAATCTAAAGCACTTAGTCTTAATTTTTGGGCAGAAGCAATTAACTGTGCAAATTACATAGTAAATCGTACTCTTACTAAGGTTTTAAGGAATATCACTCCAAAAGAAGCCTGGAGCTCAATCAAACCATATGTAAGTCACTTTCATGTTTTTGGAAGTGAAGCTTGGGCCCATATTCCAGATGAGAAACATAAAGCCTTAGAACCTAAGAGTGAAAAATGCATTTTTGTTGGATATTTTGAAGATGTCAAAGGATATAGACATCTTCAACCCAAATCCAAAATTGTAATCATTAGAAGAGATGTAAAATTTGATGAAAATATATCGGCCTGCGAGCCTAGTTCGGCGAGTGTGCCACCTTTGGCCTGCAAGCCTGATTCGACATACGTGCCACCTCTCTCTATCTCTTCTACTTTTGACAGCATTCCTTCTAGTTTGGATGATGACAGCGAGGATGACAATCCTCCTCCACCTCCTCAGGATCTTCCTTCAACTCCACAGCTTCGAAAATGGGTCCGCTCTACTCGGGATGCAGCAGGTTCTCTTGCAGGTGACCCTGCAGATCAACATCGTAAACATTCTTAGTTCGATAGAGCCTCTTCCTTATTGGCTCATGTTCCAGAAAATCCTGATCCAGACACCTTTGAAGAAGCTTCGGGTCATCTATATTGGGATGCAGCTATGAATGAAGAATATCGTTCCTTATTGGCAAACGATACTTGGAATCTTGTTCCTCTTCCAAAGGGAAGAAAACTTGTCAAATGCAAATGGGTTTACAGAACAAAGTTTGGACCAGATGGAAAAGTGGATAAACATAAAGCTCGTCTTGTTGCTAAAGGATTTTCACAAGTTGAAGGCATTGACTATACTGAAAACTTCTCCCCTGTTGCCAAAATGAATTTTATCCGCCTTTGCTGCCTCCTTTAAATGGGATGTCCATCAGATGGATGTTAAATCCGCCTTCTTACATGGGGACTTGCATGAAGAAATCTACATGGAACAACTCCCTGGCTTTATCCAAAACGACTCTAGCCTTGTTTGTCGCCTTAGGAAGTCTCTCTATGGTCTCAAACAAGCCCCTCGAGCTTGGTATGCCAAAATGGATAGCTTTCTCTTAGATAATGGCTTTTCTAGATGTCATTCCGACAACACTGTCTACACCAAGAAAGTAGGTAAGTCCTTAATCATCCTTGTTCTTTATGTCGATGATCTTTTCCTTGCTGGTAGTGATCCCAACCATATAAACCATGTGAAGTCTAGCCTCAAAAAGAAGTTTGAAATGACAGACTTAGGACACTTGCATTATTTCCTTGGTCTTCAAGTCTTGCAATCCAAAGAAGGTATTACCCTTTCTCAGTCCAAGTATGCCTGTGATCTTCTACGCCACTTTCACATAGAAGACTGTAAGCCAACCCCTTCTCCCTTTCAGTCTGGAGTCAAGATTTCAGTCACTTAGACTTCCCCTGAAGTTGATGCTACCTTATACCGTCAACTTGTTGGCAAACTTCTGTATCTAACCCATACCCATCCTGACATTTCCTTTGTCGTTGGTTTTGTTGCTCGGTTTATGCACAAACCTCATGAAAGTCACTGGAAAGCAACTAAAAGAATACTTTGATATATTCGAGGTACAGTTCAGTTCGGGATTCATTACAGTGCAGGAGCATCTCCATTGTTGATTGGTTTCACTGATTCTGATTGGGCTGGTGACCCTGATGATCGAAAGTCTATTGCAGGTCATGTATTCACTCTTGGTTCAAGACCTATTACATGGTCTTGTAAGAAACAAAGTGCCATATCTCTTTCTTCGACAGAAGCCGAGTATCGTGGTGTTGTTGAAGCTAGCAAGGAAGCCCTGTGGCTTCGTCAGATCCTGTCTGGACTCTGAATTTGGTCTTCATCAACAGCATCCAACTACACTTTGGTGTGAGATAATCAAAGTGCCATTCAGCTATGCAAAGATCCAGTTCAACATCAGTGCATGAAACACATTGAGCTACACATACACTTCATCAGAAAGCCCATTCATGATCGTGTTTTTGAAGTGCACTATTGTTCAACCAATGATCAAGTTGTTGATATCTTTACAAAGGCTCTCACAAAAGCGAAGTTTACCAAACTTCAATCTATGCTTGGAGTTCATGAAAGTTATCATTAAGGGGGGATAGGCTTTGATGCCTCCTTCCTTCTCCTATTGTGTCACCTTTGTAAATCCTTCAATCCTATCCCAAGTTGTTCTTAGGGGGGGATGTTAAGATATTCTGACACATAGGAAATAGTTAAGTATAACTTGGTCTAGCGTAGAGTTAGGTAAAGTGTGTTTCTTTACTATGTACTTTTGTAACTTAAAATCTGACGGTCACGATATGTCGTGATCCGACAATTCATTCTCTCCTCGATATTACCGACACTTGATCTGTGGCATAACACCTGATTGGTCCATGATCTCTATTTAAAGAGCATGGAGGGTAAATTTTCTTTCTTTATATTAATAAACTACCTGAAGTGGTCGCGTTGGCTCGGGCCGTGGACTGTTTCCCTCTTTGAGGGTTTTAACCACGTCAAATATTGGTGTTTGATCTAAGGAACTTACCCTATAAATTCCTACAGTCACATGTTTGGCTCGGGCAGTGGACTGTTTCCCTCTTTGAGGGTTTTAACCACGTCAAATACTGGTGTTTGATCTAAGGAACTTACCCTGTAAATTCCTACAGTCACATGTTTGACTTGTTCAACTTATTACATTCAAAAGCACATAAACGCACACTATTCTAACTATGTACAAGTAAGTTACATTCCAAGACCCGCTTAATCCTTCATACCATGCACCTCTAACTTGCACATGTACCCCACCCATGAAGCTTGTGCCCTATATACTCTACAGAACCTTGTACTCGTGTCCATACACCACGCACCAGTATTTGTGCCTTATAACAACTCTACTATTCCCACTCTCTATGCCTGCTCAAATCAATCTTGATCAAGCCAACACTAAACATACCCTCTAATGGACCTCTAGTCAACTATGACCTATCCAAGGGTGAAAGCATCCTCGTTCCAAAGTCATCCTTTACGTCCACACACCTCTTGAGTGATTTAGAACATAGCTTAATTTTAATGAAATGACTATTCATGTCTCCTTTGTAAGGTCTAATGTCATCAATTATCACAAATGTTCTTTGTTTTTATAGTCAACCTCCTCTTGGGCTCTACTATGAGATCAAAGGACATTATCATTACCTCTATAGGGACTTGGGAGGTTCCCTTTCTACTTTCTTCCGGTACTAGGATTGGAGATGCTTAGCCCTCTTCATCAAGGAGATTTCCAGCCATAGATCTCAATTCCTACACACCATGCCCCGCCCTAGGATAACCAAATTGATTACCTCACGCTTCCTTGTTGATCTGTCAAATCAGAGCAACAAATGGTAAACAGAGTTCCAGAGTGCACCAAACAACAGGATGGTGGCACCCTATTTCTCCTCAACTTCCCCCCTTTAGGAGACCACCCAATATTATTGAGACCGATTTGAAGGTGTTGATCTATACATCAGGCTACACATCCTCAGAGCATTAGAGAGATCAATTAGCAAACATGGTTGCCAGTGGCCACTTGCCATTTAAGGAATATTAGGACTATTACCTTTCCAAGGCCATAACTTTTGCATACAAAATCCATTTTAGGTGCACAATAGCTCATTGGAAAGATCTCAATGAAAAGGACAATCTATGGCTTGAATGATAAGGAAAGGCTACAACAATTCTCATCCAACACCAAACACAATAAACATTTTTTAGGGCCTCAAAATTGTATGAAAACTCAATGAATCAAATTTGACAAAATGAACACCACATCTAAAGACTAAGATGTCCTAAATCCTAATGTCCGCATCAAGAGCATCAATAAATTGCTATGGTACCTATGTAATTCCATTTTGGACCAAAAAAATCCAAAGAAATAAGAGCAACAGTGTTCCAAGTGGCAAAGAAGACCGAAGGGGGAAATGTAATACAATGCGGGCCAAGGATTATTACATTAAGTAGAATTGGGATGACGGTAATCTTCACTTGTGGTTACTTAACATTATGGCTAAGCGCTGCATTATTGTATTAATGGGTTACCAATTAATAACCAACCTAGTCAACATAATTTTATATTATTTTGGGCAACTAAGGTCGTCCTAGGCATTTATGTGGATCCATAACCCCACACCTTATGAATCATTTGTAACATCTGATTTATTATGAGTGATTGATTCTTTTGCCTAAGGGCACCATATCTCTTGTTCTCTTGTTCAAGGGTTCACTTCTCTTTATGTGATACTTCTGTTCAAGGTTCACGCTGGATTAAGGTTTGCGGAATTATTCACCGTAGATCCACAATAAAGCCCATGACGGCATCCATCTTATTTCTTGAATTTCTTCAATTATACTTATCTTTGGTTAGAGTTGTCGATGAGGAGAAATTCTACAAGGTAGTAAGCTCTTCAAAACCTCACTCTTGAATTTCGGACCAGTTAAGTGTTTTATGATCAGCTAGTTGGACACACCATGTACATTCAAATACAGGATGTTTTCAAAACCCTTCATTTTCCATTATTTGAACCAATATTATTCTAAGGAATTATAGTAAACTTCAACCCCTTTTAATTGTAATTCTAGTTCCTCTATCTAATTCTTCGGATCATCTCCTTTCTCTCTTTCATGAACCAATTCCCTGCTCTTATTTACATTCACGAAAAGCAGGGTGGAGGTCCAAGAGAAATCCAATATTTCACATACGATCACGGGATTCACATACTAAAAGCAAACATAAAGAATTTCGTCACATGGATCATGACCACTACAGTCAATTCTTGACTTTATTTGGGCATGAAAACGCACAGATGAAATATTAATCAAATCAGTCTGATCACATGCACCATAAGAAAAGGCAGCTACTGTTATGCTCAATGATCGTTTTCCCCATAACTCAAACTACTATCATACAGACCCTTTTTTTGAAGAGTGATTGAAATACTCACTGAATATTTGTTTGATCCAATTTGTCTCTCAAAAACTCTAAAATAGTACAGCAGGTAGAGTCCAAACATCAACTCCGAGGTTGATGAAAATACAAACACAGATGTGACCAATCTCCAAAGGTGAAGCTTCTTCACAATTGCCTGTCAGGAAAAAAAGGTAAAGGAATGTTAACTTTAATGCATTGAAGAAAATAAAGAAAACTTAAATAAAATAACCTGGAACGGCAATCTGCAAAAATAGTCAGATATAGTTTTACGGTTTACCTTATTGCTTTTAGCAAAATAATAATGTAAAATACAAATGCAAATGAGTTAATAACAGTTGTTATCCATCCATTTATAATTACTTGAAGCCATTTCAAATCACGGAAACAAATTAGACCTAAATGGTTTTAGAACTCCTAAACAATTATTGTTGCATTTAGATGATTCGTCCAAAGTAAAAGAAATATCTGGTGTATGATTACATTCTAAATGCCAGAAACGGTTTTCATAATCACTTTTAATATTCATAACGAATCCCACACGTTTATGAGGTAGGCCGTCTGTAGAGAAGTCTGGCTCGTGCGTTGGACTCTTACACACAAGTTAAGTGCAGTACAGACTAACTCAATGAGTTTGACTCACAATTCAAACCCAGTCATCTATCTGTAAAAGAAGGAAAGAAAAAACACTCATTTTCCTCACTGTGTTTTACAATGGACAACCAATAGATGTGTGATATTATATAAGTCAATTGGGTTTAGACCGGTGATTGAGTGGAATAAGTGTTGCTCCCCACCCAAGTTCAATTTTCTCAATTGACATATTGCACTCTTAACAAGTATATCATTGTAATGGCTTCAAGCCTTGTTGTTAACGAATCTTGTAGCCTAAAAATTCTAAAATGAGGAAAAGTACTCAGAGGTTTTCCCTGGGCATGTAACCTTAGAATATATATATACTTTTTGTTGAAATATTGCATTTTATGGACATCGTAATATTTATATATACTTTTTGTTCAAATATTGCATTTTATGGCCATCGTAATGCCATTTCACATGCAGCGAAAGTTAAGTCCCCATGTTGGTTATTGTTTCCCTTAAAGTTTGATTCTACAAGTGACATGCTTGCCACTCATGAATCACCATGCCCTCTCGGAGGTGCAGCCGTACAAGGAAAGCCATCCTGGCCATAAAGTTTGGGCCAGAGATCACATGCCACTAAATGCAAAGCAGTGCCCCGGCCCCCACCTCCTGATGGGTGGTGGATAATTGATGCATTAAACTCTAAAAGGAAGCATACTCAAGAAGTTTAATTTTAGTGTATCATTTTTATTTTCCAGAATCAACTGCTAAGTTTTCTGGAGTTATACTACAGAATTTTTACTTTGCCTTGTCATTCTTCAAGTCTACAGTCTGATAACTTTGCTAATGATCCCAGTGACAAAGAAGTATACAATACAACAACAAAAGAGTGCACAAATCAACGAGGGAAAGGATAAGGCTCGTTATGGATTTGAAACATGACTAACGAATAAAACTGAACCACATTACGATTTACCATGCCTTACTCCTTGGCCAAGGTCAAAGCAACTAAGAATCCTAAATGTACTTCATCACTGCCTTACAACCAAGAATTCTAATGTAATGGGAAAACTTATAAAAAAAAAAAAAAATTAGACTACCGTCAAGCCGACTAATTTTGCTCTATTACTTTGTATGATCCAATAAAACAAAAGCTTGAATGAACATTAAAAACAAAACTAGAACAGGGCACTACCTGATAAGAAAGGCTGGAGAAGGATGCTCGGCCCTGAGTGGCAGCTATAATTGAGGCTACGCCACAAATAAGTACCAATCCCTTCGTCACAGGAGCATTCTCTGGAAACATAGAATTATATATGTAAATAAAAATAGTCCACAATTAAAATCCCAGAAAAAAAATAAAAATTGGTTAATGTAAACTCCCGTACCCTATCTGAAACCACGGAATTAATGCTCAACTTGCACGGAGTGTTATGGCTAGCTAAATTTCGAAGACAATGACTACAATTAAATGGATTTATCAACGGTCTGTGAGAACCAAGCCCTGAATCCCCAGATAAAAAAAAGTAAAATTAAAATACTTACGAAATCCAGACGGTCCGGCGTTCATTTTAATTGAATTTTGTCCGAAATTGAAGGAGACTAACGGATGAAATGGTGATAAAGATGCAGATCCGTGATGCAGGGATGGAGGAATTAACGAACGCCGGTGTCAGTTCTTCGACAATGGAGGCCGGTGACTCGTCTTCCTTCGTCAACAGGGACGAGGTTGGAACCTTCGTTGCTCTTGCTCTGTGACGTGGGCTTTGAAATCTTTCAAAATGACTTTTATATGTTGAAAAGGAGAATTGTAGCCCTTTTTATTTAATCTTTTTGGGTGGGCAAATTAGTTGGGTATTATTTTATTATAGAATTTCCATAAAATATATAGAAGTAAATAAAACTCATTGAAGATGAATTTCTTTATCTCTCATCTTTGTGAAGCAATACAATGCTCAGTTTCATTATTGCATTTTCTTCTATTGGTTATTTTTATTTGACAAGTTTTCATTAGGGCTCGGTGTTAATTTTGGATGAGTTAGTAATCAAACTCCAGATTTGCCCCTTGGTTAATTGGTTGCTATGTTGCTAAGGCATATGCCCCATTTTAACCAAGTTTCCTTACTCTTTGGTTAATGGGTTGTTATTTCGTTAAGGCATATACCCTTTTTCAACCAAGTTTCTTTAATATTTTGATATGAGGGTGTGAATTGTTTTCACCTATGTTATTTTTCAAACTAAACTTTGGTTTAAACTTTTTAACCATTTTGTTAATCAACTTTGATACATTGTTCTAATATTGTATTCAACACTGTAAAGGTTGAGCATTGAATATGGGTTCTAATACCATATTGAACAATGTAAAGGTTGAGTATTGGACATAGAATGTGTTCTTATTAATAGGTTGATTTCCCAATCTCTTTGTCAATTAATTTTTGCACATGGTTCTATTACCATATGAGTAATGTAAAGGTTGGAAATTGAACACAAAACTTGCTCCAAGTAACAAGTTGGCTTACCATTTAGATGCATGCATTTTTCATACAAAGTGCCCTTACCAATTGAATATCAAGGTGAGGTTGTAAATTGCTACTTTTAAGAAGTAAGCAATCTAAATTACTTTTCGTAAGACATTCTTTGAATTTTCTAGCATCGCATTGTTATGAATTAAATACATAAAAAAAATAAAAGTACACACCGTGTACAACAATGTGAGCATGGAGCACAACTCTGAAATTGAAATTGAGAAGACAAATAGGTTACATAATAACTCCTTAAATAATAAGAGAAACTCCTCCAAATACCCAATACATTCATACATCCAAAACTAGTGTCCTTAATAATGATTGATACCCACCAAAAGTGGGTACCCCTAGGAGAAGGTTTCTCCTATTCATCTTCTTCCAGCAAGCAGTCCGCAGCCCCTGACAGCTAGTTTGTAGCCAATGTGATGTGCCACTTTAACTCTGCCACCTTCATCAGTCGTATGTTTCCTCACCCATTTGTCAAGAGCACATGTTTGAAGGTGGGCAATCCAACCCAAAAGGTATGTTTTTCATTGTGCCAATTGGGTTGCTTATGCTTATTTTTCATTTGAGTAGTTTGGCATAGATTATTGGGCAACTTGGAAGAAGGAAGGGCTTTGACCGTGATTTTGTTCCCTCACCTTAAATGGGGGAGTTAATCTTCAATTCTAGTTCAATGGGACCTCCTCTATTGGCCCACGGCTTTAGGAAGGACACTACTTGGGAAAACCCAATTTTGGTAGCGTGGTTGTGTTTTCCCATTCCATATTTATTACTTCTCTCCACACATTACAAGCCCTATACGTCATCTCCCTCTCTCTAGTTCCACATGACCATTGGGTCCACAAGGTGTTGGCACACCCCCTCCCCTTGTCTACATATCTTATTCGAGCTTGGAAATGATGCCCTAGAGGTTGATGTAGCTAAAAGAAAGTTAAAATCATATCATGACCACAAGCAAGAAACAAAAGAAAAAAAATTATAAAATGCAAAGAATGGTTAGGACATTTACATTAGCACGTGGGCAAAGCCAAGCATGAGCTCTACCCCTTATCATATCATCATCACCCAGTCCTTGGGGTCATTAAAAGGAACCCTTGCACATCCCAACCCTTGGTGGGCAATAAATTGCCCCATCTTTAATGGGGTAAACCATTGTTATCCATCATACACATCATGCTCTCGTTTCCTAGAGCTTCAAGTAGTAATACAAAGAAAAATTAAGAAAAGGAAAAAGGAAATAAGAGGAGTGGAAAAAAAAGGTCGAGGTAACTCATGCATCTACAATTGCTCCCTCCTCACATATGTATGCCTCAAATGTGGGTTTCCTCATCATTGCTACCCCTTTTACCATAACATACAACCCTAAGACCCCTTTATCCCCATTATGTTCCATCATTATTCACATGCCACCTATTGATTGGAGGATGTACCTCATACATGTATTTCCCCTTAGGGGTTGGGAACACTTAATAGGATCGTCTATTAGCCACTCCTACCTAGGGAGGTAACGCCATCACGTGATTAAAGCCCCAAATTTGGAAGAGAAGCCACATATGAAGTCTCAATTTACCCTTGACTAAGAAGCTTGGTTCACTTGAATGCACTACTGATTAATCATACCAATGGTGTAGATTCAACATTGGACATTATGTGTGATTCGAAAGTGGTTTTCATCATGGGCTAGGCAACTTAACTGGGGCCTAAGTGCGTTAAAGGAGCATATGACACCCTACATATGAAGTGCTGAGAACCATGGGACTCCTACTACTTGTAGAGCATCATTCCACTCCATGGGCACATACAACACCCCCAACAGTCTGAATTTGTCTCCACGTTTTTCATGATATGATGCACTTGGATCAACATGCCCCAGTTGACTTAGTAGTGTACACATGGTTTGGTAGTTGATATGAGGCCAATATGAGGTTTGTCTCACCCCTTGAGATGTGGGAGGGTTGGCATCATGCTCAAAGCCCTCAACATTGGAGCAATACAAGCTATTCTATCACCAAGAGACCCTAAGACCCATTTTGTACCCCAAACACAAAAACTGGAGTCCATAGGATGATTTGCATGGAGATTTAGGGTCTGTTGAGAAACCAAGATGCTAGTAGGTAATGAATGATTTCTCTTACTTGATAATTACTTGTGAATGTTTGTTGGCTTCTTATTAAATTTATATTTTCTTCATCAAGCAATTACCAAAACATAAAGATCACAAAGAAACAAAGAACACAAGAAATTAGGCTCCAAGCCAGGGTAAAACCCCACAAGGGGGAAACGCAAAAATCTTCTTCTTATAGATTCAGATCAAAGTGAGATATCTAAAACCTAAGACCAAGACTATCACGATGAACCTAAGTTAGCCCTCCTCCAAGTCTCATCCACCAAGTCAAAATAAACAAAGTCAATGTTAGTCAAATCTCTAAAATTCTAGTCAAACCACAGAAAAAATTGGTCCTACAATAGAGGTTGAATTTTGGCCCTATAACAACCTCTGAAAAACTGTAGAAAAATTCACATGGATGAACAGATTTATGGCATACAACTTATTCTTTCTCTCTCTTTTGACTTCACTTTCTCTCCTTTGACTTTCCCTTATTTTTCTTCTTGTTTTTGCACAGAAATCGATGTGATGGGTGAATGAATGAATGGTCTCCCAAATTGGTCGAGCTGACTCTATATATGCATGTCTAGGAGGGTCAAATAGTTTCTCTTAGGGCCAACTTGTCCAAGGAGGGTCGACTTGGTCTTGTGATCGCACTTTGACTCAAAAATAAAATGTCTTTTCTTTTCTTACAAAATTCCAAATGGGACTTGACACAAATACATTCTTCTTTGACTCAAAATGAATTCTTTTTTTGGCTCAATTGACCCTATAAGCATGAAGAACATGCTCTGACTAAAATAAAATATTGATGATAAATATAATAAATATATCAATAGTACATTTGAATTACATTATGAAGACCGACACTAGTTACATTTTCAACACTCCCTTTCAACTAGGGAGGTATTCATAATGACACAATAGGATACTCTCAAATTGAAATATTCTCATAAGAAAGGATTTCAGATTAATGAGCATAAATGATGATTTGCATCGTCATAACCAACATTGTCAAAATAGAAAGACCTTGAATAACAAGCTTTATCTCTCCACTAGATTAGAGCATAATGTTGGGAGGCATAATTTTGGACACCATTGCCTCTCTAGGCACATACCTTTTACATGATATTCACGATCTTGCTAGAAAATAGTTTGTTCCAGGGAATATTGCGCACCACACAATTTTTTGACCATTTCTCTCCTTCGACAGGGAGATGTGTGGCTTCTGCGATAAAATCGACATCCACAACAATTTTTGTATCATCCACTTAGGATTTCTTGTCATCCAATGAATAGGAAAATGCTTCAAAAACCCCCTTATTATACCCATGAAATAGCTAGTTAAAATCCCACCAGCCTACTAAGAGAAACAGGCTTGCACAATTATCAAAATATTCAACCATTTTTGTCCCAATGGCTTACGACCGAACAACACGAGCCATGGATAAACTTTGTGAGGTTTATAGTCAAAATTGAAGGCAAAACACAAAGGTTAAACATGCAACTAGTGGATGACCACAAAACCCTCTCATGGTAGAGATAGAGAAAAATGAGAGAAACAAATGAAACAGTGGAGAATCGGTTTATTCGAAACCATAGAGATTAATTCGAAGATCGATAATTGAGGACACAATACATGAAGAGTGATGGTCGTGGAGTAAAATCATGGATGGTAGATTTGTTATAGATGGCATCGATTGGGATATCATCCCTGACAGAAATGGCATATCACCTGTCAAGATTTTAGTACAAATCCCAAAACCATAACTCAAAACCTAGAGAGCATCATATCCCATGATTGTAGGTCAAGAAGCTTCGACTGAAATATCTTAATATACATGAATAAAAACTATAAGCCTTATTCAATTATCAAATCAATAAATTAAACCAAGTCAAGTATAATAGGTCACAGTATAATGCGTATAAAAATATGGAAAATAAACCAATATATCAATCAAGTGCAAGTTTAATTTAAAGATTATATTCCATAAAATGACAACCATACATAAACCTAACCAAATTTAGGTATTTAGGCCCATATACATATATGTTACGCATTCGACATAAGGAATGAAATGTTAGAGAGACAATAGAGTATGCAACTTAAAAATAAGACAAGGTTGCTACAAAATGGAAATTTTGTAGCGGGCTTGTTCACTATACCGATTATATGTAATGTAAAGTCATAGACATTGAATAACTCATTGGAAAACAAGTAAATGACAAGGTTTTTCCTTATATATTAATACCGAACAAAAGACAAATCCATTGAACAAACACCAAAATTAAATTTAAAAATGAAAACACCTGTAAAGGCAATCAAGGTCGTGTCATATGATCATTTAGGAAAAGGGAAGTTGTGCATTAGAAACCATTATTATCATACAGAGTCAAAGCTAATAATTGAAAAATAAGAACCCAAAGGTAAAATCGAGGAGGGGCCCATGCCATTTCTCAAAAATGAGAGGGGATTTGGTTTGGGTGCCAACACGGCTTCTATAGTCGTGGTCCCTTCCACTAGAGAACTACTACAAGTGGTAGATGTTGTCATTTGAATGTCTAATCTTGAACCACTAATTTAGATCAAACCCACATAACTTGGATTTATGTCACTAAATTTGGATCAATCAATGTATCTCTTATATTGTCCCTTCTAGATCTCAGTCTAGAGATTAGCTTTAGAATGTAAAGAAACTTGGACAAAGAGTAAACTTTAGATCTATATAGGTTATGTCACAGAGTGTCGTCCTTAAAACAATATATCTTCAAAGTCCTCATGGAAACGCATGTATGTATTTAACCGAAATCGCATAGTACTTCATTCGGGATGCCATATAAATAGTCTTCATGTGCCTTCAAATAATAGGCTTCAACCTTCTAAATGAGCAGAGATTAGTTATAGTTTTGTTCTTCATCCTTCAATATTCCTTCTATGTCTTAAATATGAAGTGCTTCAGATGAGTAAATTATATTATGAACTTGGATGCCACATAGAATATTTGAATGCCCTAGTGTCATAGAAATTTTGGATGCCATGAATAATAGATGTTGTTGATTGATGTCATTCTCAGTACCAAACTGTTAGATATACAATGATATTTCTTCGAATAGCCTCGTATGTATGTTGTTGAGCTTTAAAACAGATCTTTAATATCTTTAAGGACTATACTTATTTGCATATATATATATATATATATATATATATATATATATATATATATATATACAAAATTTCATAATTTTGCATGAAATAGACTTTTATCGTCATGGTTTCAGAGAGACATATTTGTCTTTTGATAACAATAGTCTCAGATTTATCTTTACAAACCTTCTTAAAGTAACTTTGAATTCAGATTATAAGGGTTTTGGACCTCTTCGACAGATGTTTCAGACCATAGTCTCAAGCTTGGATTTAGAGTATAGAGGAGTACTAACTTGTAAATGAGGAGAAATTGTCAAGAATGTTGATTTGACTTCCAAGAATGTCCTTGAATGATGTTTGCTACAATGATGTCTTCAGAAGTGAGTGGTGGCTGCTACAAACTTATTCTTTAGCCTCTAATAGAAAGAGATATAATTGTTGCAATTGTCTTCAAGCTGCCATCAATTTGTGATCTTCAAGTTGCCTTCTCTTCACCTTAGCTCTGATACCCTGTTGAGAAACCAAGCTGCTAGTAGATAATTATTGATTTCTCTTACTTGATAATTGCTTGTGAATGTTTGTTGGATTCTTATTAAATTTATATTGTCATCAGCAAGAAATTACCAAAACATAAAGATCACAAAGAGACAAAGAACACAAGAAATTAATCTCCAAGCCAGGGCAAAACCCCAGAAGGGGGAAAACCCAAAAATCCTCTTCTTATAGAATAAAATGAAACTGAGATATCCAAGTCCTAAGACGAATTCTGTCACAATGAACTCAAGTTATCCCTCCTCCAAGTCTCCTCCACCAAGTCAAAGTCAATGCTAGTCAAATCTTTGAATTTCTGGTCAAATCGTAGAAAGCTTTTCTCATGCAATAGAGGTCGAATTTTGGCCCTGTAATATCCTCTAAAAAACTGCAGAAAAACTCGCACGTGTGAACAGATTTAGGGAAGAAAAAATATTATTTCTCTCTCTTTTGACTTATCTTTCTCTCCTATGACTTTCGCTGATATTTATTCTTGTTCTTACACATCAATCAATGTGATGGACGAATGAATGGATGGTCTCCCAAGTTGGTCAATTTGACTCTATATATACATGTCCAAGAGGGTTGAATAGCTACCCCTAGAGCCAACTTGGTCTTGTGATGACACTTTGACTAAAAAAAAAAAACACCTTTCTTTTCTTACAAAAAGTCTAAATGGAACTTGACTCAAATACATTATTTTGTGACTCAAAATAAACTCTTTTTTGACTCAACTCACCTTATAAGCATTAAGAACATACTTTGACTAAAATAAAATGATAGTGATAAATATAATTAATATATCAATAATATATTTGAATTACAATATGAAGATTGACACTAGTTACATTTTCAACAGGTCCAACCCCTAGTTCATGATTTATGGAGCCCTCTACACTCACCTTGGCACTGAAGGAGCTTAACACATGCCCTAGAAGGGCCTACACATGCATGAAGTAAACATTCCAACCTCTTTTGTGGGTTAATTTTTATGTTTTACATTGGCTATGAGGTTGGTTTGTAACCTCACCTAGTTTTTTCCCATCATTTTATGACTTGAGGGGATTTAGGCTAAAATTAGAGATCGATAGACATGTATATATTGGAGAGAGATCATTTCTAATCTCTCATCATCATCACTTGGAGAAATCATACCTCACTAAAGAACTCACACTTGTTTCTTTGTTGGCTACTAGAGTATCTCGGATGCATTTCGATGTGTGGAAGCTATTTTGGATTGTCTTTGGAGCTATGTCTTTGATGAATGGATGGATATACTACATGGTATCTTGTAAGTGCCTATTTTTTAAGGTTTTCATTTTGAAATTATCTAGTGTATGGAATTGCTACTTCTAGATTATGCTAATTTGTGCTCTAATTTGTTGAAAATTAATTTTGATGGTGATATAGTTGAGAATTTCATATTTTACTCATTGTATAACATGTAATGAATGTTCCTAGTGGAGGAATTCTTATAACTCTCCATCAAAATCCATTTATCATTGAGTGAGTAAATGTTGGAATTTTGATACCTAAGGCATCAAATTTCGGCCTCCTTAGAAACAAATTTGGCTTATATAGAGCATCCTTGACTCCATATGCCCAAAGGACAAGGCACTATTCCAAGTCCTTGGTGATAAACCTCAACTTTTTCCACAAATTTATCTCCTTAAATTCAATCTTTTTAAGGCTAGGGTGAAAATCGAGGGCTTGCAGTGAAATTTTAGGGAGGAGGCTTTTTAGTGATTTGAGAGCCTAAACATAAAGAGATAGGTCTAGGCTACCTAGCTTATCAATTTGGTGGGAATCAACTCAAATTTCATCCATAAAATATTTTTCCCTAGGTGTTGCTCCAAGAGGGAAACCCTAGTTCTTTCCCCTCAACTTGAGGACTTCCTTGAAGGTTGTTTGAGCTTAGTACTTGTTTAAGTATATCTGAAGAAGCCTTTTCTGTCGGGCTTTGACCTTGTGAATTCCTATCATCATCAAAAATCTCAAAACCATAGGTCTTGAGCCTTTTTTTCTTGAGATTTTCTTTGAAAATGTTTTGCTTCTTTGAAGCCTTGTACCATTATTGAGCCTCTCACATGAATGAGCTCTAGCTTGATCACTCTTTGCCATATACCTAACATATCTAGTTTAAGTGATCTCTCTAATTACCGAGACTCCTCCTATTGGTGAAAATCCGTAAAGAGCAAGGGGTTATAGCTAAGGTGACATTGGGCCTCTACCCCATTGTTACCACTTTGTCTAGCTTTTGTCTTGTAGGGTTTCCCTCTCCAAGGTATGCTAGATCTTGTGGTATCAATGACTATGTGATCTCTATATATACTTAATCACACATTGCCCATGTGGCCCCTTTATCACTACACAAACCCTATTAAATATACATTTACATATTATGTGTACATTTAACCCCATATATGCCCTCCCTTGGGGTAATACCATATATAATTAACCCAATATAGACCCCCCTCATGGTCATAACATAGTACCCTCCTTCAAAAAGCTTTGTCATCAAAGCTTTGTAGTTAAGGGTGTTACATGTGATGAAACCGAATAATATGATTTCCTTATATTCCTACGTTCTTTCCATTAATGATAATCAGTCCATCATGTTGTAACCTTTTCTGACACTTTTAAAAGTTACAATTTTTTTTTTTGAATTTGCTAGTTGTTCCTGGATAAATTCTCTGGACATATGCAAAGTTGTCAAGGAAACTGTTTTATTTTTATATAAGTTTTTAATTTTAAAATTAATTTAAATTTTATAGACATGTGTTATATATATATTTTTTAATTTAAAACTTTTATTTAAAAAAATATTGGGTCCATGTCCGATCTCCAAGTTCATTTATGTATATGCAACGAATTTCAACAAACCAAGTCAACGCCCAACACAAGTGCCAAGCCAAGGAAGGAGCCCACAAGGGGCATTGTGGTGCACTACGCATCGTTAAGAGGTGTAATTGTTGTTGTATATAAAAGCCAAGAAGTATCTCAACCTATTAAATGTAGAATATATCTCACAGATTCTGTTAGGTCTCCGTAGTTTGCAAGATTGGCAAGTCCAAACGCTGCAGAACCTACATCAAAACCACTTTGGAATCTGAGGATCTAGCCATCCTAGATTTAGAGAGGGATCTCTCTATTTATGTGTTTTCAAAGATATGATCTTTAAGGCTTATGATATGATATTAGGCTAGTTATAAAGCACAAGGGTTTTTGTTTGTTTTGGTTGGGGATGAATATCATTAAAATGAACGAAGTATTTTTGAGGGGTATAGGTGTGAGTAGGTTGAAAATGGTTCAGCTGATAAGATAGGTAAGAAACAGTGTCAATCAATTGGGCTATGGAGTCACAAAAGGGTTTAATTGGACAACAGGTTTCAAGAGTGGTCTATGGGGCAAGTCATCTATGTCAACAGATCTCTTTATGTTGATTTATGGAATGAAACATTAAGAAGTGGTGAAAGAAGCAAACACATAAGAAAACAAAGAGCAACTTAAGATCAAGTAAGGACTTTTAACTTAGCTTGCTTTCAATATACTCAAAGGAAAAACTCAAAGCAACCTAGGATCGGGTAAGTACTTTTAAACTAGCCTGCTTTTGATATACTTTTAAAGGAAAACATTAAAAACAAAGAATAACTTAAGATCAAGTAAAGACTTTTAACTTAGCCTGCTTTCAGCATATTCTCAAAGGGAAACATTCATGATGAACATAAAAAGTAGTCTAATATTAGGTAAGTACTACTAAACTAGCCTGCTTTTGACATATTCTTAAGGGAACTTTTCAAAGCAACCGTTGGAGAAGAAACTAGAGGACAGGGCTAACCATAGACTTCCCTAATTCAACTTTACTTAGCAGACTTTTCAAGAACATTCAAGGACAGAATCTCAAGTTTTACTCAGCAAGAAAAGGGCTCACCAACATTCCTTGACTGATCACACTCTATTGAATTATCCTCAAATACACAATTAGAAGAAAACATAAAGATAAAGATTTATCAGTGAGATTTGGGGTACTTGACAGTAAATCCTAATCTATATTTGATGTTCTTTATCAGAGAAGATGGAAAGTATGGAAAACATGAGAAGAATAACAATTTACAATAAGAAAACATCACCATGGACATAGACCAAGATCCCATAAATCAGCTTGTATATTTGATGTCCAAACCAGTTACAATCTTCAAGTCCAGTGGGTCTTTACAGCTTCAAACTTCTCATCTCAGCCTGTCTTTCTTCTATTACAAAACAGAGCTTCAACAGCCTCAATAGCTATTTACATCAATGAGTATTCAAAGACCAACCCATACAATGTGCTCCTCCTAGAGTTTTTATAAAAGAATGAGGAGGTGAAGTGTAAGAAGGGTTCATTTGTTCAATTAATGAAGAGTAAGTGCTTCTTGGCCTTTGAGAGGCTTAGTGGAGAAATTTTCAGATGTTTATCTATGTTTTAATCAATTTTACATTATATTTCATCAACTAAAGTCATATTTGTTGACTTTGGGGGCTTTGGTAGGCTGGCATTAATTCTAAGTTGTCTTTAGCAAAATATCTCGGACTGTGCATTTACTGTGTCTTCTTTTGAGGAGATAAGTCTATAGGTGGCATTTCTGGCTTTAATTGCTTTACTGATGTGGCATTTGGAGGCTTTCGTTGTTGATTTGTGCTGATCTAGCACTTTGAACTTTTAATTAGGCCTTTGGTATTGCTTTTGTGTCTTATAATCATCTTCAGAGCCTTTAAACTTTTTCTGTTGACTGTGTTTACTATCGATCATCCCTTCCTTTAATTGCTTTTTGAACCTTTTGTCTTTAATCCACCATATTAACCTTTAATCTTGTTTTTAGGCCTTTATAGCTACCTTCGGGCTTTATTCATGGTGTTTATCCCTTCAAACCATGGATTAAGCCTTTTAATTTTCAAACTTTGCGCTTTAGCTCTTGACTTTAAGCTCAAACCTTCAATCTTTGATCTATGTTTCTTCGTTGTATGTGCATGTGGCTTTTGCGCTTTGGAGGGTTTATATTGTAATCGATGTCCATGAAACACTGATTAACCTTTTAAATTCAACCCTTTCGTCCCTTTTCTGCGTGATTTGGACTTTATTTGGACAGTGAAGGTCGTCACCTTCTGGCCTTGTCCTTTTATGGACTGTAGGAGGGATTTCATCCCAAAAACTGCCATCAAACCTACAAAAATCCAATAAAACATGTTATTAAAACCTGCGAGGGAGGAAAATACTGCTAGCAGAGGCTGGCGAAGGTGGAGGTGCATATGCAGAGGGGTGGAGGAGGTTTCATGGAGAAAAACCCACGAAAACCAGTTTAAAAACTGTATTCGGCGTGAAAATGGGCATAGTGGTTTTACGAAAACCGTTGGCAGTTTTCACACAGCAAATGGGCAGTAAGCGTTTTATGTTGAATCGAACGCGATCCAATCAAAAAGGGACGTGTGGCCTTTGTAAAACCAGCGGTCTCACGTGATTTTGGATCGTTAAACTCTGGACGGAAAATTCACGCGATATGCGATATCGACCTTTGGTAGAGGAGGGGAAGATCCAATGGTCGGGAGAGAAACACGATGGGAAAGGTGCGCAACGGGAGCTTTGGTGGGGGTTAGGTGTCAGCGAGTGATTGGATGGGCGCTTTACGTAGTGGATGGTAGGCCCCGACGAAGTTGGGTTGTCGGGTTTGATCGGGGTCGTTGGATCATATAGATCGACGACGGAGATTTGATTATAGGATGGATGGATGGAAGGATTCGGGGGGATGAAGGGTAGGAGGGGAGGCATGGAAACCATTGATCTTTACAAATCAACGGTGGGGATTGATTGACTGGGTGATAAGGTGGGGATAAAAGAAAATGAAGGAATGTGGCCAAGGAAGGAATTGAACGAAGGGGGTTGAATTATCGCCGTCAAATCATATAGATCTACAACTAAGATTCGTCGGGGTTTGACAAAGATAACAGGGGAAAATACAAGGGAAAAGACTTTTTATAAGGGGAGCGGGGAGAAAACAAAAGGTAAGGGAAGGGACTAGGGATTAGGAAAAAGGCGCGGTCTTATGGGAGAACACAGAACCGGGGCCAAGGGAAGAGGGGCTGGGAGAGAAAAATTTTAAGCGCCTCGTTGCAGGGCTAGTTCATATGAAGGAAAATGAGCTGGGGGCTAAGTCGGAAGGGGCTTAAAAAACCCAAAGTTTAATATGAGCAAAAAGGCTTAAAATGAAGCCTTTTTAGGTGTTTTTTAGTGTTCCGATAGGTAGAAAAAGGGTTTTTAAACCATAACAAAGAATTTTTTATGAGTTTAAAAAGGGATTTTGAAGGTTTTTTGAGGAACGAGAGGGTAAAATGAGAAGGAGAAAAGGGAAATTTTCAGAGGGAAATGGAGGATGAAAAAGGGAAAAAATGAGTGAAAAAGGCTTAGTAAATGATGGAACATGGCCTAAACAACAACTTCTTTGGATATCAACAGGGTTTCTTGGTGAATTTATGAATGAAACAGCAGTGAAGATTATCTTTTGAATTTGAAAGCATCAGAAGGCTTCAAGAATGAGAAATTTTCTATGAAAATAATCTCTTGAAGGCTTAAGACCTGTTTTAGCCATCATTTGCTATGACAAAAATTTACTGATGGCTAACAGATTCTGTAAACACAAAAAATGCATATAAGCTAAAGCTTGGGCAATTATCAACGATTGAGACTAACATTAATAAATCAAAAGTCATAGTTGAATTGTGTGTCCCCTTTGCTTTTCAAAGTTTAATTGAGAGGGGGGGTACACAATTGGTGGTTTCTTCAAAACCACTTATTCAAACGTGGCAATGCCATATGGATTGCGGGGGCCTCAAACACAAAACCACTTACTACTGAGACCCCCCTCCACATTCTATTTCTCAATTTTAATAAAACCACCATTTCTCTTCATCTAAGGTTGTCAACGTTTGATCAAAATTCATGATGGATTCCAAAATTTATATATGACTGTCGGATTCCACAGAACGTTACTTCTTTGAAGAAATGGTGCTGATATTTCTCGTGGTGTTGCAAAGCTTCATGCAACAGGTATCTCATGTGCGAATCTGAAATCATCCAACCTCTTTTAGATAAAAGAGGGCGAGAAATGGTTTCTGATTTTGGTCTTCTAGGAATTTTGAAGAAACCTCAATACATAAGATCTCGCTCAAACCGAGAGGATGATGTGACAAGGACACATTCATGTATCATCCCAAAAGCTTAGGAACCACTCAATAAGTATTCTTTGAACATTTTTGGGATAAGGGAAATGGAATTTATTTAGATTTTGATGCCTAGAGTTATATTTTTGTTTCACCTTTATTGAGATATGCACTGGAGCAATTTCATGGAATAACCTAAGTCCAGAGGATATCTATAGGGCTATTGTTAAGGCTCAGGGGATAGTGATCCAGGTGGATATTGGTGGCCACCCACCTATTCCATTTTTTATCCCCACCATCAGTTCTTTCAGTTTTACAATTTTAGCACAACTTACTAATTTTAACAGTTTTTTCGGGTCCTGAACTTTCAGAGCCGTTTTGAGGCCCTAAACGACGTTTTTTGGGAAAATTAGGAGCAACGTGGAAATTCCTTTGACATCGAAGGCCCTAAACATCGAATGAACTTCCATGTTGCTCATATCAAAATTTGTAGTCCTCAGATAGATCTTTCTAACGAGGTATTGAGCGCGTCAAACAGAGATCATATGCCAAAGTTACATCCCCGGGAAGTTGATATACCAATTTACCCAAATGGGGCCCATAGTTTTGGCGCTTCATCTCCTAGGGTCAGGGTTTTGGATGTTTAGGGCCTTCGAGCCTCATTGTAGCACAGTTCAGAGGCCTACAACCGCCACATCTCTTCTCATAGATAAGCTACCAATGCCCTAGCTAGTTTATTTTCATTCTATTTGTAAGCATATTTCAGTCACTTATATTAAATAAATGAAGTTATATTTCCACTGCATCTTTGCATTTATGGTTATATTTGTATTTTATTATTTTCCTACATAAATTCGGATTAGTGGTATCAAAGCAGTCTACTCTTTCTCTATTTTTCTTTGCATGTCCCCAACGAAGTCAGGGTATAAGGAGTTAGGGCTCGATCTGGTTGAACCCTTGCAAGATCAACCTCGCAAACCCCGAAGACCTCCCATGACGGAAGAAAATAAAGATAAGGGAGTAGGACATCCTATAAAATTATTTCTCGAGGAGGCCCTCGAGAAACAAAGGAACGCGATGATGGATAATTTTTCCCATATCCTTCAACGGCTGCCCACCAACGGCACATTTCTCGGCCGCACCCACTTGAAATTTGTTTTGAGATGGCATCAAGGAACAATATTACCCTGTGGGGAGCTATGAGGACAAGTACATCCAATGGACCATGCTACGACAACAAAGGGATCAAGATGAGCATGAGCTGATGAATCTGTTCCATACCCTGTGCGCAAATTTGGGTATCAAAGTTTCAGTGAGACATTTGGTGCTCAAGTATCATAGTTGTTTTCACATATACATTCAGGAGGAAATGGAGTTCCTTGACATTACCTCACTTGGCACGGCATATTGCTATGCCGCCAAGATCTAGCAGAAATTTAAGCAAAAGAAGCGAGACTTTGGATCCACAAATCTGAAGCTAGGGAAGGGTGCCCCCGAAATGCAGAACAAGAGGCAAATCCAAAGCGGGGTGACTCAGAACAACACCAAAAATCCAAATAAGGACACGAGGAAGTGGTGTGAATTTCATAACAACCCCACTCACAGCACAAACAAGTGTTGGGCCAAAAAGTCGCTAGTGGCCAAACTGAAGGCACCTGAACCAGACAAGGGCGATGACAAAGGGAAGGAAATCATTGACGTGGATCCCAATGCCATTATTGCCACCACCAAGCTTCAGAGGGAGGATCCGAAGGATCTAGAGGAGGGGGAGCGCCTCTTCCATTTGCAGATGTGGGTGAAGGGTTCTCCACTATAATTCCTTGTCAATAATAGAAGCCAAAAGAACCTCATTTTAGCAAAGGTCATGAAGCGGCTCGACCTACCAACCATAGCACACCCGCTTCCATATACCATTGGGTGGCTTCACCAAGGAAGATATCTTCGCATCCGTCAGTAGTGCCGCCTTCCGTATAGCATCAAGCCATTTGCGGATGAGGTTCTGTGTGATGTTGCTCCTCTTGATGTGTCTGATGTATTATTGGGCCAACCATACTTGTGGAAGAGACGTGTTGCATATGATTCCAGGCCTTGTGTTGTTGTTATTACTTTTGAAAATAAATTGTACAGGATACCGGAGGTAGTATCACCTCTTTCCATCTCTCTCACTACTACAAAACAACACAATAAGATTGTTTCCCAAACTAGGAAATTTATTTTCATTACAATTCGCCCATAGGGAAAGAAGAATATTTTGGCCACAACCTCGAAACGGGGCTCCCCTGCACAGCAGCAGCAAATGGACAAAGTCGTGGAGGAATACGAGAACATTTTCTCCTCACCCACAAAGGTTCCTCTACACTCTCAGGTCAAGCACTCCATTGATCTGACCCCAGGCGTGCCGCCGCCTGATGTTGCCATACCTCATGTGACCACATAGATAGAATCCACACATGTACTATCTGAGGCTGATAAAGCAACCAAATTTATTGAACACATGCAGCACGTCCGCCAGCAGGTCCACGACATCTTCGACAAATCCAATACCAAGTTTAGCAGAATTTGCCTCATCTCATGGAGGAACTCAACGCAATGGAGAAAATTACTTCCTAAGGGGGGAGGAATGATCCAGGTGGATATTGGTGGCCATCCACCTATTCCATTTGGACCCCCACCATTGGTTCTTTCAGTTTTTCAGTTTCAGCACAACTTACTATTTTTAACAGTTTTTCGGATCCTGAACTTCTGGAGCCATTTTGAGGCCCTAAACGACGTTTTTTTTTGGGAAAACCAAGAGAAATATGGAAGCTAATTTGATGTTTCTCATGTAAAAATTTGTAGTCCTTGGATATATCTTTCTAACGAGGTATTGAGCGCGTCAAACAGAGATCATGTGCCAAAGTTACGTCCCCAGGAAGTTGATGTACCAATTTACCCAAACGGGGCCCATAGTTTTGGAACTTCATCTCCTAAGGTTAGGTTTTTGGATGTTTAGGGTTTTCCATGATTTCTCAACAATAAATAGGCCTTCAAGCCTCATTGTAACACATTTCAGAGGCTTGTAGTTGTCACATCTCTTCTCATAGATAAGCTACCAACGTCGTAGCTAGTTTATTTTCATTGTCTGTAAGAATATTTTAGTCATTTGAAATTAATGAAATGAAGTTATATTTCTGTTGCACCTTTGTATTTATGGTTATATTTGTATTTTTTGTGTTCCTACATAAATTCGGATCAGATAGCCACCAAAATATGCTAGTGTTGTCATGTCATGTTGCCCATATTTCTACGCCATTTGTAGGAGATTCCTCTTAGCCCTCCTGCAAGCTCAGATAATGACTCGTCAAAGGATTGTGAGACTACTAGGACATATCCATCTCCTTAATATGTATTGGAATTTTTTCAGGATACTCAAAATATTCTTCATCTTATGGTCTCAAAAGGGGCTAAAGGAAGGAGAATATTTTGATCTGAGCGTTGAATATTGCTTAAATGCTCTTGTTTGTTTTGTTGGTATGGAAAATGAAGGCAATACCATACGTGTGGTTCTTGAAGAATGATTAGAAGCTACAAATTCCTTGAAGTTCCAAATGTGGGAAGAAGCACAAAGTGATAGAAGACGGCTAAAAGAAGAACAACTTCCAAGATCTCAAGCTCTTTGGGGAATAAAGTCTAAAGGAACTAATAATAATCCTGCATTTGAGGGTGGGAAGAGCCCTTTTGTTGGAATGGATATCAAGGGAACTGAAGCATCTGTTTTCCCTCAACCCAAATGTCAGCATCAGCAGACCTGATCTCAATTCCAAACCATTTGTTAACATCAGCAAATTCTAATGCAACTGTGGAAAAATGTTTTACATTGCAGAGAATTCATTTATCCAGAAAGCTTCTATGGAACACAAAACTAGATATACGACCGAAAAATCACATGCACAGTTAAAAGCTTCCATAACGCTGAAGACAGAAGAGCTATATGCTTATAGGTAGATTCCTCTGGGCCAAGATCACAAACATAATTTCCATTGGTAATTTGTAACATGTTCTTCACGGAATGATCTTGGATTTGGTCGAATATTTTTGTCTCATGAGGATGGCCACTGGAAGGTCATTGATACAGTTGAGGCATTTAATGCATTATTAGAATCTTTAGATATACAAGGTGTTCGGGAGGCCTATTTACATACTGAAGGAAATTACTGGAGTGCCTGCAATCAAAGATGATTATAATCCATCCAAATGGATGCTTGAAATCAATACTCAAGCAACTTGACAACATAATAGAGGGGACTTTGCAACAATATACAAAAATTTAGATCTTTATAAGAGAACAAAGGCTTTAATATAAGAGTTAAGCATTCTAGTACCAGAGTTTAGACCATTAAGTTTCAAAATTAGTTTACGCAAAGTATTTTTAATTAGTCCATGCATGTTATTGGAAACAAATGTGTCATATTGGTGGAACCCCCACTACAATATGATTAGGATTTTCTTTTCAACAATTTTTGCATTCATATTTTGTTTAGTAATTTGGGATTATGTCTTAAAAAGAGATACGGTTCAAGATGTATTCAATGTGATGGGGCCATTCTTTTCTACTGTCTTGTTCATTGGATTCAATAATGCATCCTCAGTACAACCATGAGTTTCTGTAGAAAGAACCATATATTATCATGAGAAGGTAAATGGAATTTATGTTGCCTTTCCATATGCGCTGGCTCAGGGTCTAGTAGAAATTCCATATATCTCAGTACAAACGTTGATATATGACACCATTACATACTTTATGAACAATTTTGATAAGACAACAGGAAAATTCTTCCTTTACCTGATCTTGATGTTCCCGACCTTTACCTACTATAAATTTTATGGAATGGTGACAATTGGATTGACACATACTCAACAGCTAGCAACTATAGTGTCATATTCTTTTATTTAATATGGATTTTTTTAACAAGATTTCTTATTCCCAAGTCTAAAATTCCTAAATGGTGGAGTTGGTTTTATTATATATGTCCTCTTGCCTAGACATTAATGGAATTATTTCCTCTCATCTAGAAGATGTAGACTCTAAATTAAATGATGCAAATTTCCATGGATTTGTGAAGGAATTTATCAAATCATACTTGGGATATCTCCATGATCATGTAACTACTTGCGTTCTTTGATGCTAGAAATGCACATTAGAGAGTTATAAAATCTCGTTGTAAAGGTAAATGGAGAAATATTTTGACCATGGATATTAAAAGGTCAAGTGAAGAATATAAGTGAAATGTTGACTCTACTTAAAGGAGATTAGCAGATTTCTAGTGGATAGTTTCAACAACTTCAGCAGTTCCAAATTTGAGGGAACAAAATCAGCAGTAATCATTTCCAAATTTACAGGGAAAAATCTAAAACAACTTCAAATTTCTTAGAAGAAGAATCATAAACTAAACGATCACTCCTAGATTTAAAGGCAGAACACTTTTTTCCATTTCTAAATTTTCTGCGGAAAATTGAATACTTTATTGTATTTTTAGTTTATTTGATAGGATTTGTTTCGTATAGACTAGTAGTAATTTCAAGATATGTTTTTCCTATATATTGTTTCATTTTTAATGTAAAATGGTTGGCTTTTGATGCAAAAAACCTTGAAATTTATTTGTAAATTTTGTTGTTGCATAAAGTTAATATTGAAGGTTTTTGGCTTTAGTTTTATGAAAGAACTTGTATGTACATATATGTATTTTCCCGTGTCTTCATAAACTTTTCTGCATATATTTGAGGTGGTATAGGACATTGGGAAGGACTGTGTTGAGTATCAACCCCTCTGAGATCCCTCTGCAGAGTTATTTTCTTTACTGAGTAGATTATGGGGACAATATGTCAGTGTTGATCCCTTTAAATTAGTATTTTGTCGCTTTTATACTCTGCTTAAGTGTATTGATGTTTTTTTGTATAGATCCTTTTACACACTTCAGTTCTTGATTAGATAATTAGATGCTCGGTGAGGATTTTTAATTATTTAGTTTCTCCTCTATTCCTCCATCAAAATCCTTCAAGCTATGTTTTTTTTCCATAGCTGAATGCTAGCACTTTAATAATACCTTTGCAAGAGAGGGATTTATTTGTGAGCAGGGATTTTTGACTCATCAACAACCACCTATACAACAAATCCTAGATCTGACTATTTAGCTTCATAGGTTGTTGTCTAGTGACAGTGAACAACATTAAAAAGCCTCCTAACACTTGAGTGAGCCCCCTCTGGTTCGAGGGCTAGCTTGAACCTAAAGGTTGGCCAAGTTGGTTTCTCGACGTAGTTTCATAGCCAAGAACTACCTTGAGAAATGAAACAACATTTGGTGTCATTTTTGGGGAGTGAAGTAATGAAGAAATATTTCCCTAGAGAACGATTAAGACTAGATCTATTCTTTACTGGTGAAAAAAGACTATACATTTGATATTGGTTGCATTTATTTCACCCAACGACTCCACTTTGTCTATATGGCGATCCCACTAGGTTACCACTTCCTTTGGTACGATATTTTAGTTGCATCCACTCTTGTGATAGCTCAAGGCTCATTGATGGCAACATTGAGCACCATGTTTTTCTTCCTCATGGCAATGATCAGAAGTTCCAAATGTCTACAGAGGATGCACTCTTCAAAATTCATTTGTAAGTATTAGTTTCCTATAGAGTTTGTTTTTCATATTATAAATATCTTTCATGTTTTCAGCTGCATGCAAGGTGGGTGGTCAGTTAATCCAATGCTCACATGGTTGCACTCGAAGCATGACTACTCTTGACAATTTGTACTTTTAGTCCAATAAATTAGGAGCGTGTGCAGTAGATCAGATTGATTCTGGAGTACAGTTAGAGATTGTTTCAGTATGCAACATGTAGATTGATTTAATTTTGGCAATTTTAGTTTACATTATACACATTAGATTAGTTTAATAATGACCCCATATCCCAATGGAGAAGTACAAGAATATAGTTTGGTTTCAAATTTCATATTGAAGTATGGATTAGTTTATGTAATGTCGGTTGGTTCTCAGCATCCGTGTTTTCAACTTTTGATCTCCAACAATTTTCCACCGAGAATTAGATTTACTTGGAGTTTGAGAACATTCACAAGTTGCAGGTTTCAAAGTGCAGATGGTTATTTTTTTTTCGTGGCATGATTCCATAGCCCAACATGAAGGCACAAGTCTACACATTCTCTGCATCCCACTAGGGGAAGCAGTCCCCACTTGGAGCCAATTTTGTAAATTTTTATGACACCTTTAAAAGTAACAAAAAAATGTGAAAATTTTCAGTTGTTCTTGGCTAAATTCTCTGGACATATACAAAGTAGTCAAGGAAAATGTTTTTTTTAATAGAATTTTTTAATTTTAAAATTAATTTAAATTTTAAAGAAATACGGTATATATTTTTTAAAAAAATATTCTTTTAAAACTTAAACTCTTATATCAAAAAATATTGGGCACATGCCTGATCTCCAAGTTCATTTATGTATATGCAACGAATTTCAACAAACCAAGTCATCGGCCAGCACAAGTGTTGAGCTAAGGAAGGAGCCCACAAGGGGCATTGTGGTGCACTACAAGTCGTTAAGAGATGCAATCGTTGTTGTATATAAAATTCAAGAAGTCTCTCAACCTATTGGATGTGGGATATATCTCATAGATTTCGTAAACACAAAAAATGCATATAAGTTAACGTCTAGGAAATTTTCAACAACTAAGACTAGCACTAATAAATCAAAGGTCATAGTTGAATTGCGTGATCCCCTCAATTTTCAAAGTTTAATTGAGAGGGGTATGTCTGCTATAGAAATTCCTTATAGATTCAAATTGCTAATTGTAATTTACTAAAATTATAGACATGAATCTACTCTACCAACTACAGAAACAATTAAACGATCATGAAATCATGAAGAATACAAGAGAAAAAATTCAATCAACACATTACACAATGATTTCCTAGGGAAAGCCACAGCTAAAAACCCTTGTTATCTGTATATTGCATTAGTCATTAAATATGAGAAGATTACAATGCTTTGCTTAAGCCTGAGCAACCTATGCACTATCTCTATATGTCTTACTGCTTCCTAAACAAGCCTTGGCCAATACTTAACCAATTTTATGCTTCCCCAAGTCCCTATTTCCTTGCGTTATTTCCTTGGGAATTAGCCCTTATTATTTAGGGAAATTCCTCATCCACAAATACACAATACATCGTAGGGCTTCCTCTGATTGAATGCACCATTTGTACAATTTGGATGATTATACAATTGATAGTACACCGTCCTTGAACTCCAATCTCAATTGGGTAAATCATAGATCACACATGCATGAGTTATTTATGGCTGAATTATTAGTTATCTAGTTGAAAACTGAAGCTGCTATCCACTGCTAGACCTCTTACTAGTTCCTCTAATAGTTGGAACTAGTTTAACCTCAATTAAACTGAATTAATTAATTACAACTCAAAATAAACTCAACTAGGGCTCCTATAAAGTAGGAACCACTCTACATGACTCAAGTTAGACCCTCAACTCGAATTAACTAAACCAACTAAGTCAAACTAACTTAGTTAACTCGTACAAGTTGTCATGTGAGGTGGAATTACAATTTTCTTCTAATTTAATTCAAGGGAAAATTAAATTAGAATCGTTCTTGGTGCCATATTCAACACTCCTTCTCAGCAAGAAAGGGATTATCAGATACCCTAGTCTTTCCTCTATGGAACTCGAACTTGCCTCTTGACAATGCCTTAATCAAGATATTTGCGTCATGTTCCTCTGTAGAAATGTACTGTAGCAACATGATCCACCTCTGCACACTATCTCGTAGACAGTAGTACCAGATGTCGATATGCTTGGACCGATCATGAAAATCTGGATTCTCAAAGAGTTTGATACAAATTTTATTGTCACAATAAATCACTGTAAAATCCATCTGTTGACCAAATAATCCAACAAGGATCTTCCTCATCCATATAGCCTTATAAGCTACTTGATTAGAGGCCATGTACTCTGTTTTTGCTAAACTGAGTGCAATTGGTCTCTGCTTCCTGTTGTACCAGGAAACTGTAGTTGACTCGATGTTGAAGATTCCCTGATGTGTTCTTCCTGTTTGATGGACTCCCTACCCAATCTGCATCTGTGAAGCGTTCATGATTTACTCCCTCCATCTGTATGTACTAAATACCAAAATGAGTGGTTCCCTTGAGGTATCTCAACACATGCTTAGTTTCCTTCCAATAGAGTTTGGTTGGATTAACCATTTCTTGACTAAGCTGGTTAAATCCAAAACACATGTTCGGTCGTGTATTCACCAAGTACATAAATGAACCCTCAATCTGCCTGTAACTGGTAGCCTCTAGCACTTCGCCTAAAGTAGCATCTTCCTTCCTCCAATTCCTTATTAGAGGAGTCTCCATGGGTTTACTTCTCTTTATGTGAAACTTCTTAAGTATCTCATTGGCATACTTTCCCTAAGAGACAGACAGTTCCCCATCTCCTTGCCAAATTTTCAAACCAAGGAAATAATGCATAAACCCATGTCTTTCATCTTGAATTCTCTTGCCAAATCCTCTTTGCAATATTTTTTCAACTTCTCATCACCTCTTAGAATTAAATCATCGACATATAATACTATAATAAAAAAATTACCTTCAACCACAATATGGTAAAGGTTTGCATCTCCTTCACTTTTGGTGAAGCCCAACCTGGTGAAATAGTTGTCGATCCTGGTGTTGTCGTTCTGTAATTTAAAAGATTGGAAGAATAAACATAGAGGACAACATCAAAACCACTTTGGAAGCTGGGATCTAGCCCTCCCAACTTCAAAGAGGGATCTTTCTCTATAATTTCCCTTTGTTTTTAGTAGATATTAGGCTAGTTATGACTGTACTTGGTTGTTTGTTTGATTTTGATTGGTTTGGTTGATTAAATTTCTATATTCCCATTGGGAAATGGAGTCAAATATATAAAATTGGATACTGCATCAATACTTAAAATATTTATAACAGGGCAAGCTAGGTTGCATTAATTGGATCCTTTAAGATTTTAAATGGATTATGGAGATGAAAGAAAAGTGAGTTTCAATAGGGATTGAAAAACAATTAAGTATTCTTCAATCTGACTTCAGTAGAAAACATGTAAATTGCAAAAGCAACCAGAATAAGGTGTTTTAATTAACATTTCCTATTCATCACACTTTTTGTTTTATAATTAATATTTTTCAGATGTTTACAGAGAAAGGAAATACAATGAAAAAAACACAGTTACAGTAGAAGAACTTCACAAGTAAATACACCACATGAATCATGTAATAAGTCCCTGTATTATTATTTTTTAACTAAAACGGGTATATTTTATTTATTTGAAGAAAATTGGTTGGGCCGAAGCCATAGCAACTAAGGGTACAATGAGGCTTTCCGACTTTTCAAGGAATGCAGGTTAGAATAGGTATTTCCTCATTTATATTGAGTTTTCCTTTTAGAAGATTGCAGCCTTTGTTTGCCATAGAGTTTGCTTCAAGGTTCGAATTCCTGAGAATGTGAAAGAATTTGTAAGGGGCGAAGTCCAACAGTATTCTCTTTAATCTACTCAGAATTTTGTTGAGGATTGCGCTGTTGAACAACTCCTCCGAGTTGAGTTTTTTTATGAGGATTTCTAAATCCTCGAAAGCTTGGAATTCTTTGATGCCTCTATCTCGTGTTATGTGACAAGCTTGGAGGAGACCTAGGATCTCTACCTGATTGATGGTTTTCTTCCCAAGACCCCAGCAAAGGTTGTCCCTTCTTGAGCCATCCGGAGAATAGATAACACCGCCTGCTCCAGCTGCCCCAGGGTTTCCTTTAGAAGCTCCATCAAAAAAGGTAGAGGTTATGTGTTGCTTCCACCACCATTCTTCGAAAATGGCATCTGTGTCTCTTTTTCTCCATTTGGGGTTTGCAATGGGAGGTGCCAGAGGTTGTTTCCGAGGTTGAGGAGTGAGGGAGCCCAACCAATTCTTTTCTTCAGGGAGAAGGTAGGGGTCTTATTTGTAGTATAGCTGTTGTACAACTTCAAGGAGGAATGATTTATCTTTGGCTGCGACATTCAAAGGAGGATAAGAGATTTCGTTAAAGATCTGATCATTTCGGGCCAGCCATAGCTGCCAACAAAAGTATTTGGGGATGGAGGTCCAAACTCTATGCAAAAGGGATTTACTAGGAATGATGTGGGGGTAGATTTGGCTCCATGAAGCAAAGAGGTCAGAAACAGAGTTATGGGAAGGGGTTGAAACTAGAAAATATTGGAGGATGAGACCCCACACTTCTTTTGCATATGTATAGTCAATGAAGAGATGTTTCGCTGATTCACTGTTGTTTCTGTAGAGCGCACATCTGTGCGGGCCGACTATAATCCTTTTTACCAGATTATCCCCAGTTAGCACTTTGTTATGCATGAGCGTCCAAGAAAAAAAAAAAAAAAAACTTACTTTAGGAAGGCCGAGAGGATCCCAAACCTTTGTTGTGAAACCAGCTCCAAAAATAGAAGAAAAGAGATATCAATGCCTTATAAATAAGCCACTTTGAGGGGGAAACCTCCAATACATTACATGAATGAACAATTTTTGGATGATACAAATTACAAAACCTCCTTTCTATATATAGGAGTCCATGGGCCATAATGTAATCCTAGTGGGGCCACAATGTAATCCTAGCCGACCTAACAATAATAATTTAAGGGCACAATATGTGTAACAATATATGGAGACTACAGAGTACATGTGTAATAAAGGTTACTTTCATATGTAAAGATATACAATAAACAAGGACTCTCTTTGGTGTCTAAAACTTTGAGATAAAGAAGCAGATAATTTGTTGTTGCACACACAACTGATGGCATTGGTATGCATTACTTCTCCTTAGTACTTTCTTTAAAAATGTTTTTCATGTCATTATAACTTGTATCTTCCAAAGCATTCTGCAAATTTAGTAATTAAGGCTTACCATAAAAAAATTTCAGAAAAGTTCTGAAGTCAATAACTCTTAGTCTTAAAGATTGTAACCATTGTACTCCTAGTACAACATCAACACCTCCCATAGGAATGGAAAGAATTGGACTATTCAATACATATTCCCCCATGGTTAGCTTGATATTATGGCATTTTCCAGAGCAATTTATAGTTCCTCCATTTGCAACCATCACTTGACATTCTGGTGCTGGGTATAGGAAACAATTCAATTCCTTGGCTACCTTATGAATAAAATTATGGGTACTACCTGAATAAATCAACACTATTACCTTTTTCTTCTTGATATGTCCTTCTATCTTGAGAGTTTGAAGAGTGGTAATTCCTGCCAATGCATTACACGATATGGTCAGACTCATTTCTTCCTCTTCTAGGGTTGGTTCATGGTGTATACCCTCTTCTTTTGAAGATTCTTGTTCATTTTCTTCTTCCTCTTCACAATCTATGTAAAATAATTTCTTCTAAGCACACTTGTGACCTTTAGTGTATTTTCTATCACAACTGTAGCAAAGCCCTTTTGCTCTTTTTTCTTCCAATTGTTGTGGTGTCAACCTTGTAGGTTGTGAAAATCTAGGAGTAGCAACACTTCCCTCTTTATAGAAGTGAGTGGTAGGCTTCCTTGTCGCCATAATTTTACATTCAATTTTTATTTCCAACCTGAATGCCTTCTCCAATGAATCAGGTTCCAAAACGCGAACTTCATGTTGGATGTTATCCTTTAAAGTGCCTATGAAGAGATCAATCCTGTGTTCCTCTGGAATATCGGTTACCCTTATATTCAATTTTTGGAAGTCCTCAATGTGCTGCCCCACTAAACCCTTTTGTTTGAGATTTATCAATTGGCTAAAGAAGGTGTTGCTCTTTGTATCCTCATAATGTGCTATGATTTCCTCCGTAAAAATTGACCAAGTGACAATTTTTTTACGGGAGCAAAGCCATCGATACCATACAAATGTATTTTGTTCTAAATGTAAGGTTGCAATGCGTACCTTTTGTGTGTTTTGCACGTTATGGAGATCAAAATATTGCTCCATCTGTAGTATCCATGTTACAGGATCCTTTCCATCAAACTTCCTCATATCCATTTTTGGAATATGGTGGTTCTTCCCTCCAACATTAGAGTTTATGAAATCACAATTAACATTTATTTTGTTCTCATCATGAGTTTCCTCTATTATCTTTTCACCATTAGGAAAAATTTCTTGTATCAACTTTGCCAAACCTTCTATGTCTACTTTTAGATCATTCTTCATGTTTTCCATGTTGTCTTTCATTTTTTCATCGATCTTAGCTTCCATGTCATCCATCTTAGCTTCCATGCCCACTTCTATGCCATCCATCTTAGCTTCCAACCCATTCATCTTAGCTTCCACGCCTTTCTTCAAACCATCCATCTTAGTTTCCACGCCTTTCTTCAAAACTTCCATTTCATTTTTTGTTGTTCTTTGCGAGAGCGAAATTTGTTGCACTTGCTCTTGTAATTTTGATATGTCATGTTGCCATTCTTCGTCTTCACGAGTCATAGTAGAGCCTTATAAAGGCTTAATGGGTGTTGAATTATTTTTAGAGGCCATTTTAGAATCCAATACTGATATCTATTCTACAATATGCCCTTGGAATCAATTCAACTTGATTCTTCAAACAAGACTTATGCAATTCAGAAGAAAAAATAAAAATACACACCTTTTACTTGCTTTTGAGGAGCTGGATATTGAAATTGAATTATCTCTATAATTGAGGATCCTCAATATCTGAAATTCGGCCTTGTAGTAGCCCTCTGAATCTTCTTTCAAATTCCACAGGTTTGATCTGATTTGGATTCTTCAAGACAAAGTTATGTCTAATCTCCCACAATGACCCAATTATGGACTGGTTCAGTAGAGCGAACTTGTACGACTTGCCACGTGTCACTGTTTCCTCTTTTGACTCTGAAATTGATAGAAAAGAAACTACAATCCATGCAATTGTGGCCACTTTTTACATCATTCCAATGCGATGCTCAGGGAGAGAGCTATGAAGATTTTTCCACAGTCACCTCTTTTAGATGAAATTCAGAAGCCTGCAAAATCCCTAACTTCCACAGATCATATCTCTGAAAATATTGCGAACCAAGATCTGAAATTTTGCGATGATGTTCCTCAGGATTTCGGCTTCATGGTCTAAAATTTTTAGCTTCTGAACCTTCGTAGAAAAAAAGTCATAGCAAAAATTCCACGATGACCTATTTAGGTTAAATTCAGGAGCCTGCAAAATGACCTAAATTCCACAGATTATATCTCCGATTATATTGTGAAAAAAACTTTGAAATTTTGCGATGATCATCCTCAGGATATTTTCTTCGCACACTAAAAATTTCAGCTTCTGAGCCTTCGTAGAAAAAAAGTTACAGCGAAAATACCACGATGACCTGTTTGGAGCAGCAAAACCCTAGAATCCAAAGCTCTGATACCAAATGTTGTGAAGGCAGCTCCAAAATAGAAGAAAAGAGATATCAACGCCTTAGAAATAAGCCACTTCGAGGAGGAAACCTCCAATAGATTACATGAATGAACAATTCTTGGATGATACAAATTACAAAACCTCCTTTCTATATATAAGAGTCCATGGGCCACAATGTAATCCTAGTGGGGCTACAATGTAATCCTAGCCGACCTAACAATAATAATTTAAGGGCACAATAATAACAATATGGGGGTTACAGGGTTATAATAATAAAAATAAGGGGGTTACACTAACAACAATAAGGGACTATACTAGTAATATAAGGACCTATCAACCTTTTTCCAGAAGTTGGGGGTCTGGCTGTTGTTTTTGAAGGGTGTAGTGCGTTGTAGCCTGAAGCAATGGAGTACTTTCTGGACTGGCCCCGCCCCAATTGTTTGACATATTTCAATGCACAGGAGCTGCATATTCCAGAAGACCAGTGATGGTGTCTTGCTGCTGACGGAGGCAATCAGGGACACCGTGGAAGTCCCAGCTGGTCCAATTGCCTTAACTGTCCTAGGAGGAGAGGTCGTGCACGCAACTGATGCCTTCATGTAACAACCAATATTTGAGATTAGCAATGTCTTCATTTTCAAAGAGGGGGTCATGATTCATAATTCGATCTTCCCACAATCTCGCGCGCTTTCCATTGCCAGGTATATGATAAGCATTTCGCTTGAAGCATTGAAGGCTTTTTCGGAAAAGGTTCCATAATTGAGTGCCATTTACTGTGTTAATTGCTTGCAGGTTTCTGAGGGGAAATCCATGCGTGTATTTGTGCCTGAGGATATTGCTGACAGGGTGACTTGGTTTGCTGAACAACTTCCAAAGGATTTTGCCTCCCAATGCAAGGTTGACTAGAGGAGGATCATGAATCTGTAGGCCACTGTCTATGATTGATCTTTTGACAAGGTCCCAATTGGCCAAATGCATTTTGTGTTGATTTCCTTTCCCCGCTTGCCAGAGGAAATCTTGCAGAAGCTTGGAGATTTGGTCCATCACGTTCTTTGGGGCCAAGGGGAAGGCAACTTGGTAGATTGGCAAAGCGAACAGAACGGATTTTATGAGAATTACTTTTCCTCCTTTGGTGAGCCAGTGGCCACCCCAGGAAGCAATTTTTACCTTAATTTTACTGATAATATCGTTCCACAGTGACCTTTTGTTGACCCCATTTGTAATAGGCAGTCCCAGATACTTTATCTTTTCCCAATGGGCATGGCCTTCAAACCCAAGGAGCTGCGCAATGCGAGAGAGCTCTTGCTGCTCCACATTCCAACAATAAACTTCACTTTTTATTTAATTAATTAAAGCTCCGATGACCCTGTAGTAGATTTTGAGGACTGAATCAAAGGCCTTTGCAATTTTGGAGGAGGCTCCTCCAAGGAGGAGAGAATCGTCGACGAAGAGGGCATGGTTCATGGGGTCAGTGCCATTGGTTATTCTTAGGCTAGGAAGAGTCCAAACAATCCTTTCAGCAGTGAGCTTTCTGTTGAGAGTGTCCGCCATTAGAATGTACAGGAATGGAGAGAGGGGAAAACCCTGCCTCAAGCCTCTTTGGGCTTGAAAAAAGGAAGCATGACACCCGTTGACCAGTGGGGCAATCCAAGGATTTTCGGTGCAGGCTTTGATGAGGTTAACAAATTGGGGGGAGAAACCAAATGAGAGGAGAAATTTGGAAAGAAAAGAGAGATTTACCTTGTCGAATGCGTTGGCCATGTCAAGTTTTATGAGCATCCTTTTTTCTTTTCACTGTTTACTGGAGTGGATAGCTTCTTGCACTTGGATGAAATTATCCATGATGTGCCTGACTTCGAAAAATCCTCCTTGGGAGGTGGAGATAAGCTTTCTGAGCAATGGCTTGATTCTGTTTGCAAGAAGTTTGGCTAGAATTTTATAGGAGGCATTGCAAAGTGATATGGGCCTAAATCTGGTAAAGGTTTCTGGGTTGACTTATTTTGGAATTAAGGCAAGGTAGGTGGAGTTAGTTCCTCCTCCTACCTTTTCTTTGTTCAGGAAGCCTCTTATCATTTTTAGTAGATCGAATTTGATGATATCCCAGCAGACTTTGTAGAAGTGGATAGTGAAACCGGCAGGCCTTGGAGCCTTGTCGGGTTCCATAGACTTGTTCTGGCCAGCAACAACCCCCCTTCTTATTTAGTATTTTCACTACTACTAAATAAGTGGGAACCCTTAGTCAAAAAAATTTAAAAAATCGATTAGTGCTTGTATTTCCTTTTTCAATAAAACTTACTATCATAAACTTAGGAGAATACCCCTTGAAAAATCTAAAAAGGCTTAAGTTTTATGATAAGGTAGGATAAAATCATTCCTTAAGAAATATCACTTACGCTAAAAAACCTCAAACCACCGATATGCGATGGTACATATCGCAAATCGCATTTCGCAAAAAACACATTAACGAATGATTGTCATATGCTACGCTCTAGCGATTTTGCGATATTTCAATATTGCGGTATTGCGATTTTGCGATTCCACGAGATTGCGATCTGCGATATTGCGAAGCAAATCGCAGATCGCCTTTTCACAGATCTTTAGGGCTCGTTGTACGAAAAATATTTTTCCATAAACCGAGACCTGGTTATGTGATTTAATGTTAATCAATGAGTTAGTTTCCAATCATTATTGAAATATGGTTTTGTTCTGATCGAAGAGCCATTTCACGTAAGGTGGTATATTTTATATGTCTTCGGCATTTAAAGCTTTCCCGTCACCTTATTCTTATCATTATTTTCACCTCATTTGTAAATTGCAGGAACGAAGAACATAAAACTATATAAAGCAGTATTCACGATATTATGGGAAAGAAAGGCAAAGCTCCGAGTTTTGAAGACAAAGAAATGACGCCCTTGTATACAGACACCGCCTGTAATAAAGATGTTGGTATTACTACTTGGGAAAGCATGTACAGTCTAATTGAGGAAGAGAATCCCAAAATGATGGAGGTTACAACTACTGCAGGCTCACATGGGTCTTCTGAGGCGTCTATTACAGAGCTAGCTTGCTCGTTCTTACACCGGATAGCGGCGAGGCCCAAAATTCTTCCATACATGGACATGGTTAAATGGGTACTGGACAGCGCTGACATCACAAACGGACAATTTAAGACTCAGGGTCAAGGAATCATTGGCTCATTCACTCCACAAGATTTGAGACTCATGTATCATTTACCAGAGCCACAGGCGACTTATAAAAAACAGTTCATGGAGAAGTTTGCTAAAGAAAATGAAGACCTGGAAAAATGCACCAAGGACTGGTCAAGGAGGGACGAACCACTAAAAAAGCATAAACATGGTATGTATAGTACTCGTTCTCTCACCTCCCCGTATTGCTTTGCTGCTGCTATGCTCTGTAGACTTTTTTGGAAGCCAGACATTAATAAATTTTCATCTGAATGGCTACCATTATTGGATGCCACCATTAATGCTATTGTTGTGGATTGGGCTAAGATATTATCTGACAACTTAGCCACATCCATTTTAAATTACCAGTCTAAAAGAACTATTTCTCAGAGAATTTATCCCCCTTTCTACTTATCTGCATATGTGATGGATGCAATCTGTTATATTTCCAAGTTTCCTTTAATGGGTTCGAAATGGACGACTCAAGACCCCTTACCCATTCATATTTATCACAAAGAATTGTGGGATTCCAAGTTCACTCCATAGTTTTACAAGATTTGTCATGGAATCATGTTGCCCCTGTACAAAAGGTTATATGATAAAGACGCTCCAAGATTTTCTCTCGAATCGGAGGTAGATATACTCCCTATCGCGAGATGGTTCGGAGAAGAACTGTTTACATATGTCAGAGTATTCGGAAGTCTTGCTTCCCCTCATGTCTTACCTTTATATGTTCCTGATAAACTCATGACAAGAGAAATTGCTTATCAAACCTGCGGAGAAGGAGGTTTGACTAAAGATTTGAAGGACAAAAAGAAGGCTATTTGGCCACAATTTCCTGTGGCCTGTGGGGCCTTTTCACTATTTGATGTAGGCCATGCATTCAAAGAAGTAAACAACATAACATGTCTACGATTGTTCAAATTTCCAGGAAGACCGTTCGACCCTTATGATATTTCTAAAAATTTCACTATTGCAGTCAAAATAAAGGTGTTTTCTAAAGAAGATGATCTTTTTGATGACATGTTCCAACAGAAAGGTACACTTAAAGAGGTTCTACATTCGACCCAAATGTGATTTCCTCCAGCAGAATTTCAAGAGTTCAAGATATATAGGGAAAGGAGGTTAGCTAATATCCCTTTGGATAAACTACGCTCGGAACCCATAAGGGAACCAACTCCCAGTATTAGTCTCAGTGGAAGTTCAGGCACATACAGATCTAAATTTAATTCCAAGAGAGAAATGTCAGAACACTCTAAGAGGTCTGAAAGTGACCATGATAAAAGTGAAGGGTCAGTAAGGGATACTGCCCAGTCAAAGGAGATCCCACAACAATAGGTTTTGACCTCTCCACAACTAGATCCTCCCCCTCTCATCGTCCAGCCACCATCAGTCAAAACTGAGCTAGATAAAGAATGGGAGACATTCAATGATTTAATAAATATTGAAGGACAGAGCACAAAGACACCTGTGAGTAATGTACGGGCAACAAAAGATATAGTCACAGGAACAATTAGCAATGTCTCAGAAATGGAACATATTCCCATTACCCCATCCTCTGAACTTATGCTCAAAATAGAGGAAATTCCTCCTCTTGATGTATTTTATAGTCCAAAACACAAGGCAGTAGTGAGAAGAAAAAGAAAGAAAAGGAAATTGGAAAACGCGCTCTCTCATAATGTAGAGCAATTAGACATCCTATGGCAAGATCCTACCACCGATCCCACTGAAAATATCACCAAATTATCTCAGATCGCAGGAGCATATGCCTCTGCAACCATTGATAAAGCATCTGAGGTACAACAACTACTGAAAGAGAAAGAAGATCAAATACAGGTTTTGTAGCAACAGCTGCAACAAGCCAACGCCAACAACGAAGCACAAAAACAACTTGAAAGATTACAACAGGACTTCCAACAAATGCAGATAGGGTACCAGAACAGTTTGGCTGAAAGATAAAAACAATTACAGGTTATGCAAGAGATGCACAAGGATGATCCTAAGCTTACAGAATTCATCACAGAATCCATTTCCTTAAATGATCAAATACTGCAGCAACAGGAAGCATTGTGCCAAAGAATATCACAGTGGAACTCTTATTACGAAATAAGCGATAAAATCACTAATCAAGTCGTAGAATTACGACATGATTACGATTTAATTGATAAAATAATTACCGAATATTTGGCTTGGCAATAAACAGAAAAAGGGAAAAAAGCAGGCGCACCAATAATGAACGACAATCGCAAAGAAATGATCTTTAACAAGTGGGATGCACAAATCAGGAAAGCAGAGCAAGCGGCAGAAGAAGCAGCCACAACAGCAAACAGTGTTATTGACTGCATAAATGAAAATTTGCACAGGGAAAATTTGATCTCAAAAACCACTCCAAGGTATCTACCGAAAGTACAGCAATTGCAGACAGGCTGGAGACAGAAGGCTCAAGAAAAGGTAGAATCAATCAAAAGATTAACTTAGTTGAATTGGGATTCTTACTGGGTGTATTTGGTAAAACCACACAGCCAGTGCATGACTCTCAAATGTATCATTAATTCTGCCGAGAAGATGGCGCCAGCTCTTGCCGATTCTATTTTCATAGGACAGTTAAAGTCGGAAGTCGACTAGCCGACTCTTCTCAAACAAATGTTGAACGCTTGCGATTTCAAGGAACAAATACACAAATAGTTAGTTATTAGTTTTAATTTTAGATTTAGTGTTAGTATTAATTTTGCTTTATTTTTGCCTGAAACGAGGACGGTCATTTAAACCGTATCCTACATTTTTGTAATAACTTATTTTTAGATTTAGTTAGTAGTATTTAAACCCTTCTCATGCATTTAGAGAAGGGTCCTGAAATTTGTCAAAAACTTCTCCTCAGAACATGCACTTTTGCACCCTCCGAGGAGGTTTTGATGAATGAATGGAACATGATTTATTGATATCTGCATTTAATATCTACTACTAATGTTGCACTTTTGTACTCTTAGTGGATGTTGGATTAAGAAGAGATAAATCATTATTGCTTGAAGCTCATGAGTAGAACTAGTTATAAATGGTACTTTTATCTCTTAACTATTTCTTCCTTTGTGTTAAAGTGATATTCATGTTCAGTTGTTTATATATTGATGCATGAATGCTTGAGTTATCATTTGGAACTTTTGTACGGTGATAGCTATTTATTTATGCTTAATATATGAGTAGCTTACTGTGCGATATGTTTTTCACAATTGTTTCGTCTAACTTTTTATACGAAGTGGTTTATCTCTATTGAATTCTTTTCTTATAACAGTTGAATGATCTTTATTACCAATTTTTATTTGAAATCATTTTAGATCGTATAATGGAAATATTACATCCCGGGTTAGTGTAGAATTAGATATTTCTGTTTATTAGAATACAATTGCATGTTATTAGATTAGAGTTAGAATAAAATCATTTCACTTAGGAACTTTTAGAAAGGAAATATCAATTCTCAACACACACACACACATATTGGGAAACTGGTCCCATATCCCCAGTCGGACCCACTATACCAAACGGAAAAGGAGCTGCTAACCAAGGTCCGGACCGGGTGGGTATCCCCCTTGTTGTAGACCCGATTTTTGGGGCTTCAACATATTTGGCGCTAGAAGGAGGGCCCCAAACTGTGAATGGCAAGTAAGTCAAAATATAAATACCATTCTGAGAGTAAATCTCCCTCACCATCTCCCTCGACTTTCCCATCGCACTTAGAATCTTTAAATCTAGAGAAAAAATTCGAAATAATAACAGCCGCTGCCACAAACCATGACATTTCAGAAGAATCTGCTATTGAACCTCCTAAAGTTGAATATTTGATCCATAAACTTCAGCGATTTTCAATATCACCTCAAAGGTCTGATAAATCTCAAGGCAGTGTGACTTCGCAATATAACCCTGCTCATCCTCTCACCAGATTAAAGAGCGAAAAGTTTGGTGTTCAGCCAACCGAGTTACCTCTACATACAAGGAAGAGAGCAAGGAAATCACCTAAAGGGTCTGATAGCGAGACTCTTTCATCATCATCATCCATCTCAACTTCTCCATCGCGAAGTCAACCATCCACCCCTCCACTTCAGATTATTTTCCACCAGTCCACTAGAACTTCCACATCTCCTTCTCAAACATCTGGAATCGTAATATCCTCATCTTCCCAACTGCAGGGATCATATTTTGCGCTTTCCTCTGTTGGTAGTTCAGCGATGGCCCAATCTCCATGGAATAACCCAGGGGTAGTCTTAATGCCTGTGCCCTTGAGTCAAATACCAGCCCATCCTGAAAAATGGCTGCCTAAGTTTAATCCTGAAGCAGGCATGCTAGTAGAAGAACATATAAATAACTTTATGTTGTCCATAAATCTCAATGGAGTTACCAATGAAGACGTTGTCGTCCAAATTTTTCCTTATACTCTACAAGGGGCAGCCAGATCATGGTATTTCTCATTACTGTCTGGATCTATCACTAGTTGGGATATCTTCCAAGAACAATTTTTGACTAAGTTCGGTGATGACAAGTCTACGACGACACTAATCAATGACCTGTCTAACCTTAGGGCCGAGTCAAAAGAACCTATCAAATATTTTAATTCACGTTTCAATAAACTGTTAAATAAAATTCCTACTGCTTCCAAGCCTAGTGAAGAAGTACGAAGTGAATGGTACATCTCTGCTTTACCATCAAACATAGAAATCTTCGTTGATAGGGCTAACAAAAAAACTTTAGCTGACAATATGAAGGAAGCAATAGCGGTAGAGAAACGTATCATAGCCCTAGAAAAGAAAAACGCGATAGAGGAACGAAAATCCAAGAAGGTTACTTTTAAGGAAGACCCCAAGAAAAAACAATCGAAAGATCCGTTCGATTTAGAAGGATTGCAGAAAGTTCTGAAAACCATGTCAAACGAAATGGTTGACATTAAGAAACAAGTGGCAGAAACATCTTCTAAAAAGCCGTACAAGCCTTATAGAAGAAACCCTTTGACCGATTCAAAGCCGCCAAATGTTATCACAAGTGCTGAATCAGAAGAAGAAGATGAGGAGATTGCTACTGAAGAACCTACCGATGAAGAAGAAGTTGTAGAGGTACAAGGTATGTGGGATTTCATCCTCCCAGATGAAGAATATCAAGAGGCATCCCCGGTTAACACTCGAAGTAGAAATCAATTTGATCCTCTTCAACCTACTCTTAAGCTAAAGAGCGCAAGTTCAATGACTAAGGATAAAGTTGCAGCCAAGAAAACGACATCTAAAGCGACTCAAACCAGCCCAGTCCAAACAGATTCATCAACTCCATCAAAAACGCTGATCGTTTCGGATGAAATGGAGTATAATATCATAGAAGACATGAAGAAGACTAGGGCTAACATCACTTTTTATGAATTGAGCAAGTTAAAACACCAACAAAAGGTACTTTTGAAAGAATTACATGCTGTACCAGTTGCACCTCTGCCCGCCGCTGTAATCTCTCAAGCTTCCCATGAAATGGGAAGACCTCCAACTAATGTGATTAATAAAGTTGATCCAAACGATATCGCTTTAATTGGAGGAAGGTCGAGATCTCATACTCCCCCATTTCTTCTTACTTATGAAGTTTTCAATAAAAATTTGCATAATTGCTTAGTGGATTCTGGAGCTTCATCTAATATTTTACCAAAATCAATATATGCAAAGTTGAACGTTCAACTGCAAAAATCTGCTGTGCGCATAGTTCAGCTAGATCGATTGCAAGTTGAAGTGATCGGCGAATTAAATCAGGTTACCATAAGACTGTCATCTAATCCAAAGGTATGTCAAGTTATCGACATTTTAGTTGCAGATATTCTAGAATTTTATGGCTTAATTCTTAGCAGAGATTGGTCAGAAAAACTTCATGGATACTTTGCAACTGATTGGTCGCACATGTGGCTCCCTTACAATGGTAAACCAAATCAGATAAAGGTTGAGCGAGAAAGACAACAGAAATACATAGTAACAGAACTGGAAGGAGAAAATGAACCGATAGCATACAACAGTAATATCATTGGCAACTACTAAGTTGATTCTTTCTTAGGAAATTTTAATGCTCATACTTCACCTTACTTAGAACATTCTGTTTTATCTCAAGTAGAAATTTTTTCTCAAATAGATAGTTCTAAATGTATTAATTTTATAGATGCTCCTGTAAATAAATATTTATTTTGGAAGTTATTTTTTGACGGTTCTAAGTCTAACGAAGGAGCAGGAGCAGGATGCGTGTTAATTAGTCCAGAGGGAAACAAAACTATGCTAACTTGTAGACTCAAGTTCAATTGCACCAATAATACCGCAGAATACGAGGCTTTAGTCCAAGGATTAGACAAAGCAATCGGATTAGACATCAAATATCTACAAGTTTTCGGAGATTCTGAAATTGTAATCAGACAGGTACACAATACTATACATGGTTTATCATGTCATTTAAAGCATTACCAATCTTTAGTTCAAGATCTGACTGAACACTTTATAGCATTTAATATTTCATCAATCCCCAAACTCCAGAATGCTAGTGCAGACCTCCTAGCTATCATAGCTTCCAAGCTCATTCCTTCAGAAGACTATAGCCCTGATCGATTTTCAATCGAATTAATCTTTAGACCCTCGATTCCTGATAACATTACCAATTGGAGGATTTTCAACGATGATCTTGATATTGTAAGCTTCCTCACATCTGAAGGATCTTACACCAATCAGATAATTGATGAGGACCAACATGACAGACAATTGCAATAGGATAGCACTAATAATGCTATGCCAAAGTCAATAGTCAAGTTAGAATACCTTTATGATTTGAAAGATCGATTCAAAATATCTACCAATTCAAAACTACAAAGTTCAACTTTGAACTATGAATTAGTAAATCTAGGAACTGATACCAAACCACAGAATATCAACCTAGGCCTTGGCCTAGCTCCTGAAGAAAAATTAGTGTATGTTCGTCTCTTGAAACAATACAAAAGTGTCTTTGCTTGGAACTACGATGAACTCAAAACTTATGACACTTCTATCATCCAACATACTATCCCAATGATAAACGATGAAAAACCTGTCCAACAAAAGCTGAGAAAGATCCATCCCAATCTAGAAAACCAGATCAAATTTGAACTCAATAAGTTATTGAAAGCCAAAATCATTTTTCTCGTTCGACATTCTAAATGGGTTTCCAATATGGTTCCCGTTAGAAAGAAGAACGAAGACATTAAAATTTGCATTGAATTTCGAAATCTTAACAAAGTCTGCCAAAAATATAATTTTCCTTTGCCTCCTATGGAGAAAATATTGCATGCAGTCACAGGATCAGAATTAATGTCCTTCTTGGATGGTTTCTCTGGCTACAACCAAGTGTTGGTCCATCCCGATGATCAATTGAAAACCACATTCAAAACCAAATGGGGCACTTACGCATATCAAAAGATGCCCTTTGGTGTGATCAACGCTGGTGCCACATTTCAGAGAGCCATGGACATCACATTCAAGGGATTAGTTAACAAATCAGTGGTAATTTACTTGGCTGATATAACTGTATATTCCAAGAAACGAGGCAATCATCTTAGAGATTTAAAACAGATCTTCCAACGTTGTCAAAGGTATGGAATTTCACTTAACCCGAAAAAATCCTTTTTTGCATTAAGTGAAGGAAAACTTCTTGTATTCATAGTGTCAAAATCTGGAATTCATATTGATCTTGACAGAATCAAGGAGATTTCTGAAATAACCCTACCTCACAACAAGAAAGCTATGCAATCTTTCCTTGGCCAGATTATTTTTGTAAAGAGATTTGTGCCGGATTTTTCAAGAATTGTATCTCCTTTACAAGCAATGATTAAAAAGAACTCAAACTTCAAATGGGGCTAAGACGAATATGAGGGATTCAATCTGATCAAACAAGCAATTGTTAATGCTCCATCTTTAGCAACTCCAAATTTTTCCGATCCTTTTATTTTATATACATTTGCCTCTGATAGATCATATGCTGCGATACTCACTCAAGCAAATCAAGACAAGGCAGAAGCCCCAATTGCTTTTTTCAGTTCAAATTTACAGGGGGCTGAGTTAAATTATTCAGTTGTAGAGAAACAAGCTTATGCTGTTTTCAAAGAAATTAAATATTTCAGACCCTTTCTACTTAAAACCCATACAAAAATCATAGTACCGTTTCCAGCGGTAAGAAATCTCTTAGTACAGAAAGATGTGGGTGAGAAAAGAGCCAATTGGGTTACTGCCTTACAAGAATATGACGTAGAAATCAAACCAGCAAGTATTGTAAAAGGTCAAGGCTTTTGCAAAATTCTAGCTGGAGCATTTCTTATTTCCGAAATACCATCTGCAGAGATAGAAATGTATGAGGTAAGCCTAAACGATGTTGAATCATTATACGCTGATATCATATTTTATCTAAAGAATGGATATGCTCCTCCAAATCTCGATTACACCAAGAAAAGAGCTCTAAGGTTGAAGTCTAAACAATATCAGCTCGTGAACGATGTTATTTTTAGAATGAGTTATGATTCTGTTATCCTTAGATGTCTTGAGAAATCTGAAGCTGAAATAGTCTTGCAGGAACTCCACGATGGGCCAGCAGGCGAACATTATGCTGGAAACGCTACTGCACATAAAATCCTCCGCGCAGGCTATTACTGGCCCACACTATTCAAAGACTCACATAGCTACGTAAGGAAATGTCAAGTTTGTCAAACCGCTGCTGGGAGACAAAAGAAACCATCATCGCCGCTGCAACCAGTCAACATTGAGCAACCTTTTGATAAATGGGGATTGGAAATAATAGGTGAGATCGTTCCTCACTCTTCTAAACAACATAGGTATATCCTTACAGCAACAGATTATTTTACTAAATGGGTAGAAGCAGTTCCTCTCAAGACGGCTAATGCCGAGCACATCATCGAGTTCATAGATCAATTCATAATCACCAGGTTTGGTTTACCTTCTATTTTAATGTTTGATAATGCATCGTATTTTTATGGTAATGCTATGACTAAATTTTCACTCAAAAGGGGTTTCAAACTTAAATACTCTGCCAATTATTACCCACAGGGGAATGGGTTAGCTGAATCTACAAATAAAAACTTAATCAGAATCATTAAGCGAACCATTGATCAAAATCACAAAAAATGGCATAAGTCTTTAATATATGCTTTATGGGCATATCGAATAATGCAGAAAGCCTCCATTGGCACTTCTCCCTTTAATTTAGTTTATGGGAAAAAAGTGGTTCTTCCAACTAATCTAGCAATTCCCTCTTTGGCCTTAGTTCAATATATCGATGAAGCACCGACTTCTTCCTTACAAATAAGGCAGCTGGAAATAATTAAGCTAGAAGAGCAACGAGAACAGGCCAAAATACTCATGCTCATCACCAAGCATTAGTAAAAGCTTATTTTGATTCAAACATGATATCCAGAAAGGACTTTCAGATGGGAGATCTAGTTTTAAAATGGGACAAGGCTCATGAGGAAAAAGGGAAACACACGAAATTTCAACGAATGTGGCTTGGCCCTTTTCAAATTGCAGAAGTCATAGGTCCATCTACTTTTATGTTACAGGATTTAACAGGAAAAAGAGAGTCTTTACCTGTTAACAGACAGATCCTCAAAAAATATTTTCCATAGGAGATCATTCTTCTATTTTGTAGATTAGTTTTCTTTATTTTCATAATAAAACTAGTTGTAAATGGTTACATTTGGAATTCACGAAAAAGACACAAATTCTATTTTAGATTTTGTTTTTTCAATTGTATAAATAGAATTCTTCTAGAAAATTGATCATTATTATTGAAAGATACAGTTAAAGGCTCTAGGCCTAGAAATGATACTAGTTTCAACCTTGTAAATTTTGATAAAAAGCGACCTTTAGTGGGAAATTGTTTTATATCAGTCCAATAAAAGGTATCAATAACAAAACGAAGATTCTCTGTAGAAAAGATCTTTCCAAAAAATCTACCATTGTCGTCCAAAGCTATCTTAAGGAAATAATGACTTCCTCTCCACCTAGGAAATTACAACGTTCAGGGAATAATCCAATGATACACTTTAACTTAAAGAGTAAGAGGTCTCATCACGAGCCGAATTATCATGATCATAGATATTATAGCTTGCTGACTTTGCCAATACTGCATACCACAACAGGGCAATGACTCAAGATTGTTGCAATCAAAAGACAAGGGGTCTCATCACGAGCCAGCTTGTTCAACAAATTTATAAATCAAGTGAATGGCACTGTCATAAATTGGCTACCAAACCAAGACATTGTTCTTTAAGGGTAAAAAGAAAATGAAAGCGATAAGTGTGGATATGGATTTCTCTTTGAAAATTGTATATTTCTCTAAGTATGATACAAGATCATTGCTGGGTAATAGGTAACCCTGTCGAGGCTATAAATGCCTGCTGGCAGCAGAGGCTCTACCTACGACAAATGAGCATATTTAAAACCGATTAACAGAGAAGCCTTTGTTTTTATCTTTATAAACGAAGTAGTGACTGATGTAGATACAAGGACTAGCTTGAAGAAGTAAACAATCAAATTTAAATATAGAAGAAACGAAATATCATTGACAGATAAAAGCATGATGTACTTTGTCTTTTTATAATAAATTTTGATTTTCTGAAAAATTTTATGTTTTGGAAGTTTAGAAAATTCAAAAGAAAAGCAGAGATAACTGGTTCTTCCAAGTGAATCGCCAATTGTTGTGGCCAGCAACAACCCCCCTTCTTATTTAGTATTTTCACTATTTCTAAATAAGTGGGGACCCTTAGTCAAAAAAAATTTAAAAATCGATTAGTGCTTGTATTTCCTTTTTTAATAAAACTTACTATCATAAACTTAGGAGAATACCCCTAGAAAAATCTAAAAAGGCTTAAGTTTTATGATAAGGTAGGATAAAATCATTCCTTAAGAAATATCACTTACGCTAAAAACCCTCAAACCGCTGATATGCGATGGCACATATCGTAAATCGCATTTCGCAGAAAACACATTAACAGATGATTGTCATATGCTACGCTCCAGCAATTTTTGCGATATTGCGATATTGCAATTTTGCGATTCCACGAGATTGCGATCTGCGATACTGCGATATTGTGAAGCAAATCGTAGATCGCCTTATCATAGATTTTTAGGGCTCGTTGTATGAAAAAGCTTTTTCCATAAACCGAGACCTGGTTATGCGCTTTAATGTTAATCAATGAGTTAGTTGCCAATCATTAATGAAATATGGTTTTGTTCTGATCGAAGAGCCATTTCATGTAAGGTGGTATATTTTATATGTCTTCAGCATTTAAAGCTTTCCCGTTACCTTTTTCTTATCATTATTTTCACCTCATTTGTAAACTGCAGGAATGAAGAACAGAAAACTATACAAAGCAGTATTCAGGATATTATGGGAAAGAAAGGCAAAGCTCCGAGTTTTGAAGACAAAGAAATGACGCCCTTGTATACATACACCGCCTGTAATAAAGATGTTGGTATTACTACTTGGGAAAGCATGTACAGTCTACTTGAGGAAAAGAATCCAAAAATGATGGAGGTTACAGCTACTGCAGGCTCACATGGGTCTTATAAGGTGTCTATTACAGAGCTAGCTTGCTCATTCTTACACCGGATAGCGGCGAGGCCCAAAATTCTTCCATACACGGACATGGTTAAATGGGTACTGGACAACGCTGACATCACAAACATAAAATTTAAGACTCAGGGTCAAGGACTCATTGGCTCATTCACTCCACAAGATTTGAGACTCATGTATCATTTACCAGAGCCACAGGCGACTTATAACAAACAGTTCATGGAGAAGTTTGCTAAAGAAAATGAAGACCTGGAAAAATGCACCAAGGACTGGTCAAGGAGGGACGAACCACTAAAAAAGGATAAACATGGTATGTATAGTACTCGTTCTCTCACCTCCCCGTATTGCTTTGCTACTGCTATGCTCTGTAGACTTTTTGGGAAGCTAGACATTAATAAATTTTCATCTGAATGGCTACCATTATTGGATGCCGCCATTAATGCTAATGTTATGGATTGGGATAAGATATTATCTGACAACTTAGCCACAACCATTTTAAATTACCAGTCTAAAAGAACTATTTCTCAGAGAATTTATCCCCCTTTCTACTTATCTGCATATGTGATGGATGCAATTTGTTATATTTCCAAGTTTCCTTTAATGGGTTGGAAATGGACGACTCAAGACCCCTTACCCATTCATATTTATCATAAATAATTGTGGGATTCCAAGTTCACTCCGTATTTTTACAATATTTTTCATGGAATCATGTTGCCCCTGTACAAAATGTTATATGATAAAGACGCTCCAAGATTTTCTCCCGAAGCAGAGGTAGATATACTCCCTGTCGCGAGATGGTTCGGAGAAGAACTGTTTACATATGTCAGGGTATTCGGAAGTATTGCTTCCCCTCATGTATTTCCTTTATATGTTCCTGATAAACTCATGGCACGAGAAATTGCTTATCAAACCTGCAGATAAAGAGGTTTGAATAAATATTTGAAGGACAAAAAGAAGGCTATTTGGCCACAATTTCTTGTGGCCCGTGGAGCCTTTTCACTATTTGATGTAGGCCATGCATTCAAAGAATTAAACAATGTAACATGTCTACGATTGTTCAAATTTCCAGGAAGACCGTTCGACCCTTATGATATTGGTAAAAATTTCACTATTGCAGTCAAAATAAAGGTGTTTTCTAAAGAAGATGATCTTTTTGATGACATGTTCCAACAAAAAGGTACACTTAAAGAGGTTCTACATTCGGCCCAAATGCGATTTCCTCCTGCAGAATTTCAAGAGTTCAAGATATACAGGGAAAGGAGGTTAGCTAATATCCCTCTGGATAAATTACGCTTGGAACCCATAAGGGAACCAACTCCCAGTATTAGTCTTAGTGGAAGTTTAGGCACAGACAAAACTAAATCTAAGTCTGGGAGAGAAGCGTTAGAACAATCTAAGAGGTCTGAAGGTGACCATGATAAAAGTGAAGGGACAGTAAGGGATACTGCCTAGTCAAAGGAGCTCCCACAACAACAGGTTTTTACCTCTCCACAGCTATATCCTCCTCCTCTCATCATCCAATCACCATTAGTTAGAACCGAGCTAGATAAAGAATGGGAGACATTCAATGATTTAATCAATATTGAAGGACAGAGCACAAAGACACCTGTGAGTAATGTACGGGCAACAAAAGATATAGTCACAGGAACAATTAGCAATGTCTCAGAAATGGAACATATTCCCATTACCCCATCCTCTGAACTTATGCTCAAAATAGAGGAAATTCCTCCTCTTGATGTATTTTATAGTCCACAACACAAGGCAGTAGTGAGAAGACAAAGAAAGAAAAGGAAATTGGAAAACGTGCTCTCTCATAATGTAGAGCAATTAGACATCCTATGGCAAGATCCTACCACCGATCCCACTGAAAATCTCACCAAATTATCTCAGATCGCAGGAGCATATGCCTCTGCGACCATTGATAAAGCATCTAAGGTACAACAACTACTGAAAGAGAAAGAAGATTAAATACAGGTTTTGTAGCAACAGCTGCAACAAGCCAACACCAACAACGAAGCACAAAAACAACTTGAAAGATTACAACAGGACTTCCAACAAATGCAGATAGGGTACCAGAACAGTTTTGCTGAAAGAGAAAAACAGTTACAGGTTATGAAAGAGATGCATAAGGATGATCCTAAGCTTACAAAATTCATCACATAATCCATTTCCTTAAATGATCAACTACTGCAGCAACAGGAAGCATTGTGCCAAAGAATATCACAGTGGAACTCTTATTGCGAAATAAGCGATAAAATCACTAATCAAGTCGTAGACTTACGACATGATTATGATTTAATTGATAAAAGAGTTACCAAATATTTGGCTTGGCAAGAAACAGAGGAGGGGAAAAAGCAGGCGCACTAATAATCAACAACAATCACAAAGAAATGCTCTTTAACAAGTGGGATGCACAAATCAGGAAAGCAGAGCAAGCGGCAGAAGAAGCAGCCACAACAACAAACAGTGTTATTGACTGCCTAAATGAAAATTTGCATAGGGAAAATTTGATCTCAGAAACCACTCCAGGGTATCTACTAAAAGTACAACAGTTGCAGACAGGCTGGAGACAGAAGGCTCAATAAAAGACAGAATCAATCAAAAGATTAACTAAGTTGAATTGGGATTCTTACTGGGCGTATTTGGTAAAACCACATAGCCAGTGCATGACTCTCAAATGTATCATCAATTCTGCCGAGAAGATGGCGCCAGCTCTTATCGATTCCGTTTTCACAGGACAGTTAAAGTCGTAAGTTGGCCAGCCGACTCTTCTCAAACAAATGATGAACGCTTGCGATTTCAAGGAACAGATACACAAATAGTTAGTTGTTAGTTTTAATTTTAGATTCAGTGCTAGTATTAATTTTGCTTTATTTTTTTCCTGAAATGAGGATGATCATTTAAACCGTATCCTACATTTTTGTAATAAATTATTTTTAGATTTAGTTAGTAGTATTTAAACCTTTCTCATGCATTTAGAGAAGGGTCCTGAAATTTGTCAAAAACTTGTCCTCAGAACATGCACTTTTGCACCCTCCGAGGAAGTTTTGATGAGTGAATGGAACAAGATTTATTGATATCTGCATTTAATATCTACTACTGATGTTGCACTTTTGTACTCTTAGTGGATGTTGGATTAAGAAGAGATAAATCATTATTGCTTGAAGCTCATGAGTAGAACTAGTTATAAATGGTACTTTTATCTCTTAACTATTTTTGCCTTTGTGTTAAAGTGATATTCATGCTCAGTTGTTTATATATTGATGCGTGAATGCTTGAGTTATCATTTGGCACTTCTGTATGGTGATAGCTATTTATTTATGCTTAATATATGAGTAGCTTATTATGCGATATGTTCTTCACAACTGTTTCGTCTAACTTTTTATACGAAGTGGTTCATCTCCATTGAATTCTTTTCTCATAACAGTTGAATGATATTTATTACCAATTGTTATTTGAAATCATTTTAGATCGCATAACTGAAAGGTTACATCCCGGGTTAGTGTAGAATTAGATATTTCTGTTTATTAGAATACAATTGCATGTTATTAGATTAGAGTTAGAATAAAAGCATTTCACTTAGGAACTTTTAGAAAGGAAATATCAATTCTCAACACATACACACACATATTGGGAAACTGGTCCCATATCCCCAGTCAGACCCACTATACCAAACGGAAAAGGAGCTGCTAACCAAGGTCCGGACCGGGTGGGTATCCCCCTTTTTGTAGACCCGATTTTCGGGGCTTCAACAAGACCATACAACTTTGATGATGTCTTCCTCAGTGAAGGGTTTATTGAGGGCAATGTTGTCTTTAGGGCTGACAAGAAGGGGGATGTTTGAGAGGAGATCTGCTGATTCCTCTTCATTGCCTTGAGTCCCAACATTGTAAAGGTTTTTGAAGTGGCTTTCTGCTGCTACTTTAATTTGATCGAACCCTTTGCAGATCTGTCCATCAGTTGTTGTTATTTCCGATATGTGGTTGCGGGAGAGTCAAGCTCTGTATTGATGGTGGCAGAAGGAGGTGTTCCGGTCCCCCACCTTCAACCACAGGCTGCGTGATTTGATTCTTCAGTATTATTCTTCCATGCGGAAGGAGCGGTAGGAAGAGCTTTGGGCTTTTACCTCTTTGTCCAACATCTCAGATGTGATATTTTTGCTTTCCATTTCGACTTGCAGGGCCTCCAGAGACTGTACTGCTTTTTTTCTTTGGCTGGTTGGAGTTGATATTGGTTTTCGTATCCATTCTTTCGGGGCTTGTTTTGTTTCCTTGAGTTTTCTCTCCCAAACATAGCATGGAGACCCTGAGATGGTTTTGGCCCATGTTGATTTCACGGTTTCAAAGAAAACATCCCTTTCTATCTAGAGAGGGCTGAACCTGAAGGGGATTGGGCCCAAATCTTCTTCATCATCCAAAAGAAGTTGGATGGGTTTGTGATCAGAAGTTAGTTTAGGGAGGATTTTTGTAGTGATTATATTTTTTTCCACCAACAGTGAACCTTGGACTAAGAATCTGTCCAGGCAGGCGGAAATGTGGTCCTCCCCCGTCCTGTTATTGGTCCATGTGAAGAGGCCTCTGACCGGGTTGAAATCTAGAAGGTCCCATTGCTAGATGAGATCTTCCACCGAGGGCAGCATTTGGTCTCTACTATTGTTGCCTCCCCTCTTTTCTTTAGGTTTCAAAACGATGTTTAGATCCCCGGCAAGAGTGATGTTATTGGGGGTGTGATGCTCTAAGAAGGCACAAAGGGAGTTTCAACACTCTCTTTTATCAACACAATGGACAAGAACATAAATATTGAACAGAGAAATGGTCAACTTACTTGTGAGATGCTTTAATTCGGTGAAGATCCAGTTCTGGGTCTCGAAGGATTTATTCAGATGGAAGAGGTCATCTGTCCATAGGGTTGGAAACCCTCCTAAAGAGCCCCTTGAACTTACTGCTTTGCCTGCATTTTTCTTCCACTTCGACTTGCTGAAGTTGAGAAGGGAAAGCCCTTCGATTTTTGTCTCTTTGAGCATGAGAATATCTGGGGGGTCTATTTTCAGAAGATCTTTGACGACTTCAATTTTCACAGGTTTCCCCAATCCTCTGCAGTTCTAAGGGACAAGACGCGTTATATACCGGGGGGGGGGGGGGGGGGGGGGGGTTTAGTCCTCCCTTGAGAGGCCTTGCTATGGAATTTATCCTGATGAACATCTCTATTATGGGTTGGCTTCCTTGTGTTTTTAACCTTTCAGCCTCCTCCTCCCTTGCTTCTATGTGGGATTTCCTTCCATCTCTTTTTGACGGGCACTCAAAGGTCTCATCCTCTGAGGAACCTGAGATGTCGGCTGGCTTTTTCCTTGTGATTTCTGCATATGAAGGGTTGGAAGGGCTACGTTGGGAGGCTTCCAGATGGGTTTTTTCTTCGCCTTCTTTGTTGGAGATTGGGGGCACATTCTGATCCACATTTTCTGTGGCTATTTCTGAGGGAATAACCGGGCTGCTTTCCTTATCATTTGGGGATGAGGCCACCTCCTGGATGGGGATGGAGCTGCTCGGGTCCCCTTCGTTGTGCCTTTCCCACTGCCCTTTTTTTGGTGAGCTGCTTTCTGGACTAGGGTCCATTGTTCACCATTAGATTTGTCAGGCTGCTCCTCTGCCTTTTTCTTGCAGTGTTTTGCGAAATGTCCGTAGTCGTGGCAGTGTCTACATTTGAAGGGGAGCTGCTCATAATCCAGCTCTTGAACATGGGACCATTCGACAACTGTAAGCTTGATTACTTCTGGCAGCCCATCCTCAAGATCAACTTCACACAGATGCGGGCACATGAGTACTGATCTTTTCTTATAGCTTGATCGATGTATTTTCCTAAGGCATTTCTGATTATCTGAAGGGACTTTTGATTCTAGAAATGTAGAGGGAGATGGGGGAGGCACACCCAGAGAGGAATAGTAGAGGGCACGTCCTGGGCGGGATCAAAATTGGGCGACCATTTGTTTAGGTATAAACCTTGCGGACCCATGAAGTATGGGTCATTCCTAAATATTAGACTTCTGTCTTCTACACTTTCAAAAATGAACACGAAGAAACCTTTGCCCACAAGGTAGCTTTTTATGCCTTCTTTGGATAACGGGATCCAGTTCCTCTGAACCCAGTCTTCCACAGCTCTGGGAGAAGGCCAGAGGCCGGTGAACTGGCCTATGAGACCTCTCTCTACGAGATTCAATATTGTTCTACATGTTTCTTCTTCTGGAAGGGCAACCGAGGGGATGTTGTCCATTTTCTTAACGAACTTCTGTTGTGTTGCAGAGGAAGCTCGTTTGTTGCATGCTGCCACCAAGGATTTGAAGGTGCGCACCTCCGGAGGCACAAGGGGGGTGGGTGCAGGCCCCCCATCAAAAGCCACTGCAGGAGGCAGATGAAGGACACGTGGATCTGTTGTGCGCAGTAGCCACAAGGGCGCACAGTCGAGGAGCTAGAGGCAGACCTAACGCGCGCACATCAATACTTGCATAATTTGTTTTTAACCCTGATAGTCCCTGTATTATTGATGCTCCAACAAAACTTGAAAATTACAATTTCTCAATAGGCAAAATATATTCAGAAATCAACCTATAATACTTCGAACAGTGAAGTATTTATACTAAATATTTCAAAATTGATTACAATCAATGCTGTCTCAACAAACAATGTATTATTAGCCAAAATTGAATAATAAATTCTAATTGTGACAAAAATAGGCTCGGTGGAGGTGATCTGGGATGCTGGCACTGTTTTAGAGGAAACAGTTGTTGAGTGGACCTATTTGTGGGTTGCGCTGGCCGTTGTGCTGACTGATGTGATGGCTACAGTTGACCTTTCTCATTTGATTTTTACTCTTGTAGTTCACATAGTTTATCCCATCGATCTTCATCTGGGATAGTTAACTTGATTACCTTTCGGTAAATTTCATCCACCTCAGTATATCTGGAAAAAGTAGGTTTTACCACGAAGATGTGGTTTACCTCATGTTGAATGAAAAGATCATTGCTCATTGCTTTCAAGAATGCTTTACCTGTCATGGTGTCTTTGATATTGGATAATTTGGCAGTGTCCCTGGCAATTTCCCTTAGCTTCTTCACCTAGTATTCACGAGTTATCAATTTATGATTAATAACAAACAGAGAATGTGAACCCTTATATGTTAAAGGCTCTAACCTACTGAAGAATTTACTGCTATCTCTAAACTGTGGCATTTCTCTTCCAGCTGAACAATCAGATTCTTCTTAGTAAGAATCTTCTTCACTTCCAAAATGGTCTTTGTTCTATCATCCAATCCCAAGTCATCTAGCTCATATATGTTCTTGGAGTTTAATTAATGATGTTATTTGTTGTAACAAACATATATTCAAGCTTTTCTTTGATATTTGTGATGGTATCATTAATTTTTATAATCAATTCCTTATGTTCAAATATAATCTAGATGTAGGGCCAAATTTCATTAATTCATTCAATGATATCTGTCCAAATGATTTCTTTGACTTGGCCCAATGTATGTGGTGAGCCCTGGTATTACACCAAGAGTGTTGCAACTCCCAGGGGCCGCCCTAATTTACTTTATCAACTCGGGGTTCATACAAACTTGGAGGTGACAGTGCTATATACACAGCAGATGGATTATGTTCATGTCATCCTATTTTTCTTTACGAAATGGTGCTATTTCTAAGGGTTCTCAATGAATTTTGTCACACTTCAATGAAACTAAACTAAGTTTCAGAAAGGAAATGACAAAAAGGAAACTAAATTAAATTGTTGAAAAGAAATGACAGGAAGGAAACTAAACTAAATTGCAGAAAGGAAATGACAGAAGGAAACTAAATTAAATTACTGAAAAGGAATGACAAGAAGGAAACTAAACTAAATTGCAGAAAGGAAATGACTGAAAAGAAACTAAACTAAATTGCATTGACTTGGCCAACCGGCTAAACACACTCTACTTATCCTATGATCTATCTACCATGCTTCTAACCATGCAACTATTCATGATCTAATTCTAACTAAAAAAGTGTTGATTGCAGTTCGGAGGAAAAAGGGCTAAAGAGCCTAATGGAGGGCTTAAACACATGAAACAAGGCTTAGAGGAGGAAAGAGCATTTTTTAAACCAGATTAAGAATTTATTATAGTGCAAAAGGCTTTGGAGTAGAATAACTTGAAACGTGCGATGGCGGAGATGCGATGTGGAGGTGGGATTGATATCGTAATTGCGATCTCACGAAGTTGGAGTGGTAAGTGTTAAAGGGAACATGCTAAATAATGCGATGTGCGAAGTGCGGCGGGGAAGAGTGGCGAAGTGCGATAACAATATCGCAATCGGAAAAAGAAAGCGATAAGTTTTAATGAAAAATGGAAAAGTTTGCGGAGAGTGATCTGCGAGGTGGTAAAAACTGTGATTTGCGATATGCAATGTCACAATATCGCAATCAGGGTTCAGAGGCGGAAAGTATTAATGGAAAGAAAATGGAACGAGTGAATTGTGAAATATGATTCGGGAAGGTGATGTGAAATGTGATTGCGATATTTCGCAATCGGGGTTTAGGAGCGGTAAGTGTTAACGAAAAGGGAAAAAGGTTGCGGCATGCGATTGCGATTCGACGGAGTTGCAGTAAGTTGTAAAAGAAGAAATAAACACTACAATTTGCGGTCAGCGAAGTACGATAGAGGGGATTTTGAGGAGGAAAGGTGGAAGTTGTGTTTCAATGGTTTTCAAATTTTTTTGCGTTAAAACGAGTAAAGCGACCATAACCAATAGAAACAAAGGAATAAGATGGTTGAAGAGTTTAAGTGCTGTTAGGGAAAAAAGGTGGGTGCAACAGTTGAAAATAAGCGGAAAATAGGAGGGAATGGAGGCATAGAAGCAAGGTTTAGAGGCGTAATGCAGAGATGAAAATAGTGAGCAGAAATCGATGTTTTTGGTCTATGGGAAGGTTTACCCTACTTGAACTCTATTGACAGAGATGAGAGGGGGAGGCTTGACCAAAAATTTTGGAGCTTTCCTCTATTCTATTACTCACAAAAAAATGAAAAACTACAACAACACATTGAAAGAAAAGACTAAGAAGCTATGAAACTATCAGAAGCAGATCTAACTAAATGGCAGAAGCAAAACTAGCTAAATGACAGAAAGAAAATAATGAAAACAACAGAGAAGCTGAGGCACATGGGTTGGGCCCTAACCCATGAGCCCAGCTCTTTGGAATTAAATCAATAAAATGGAATCTATCTATTCATTGCATTAAAAATGAAACCTTATTACATCCCAAAGGTCTTAAACAACAAAAGCCTAATAGAATGGAAAATGAATGGAATGGGATGGAATGGAATGGACTGCTTTGAATGGATCAGAATGGAATCGAAGAATGGAATGGAAGAATCGACCCTAATTACCTCTTGATTAACTTTATTTATCCTCAAAGGCAACTACCAATAGCTCCCTAAAAAATAGGTAAGGAGTCCACTTGAATCTAAGTGAAGTATGGCTTGAGTGCACTTGGTCTCGAGTCGCTTGGCTGCCTCTGGAATTCAAATTGCTGGAGGGGATCTCATGAGGATCCTTTGGCTGCCTTTGAGAGTTAAGGAGGGTGGACAACCCCCTCGAATCTGTCCAAAATTTCTCCCTAATTTTCTGATATTGTGCTCATTTATTCTCCAATATTGATCTTCCAGTGGTAGGGAGCAAGTCCCTAAATCATCTCCTTCTCCAAATCTACATAATCTGCCAAATATTCTCACAATATTTTACAAAAATAACCAATATTAGGCACAAATATGCAATTACCTTTAAAACTTCCTAAGAAAATATTGAAGCATAAGAAAACATTTATTAAGTGCAGAAGGAGAGATTTTATATATATATATATATATATATATATATATATATATATATATATATATATATATATATATATAAGGAAGGTATATGGGCTTAATAAAGGTTAGATGGGCCTTATTTTATGTCTAATTTAGAGGCCCGTCATCACCCCCTTACTGAAACTGTTACTCATGCTCTAAGCAACCTATTCATCCTCACTGCCTTCTGGTTCTTCCTACATGCTAGCTTATTTCATTTTCTGTTTATTGGCCCATGACCTGCTCCTCCTGCTAATATTCTTGCTATTATTCTTGTAGGTGCTTCATGGAGGTCCTCAGATGCCTTAAGTAACTCTGTTTTGCATGCCAAGAGGTGGTGGATCCACCTTTTTTTTTTAAATTCCATGCAGAATAAACCCACATCTCTTTTTATATGAACTGAGTTCACCCTTCGTTACTCCTTTGGCACTCCTTGTCTTTCAATACATGAACTGGTTACTACCCACTTTCTCGAGTCCATTTTAATTTTTTCTTGTTCCTCTTCTTGGTGGAAAAAGTGACGCTAGTTGCTAGATAAGGCTGAGCTTGCTCTGCTACTGATTTTTCTATATATAAAAAAAAAATTTCTCACACTTTTTAACGTTTTATTAAGCTAAAATAGATTTGAAGAAAGGGTTAGATGATTGCATACCTCAGCCTTACCATTGATTTGTTTTTGCATGTGATATTGAAGCTGATGTTGAAGTTGCTATTGAAGCTGCATGTGGTGATCTGCTTGGGGTCCTTTTGGAGCTTCTGAGCACAGGAGGAGGAAGTCCAAGTTTGACTACCTTTGACTAAAGTGTTGACCAAATTTTCTTTTTGTGCCAACTTGCTGTTTTTCTGCTTGCAAAGGTTGGAGAGCACCTGCATTCATTAGAGAGAGATACATGTAGAAATGCATTTTTTTTTGTAAGGCCTAGTAGCTACCCCAACGAGGTTTTCAACTAGTAGGTTTGCCTAGGCGCCTCAAAGGAGGTTTTCACCTAAGATATTTTTATTTTTAGTTTTCTTTTTTTTCAACCCAAAGACTGCTCTATGGAGGTTTTCAATCAGTGAACCAATCTCAGGTGCCCCAAAGAGGTTTTCATATGAGATTTTATTCTTTTTCCCCTTTTTTTTCACTTTCCTACTCTACTTGAAGAAAAAAAAAACCTTTTTCAAGTATAGGAATACTTCCAATGGAGCCATGTACACATCAAGATGACAGATAAAATCAGGTGCACACTTGGAATACATGCTTTGACATGTACCTGAATATGAGAGATGAATTGGTTTGATTGAGATTGTATCAAGAACTGTTGGAGAAGAGTGTGTTACTACAACTTAATGACTGTTTGGAACCATATGTCAATATAGTTGTGATGTCCCTGGTCCACTTGCTGAGTTGGATCACCTTGGATGTCCTCTTCTATTATGACATTCAAATATTTTTATTTTTTCTTTGTTCTCTTGAACACATGGAGGAAATGCTGGTAAACATGAGGAAACTTTCTCAACATCTGATTATGATGTTGGCTCTTCATCAAGTGCAACCCTCGATCTTTTGATCTCCTCATTAGGATCTTCTTCTTCTTGATGTTTTCCTTCAATGACATTAAGAAAATATCTTCTTTGCAATACCTTTCTTGAACTAAGATGCATGCCATTTAGATCAGGAGGATATGTTTGGTAGTGTTGTACCTCAACATTGTAAGTGGGCGGAGATACTTCATGGTGTGGGCTTGGAAATGGTGGTACAGGTAGTTGAGTGGGGGTGGATATATGAGATGGATGTGGTTGTGGTTGTGGTTGTGGTTGTGGTGGAAGTGGATGGTAGGGATAACATGGAGTTGGGTATGGAGGATATTGAGGGAACTATTGAGGATGTTGAGGATTTTCCCAGTAAGGTCCTTTCCAACCATGTTGCCAAGATTGGTTTTGGGGTTGAGATGGCCAAGGTTGCCAAGGAGGGAGTGTGTCCCAATTAGTTTGAGATGGATGTGAATAAGCTTGAAATTGTGGAGTGGGTCCTCTTGTAACATTTTCTAAATTATTGATAAGTTAGCATAAGTAGTCAAATAATTTTGAAAATGTTAAGGTAGGATATGGATGCGAAAGAATGAAAAAAGTTAAAAAATGTTAGGAAAATTATTGATGTTTTGTAGGCATCCATATCAATAAAATGATAGGTGTTAGCTACCCTAAATAAAGAAGGAAAATTAAAATAAAATGTCAGGGAAGCAAAAACAAAAAGGAAAGCTTCAATTTTTATTTTAAAAGTTTCACTGGCTGCTAGTCAAAATGTGCCCATAAAAAACATAAATTTGTATGGTTTAAATATTGATTATTAATTTCATATCCTAAGTTTTAAACCATATTATATACCCCCACCATTCATTTCCCTTAATCATATATCTCTAAAGTATATCCTGACATTTCCCTAAACCATTCCCTTCATAATCTCCCGACGCATTATTTAAAAGAATCACAACCCCACCATCCACATTAGCGCATCCACCATCCTTGCACATTCCTGTATATCCGACGATAAACTTTACATCCGTCGGCATCCCACGGCTCGCATGGATTTTCGGCCCCCCTCTGCCATTTGAACCTTATCACCGAGGGGGGGGGGGGGTGTCCGAAAAGAGTTGTAATTTGAAACTGCCCACGTATACGTGTCAGCTCCATATGATTTCGGACCCTCCAGGTGCAAAACTATAAACCATATTGCCCCCCATCCGAAATTTATTTCCGATATATAGCTTACCTTTGACGACCGTTGCGCACCGCTCCTCTGCTGCCACCTCATTAGCCGTTAGCCACTTAAATGCTTTCCCTCCATATTTCCATTATGAAACTAATCACCTATCCGTTAACCCACACCATCAACAAAAATAGGATTTTTCACTATTAAACCTTCTAAATCCCTATGCAAAATCTTTTTTCTGATTACAGGTTATTATGCTTCATTTTTTGCAGGTTGTCCACTGATCCAGAGACGCTACAACTGCGTGAGAAATGCATGATATTATCATTCTACATTTCCTTCCTCGCTCTTGCTCACATAACCTTGTTTCTTCCCTCTGTTCCACTACCAGTTGTAGCCATTATGCCTCCCAAGGATAAAGGACTAGAGGAAAACATTAATCCTCTGATTTTCCCTCCTCTAGACCTTCATCATATCCCTATGGCTGACAGAGATTACAGAATCTATGAAACACACTATGATATTGATATTCTTGAGATGTAATCTTGGCTATAAGGCAAATGGATTGAGAAATCCAATGAAATTCAACTCTGGGAGTCAAACCTACCCCGTTTTATCTTTCCTCCTACCCACAATGCTCTCGATTTCATCAGGAAATTTCATGCCTCCTATTTTCCAAGCCAGAGAGCCATAGTCAATTCCAATGGTGAAGTTATATTTACCATAACCCCTCGGGCCATTGAACAAATGATGCTAGCTCCCATAGTTGATAATGTTTCCGCATTCTATCATGAAGCTCTAGTTGAAATATATCAAAGATTAGACCTTGCTAAGAGAACCCAAACCTTAGAAATATTCCTAGCACAAGATGATTCATTTACTAAAAGAAATCTTCCTTATCCTTCATCCCTATTCCCTAACAGAACCAAGCAGATAACCACTGTCCTATCTTACCTGCTTAGATACCACTCTGACCAATATATAGATGAGGCCATTATATGATTTCTATCAATATTTTCCAATGATGCCAAGACTTCCATAGAGCTCAATTTCAGTCACTTCCTTGCAGAGTCCATTCATCAATAGTTTCTCGATTTAAAGACAGAGGAGGTATTTAAATATACCTCTATTATAGTTTACATGTTCATATACTTCCAAGGAGACAACATGAAATTGTCATTGCGAAAATTAAATGATAAAGGAGACCAACAATCAATCATTTTCTAGATCTCCTTGGTCATGAAAAGATCAAAATGAATTCACATATAAGCAGTTCATTGAGATGTTTGTCCACCTAGCTATCAGTTTTATAAACAATAGAGAAGAACCAAGAATCAGTGAAGAAATTTAGAAGATTTTGCAACTGACAAAACATGTACAAACAGGAGATTGGTACCTATATGAAAAATACACAGAAATAAGAGTTTTTGGATGTGAACTCCAACCATATAAGTTGCCCAAATTCCTCCTAATGAGGATTTTTTCTTTGGAATTCATCAGGAAGATGATCAACATGGATCTGGTACATTTTGTGGTTGCTAAGAAAGAGTCTCAGTTTAAGCTAAAAACCCAGATTGGCCCATTCATATGTAATAGCAGGAAAGCAGCAACAGAGGCAAATCAACTATTAAAGAAAATGCAATTTGATTTAAGCTTCACTTGGTCATACAATCCATTAGGCATAGTTTCTAAATTAAGGGTAGAAGTCAAATCTACTCCTTAATTTCACACACCAAGGCTAGAGATAGAGTAGTATAAGAACAAGCCAGAATGGACAGAGAACACATTGCATGAGGCAGAAGAACATCCATTTTCATCATCAACAATACAGACTCCAAAAAATCAGGAAAAGACAGCTAAAAGGAATAGAGAAGAAGGATCTCCTTCAGAGACAAACATCTTCAGCAAAGGATTCAAAATCATGTATAGAAATAAGGCTAAGATTAGTTCTATATTAATCATTGGCAAAGATTCAGAGTAGACTCCTGTCAACACTAATCAACCTCTTATATCCTCATTAATAGGAGAGCAGTCCACACAATCTCCTACTACTTTCAAGACTACTTTAGAGCAACAAAAAATTATGAAAATAGGTACATCAACTTCAAGCGAGCCAGAGAAGAGCACCATGGACATCTTCAAGGAAATCCAATTAAAAAATTAAGCCTTGAAGATAAAAACATATAACCAATGATGGAAACAAACTTTAGGTGCCCAAAGCAGGCTATTGTCAGCCTTTGATGCAAAGAAAGTAAGAATTCTAATGGCATTTCTTCAAGCACAAGTTCCTCAGCCTAAAGGAGAAGCAAACTATAAGAAAACATCTCTTGAGTTTAATGTCATCGACATACATCTCATTGACGAAATGGAGATTCATGAAAAAACTGGAGAGATGATCTTCTCAACTGTAACTACCACTGCTATGTGTTTATCTAAAATGCAGGTTACATTAGCAAATGTCAGATCACAACTCAACATGGAAATAGTCTTAGCTTTTGCCAAAGACGCCAGGATTAAAACCTTGGAAGATTTGGTAATTAAATTGGGTTATGATCCTGCAAATGTTAATGCTGTAGAGGAGTTAATTAAGAAAAATAATGCAGATATTGCAGCATTGAGGAAGTAGTTGAAATTCCCAGCAACAGAAGATCCTTTAGCCAAGAAAATTGAAGAGACAGAAACATAAAAGGCAGACATGATGAAGCTCATTCTAGAGCAAAGTACACAGCTGAAATAGATGGAAACAAAGATGGAGAAATGGATTAAAGAAAGCAAGAAGCCATCTAAGCAAGTTGCTCCTTTAGAATCACTTCCTATGACAACTATTCCCAAAGATATAGCTGATACCATCAGTAAAGGAGATTCTACAGATCATTTAGCCTCCACACTCCAAAACATGACTTTGTAGATTGAAGAAATAAAGAAGTTACAGGACAAAGTGAAACTTCTTGAAGATCAGCAGAAGAAGTCTAACACTTTCCATGCATCATAACTTTAGAGAGCTCAAAACCAAGTAGAAATATGGAAGAAGTCAGCCACTGAAGATTCTATTGGCTACACTCTTGGGAATGTCAAGGAAATCATCTAGAATAACATCATTGAGAAGATTAATGAAATCTGGCCATCTATCAAGATCATTTTGGAGCAGAAGGAGTTAGTAGAAAAGGAAAATCAGGCAATTTTTGATATAAACACTCAACTAGGAGAAATTCCCAACATAACCAGTAGCATCATAAAATTTCTAAACTCTAAGGACAACCAATAATTGGATGAGCTAGGGTTAGATGACAAGACTGTGTTAAGTCCCTATATTAATAGTGTAGTCCCTTATTATGTTAGTGTAGCCCCCCTTATTGTTATTGTTGTACCCTTGTAACCCCCATATTGTTATTATTGTGCCCTTAAATTATTATTGTTAGGTCGGCTAGGATTACATTATGGCCCCACTAGGATTACGTTGTGGCCCATGGACTCCTATATATAGAAAGGAGGTTTTGTAATTTGTATCATCCAAGAATTGTTCATTCATGTAATGTATTGGAGGTTTCCCCCTCAAAGTGGCTTATTTCTAAGGTGTTGATATCTCTTTTCTTCTATTTTTGGAGCTGGTTTCACAACAAAGGTTTGGGATCCTTTCGGCCTTCCTAAAGTTAGTTTTTTTTTGTTTTTTTGTTTTTTGTTTTTTATTTTCGGGACGCTCATGCACAATAAAGTGGGAGATTGGACATAACTTTGTCTTGAAGAATCTAAATCAGGTCAGACCTGTGGCATTTGAAAGCGAATTCAGAGGGCTACCTCATGCAAAATTTCAGATATTGAAGATCCAGAATAATATAGATAATTCAGTTTCAATATTGAGCTCCTCAAAAGCAAGAAAAAGGTGTGTATTTGGTTTTTAAAATTGCATAACGTTTATTTGAAAAAGCAGTTTGAAGTGATTCCAAGGGCATATTTTAGAATTTTTATCAGTATTGGGTTCTATAATGCCTCCAAAAAATAATTTCATACCCATTAAGCCCTCAAAAAGCTATATTATGACGCATGAAGAGGAAGAATTACAATATGAGATATCAAAATTACAATACCAAGTGCAACAAATTTCAATCTTACGAAGAACAATCGAAGATGGCATAGATGGTTTAAAAGCAGAAATGGCGGCTAAGTTGGATGGTTTGAAGGATCAAATAATAGATAATATGGATGATAAATTAGTGGAAGATCACATCGAGCATCAACATCAAGTTCTCCAACTCTCAAAGGATAACCTAACTTTGGTGCAGAGTCTAATGAAACAACATGAAGATCAACATCACATCGAAAGAAGTTCTGAAGTATCTCAGCAAGTAGAAGAACTTTCCTATAGAATATTCCACATGGGAGGGTGAGAATTTTATACAGAAGCATCAAGAAATAATCAAGCTTTGAGGACAACACTTGTTTTGTTGAAATTTGATTACCAAAGGACATGTGGTTCCCTAAGGCTTTGATCTTTGGCCTAGGGAAAAATGTCCAAAAGAATTTAAATTTTCTCCTAAAGTGACTTTATAAAGTTATAAAGTAAAATCTAATTTAAAAGTGACTTTAAGTGATAAAGTTACTAAAGTCTAATTTTAAAGTGACTTTAATAAAGTTAATGTAAAATTAGAAAGGAAAAGTGACTTTGGAAATAAATTACTAAGTGGGTCTTTATTAAAGTGGGGTGAATTAAAAAATAGAAAGTGAGATTTAAAAGAGCATTTAATCTCAGCCCTAGATCTAAAGCTATTTCAGCCATTGGATTTGGGGATAACCCAAAAGTCACTTAGAGTTCTATTAAAGGAGGAAAAGGAGAGAAAAAGTCATTCATTCATTAATTCTTTCATGAGCAGATTGAGAGAAGGAGAAGGAGAAGGAGAAAGCTGAAGATAATTTTTTGAGCAGTGAGAAGAAGGAGGGCAACAACACTAACTTTTAGCAAATCCGTACATCAGGGTTGAGCACAAAGTTTGAGGCAAGTGGGCACAAATTTCAAGGAGAGAAAACTACAGATTTCGAGGGAGGCCATACAGCCATTTCGACAATATTTTCGAGTCTATTCGTACAGTTTTGAAGGCTGTAATTTTTGCTGTAATTTTCTATTTTGTGGGCACAAAAACCGAGGTGGAGTTTGGCACAGTTTTCGAGATAAGTTATGTTTCAAAGTTGCTGTAATTTTTTTTTTCTGTGTAAATTTCTGCATCACTGTAAAAGAAATATTCAGAAAATAAAGAGAAGCTTTCAAACTGATTTTCCCCAAGAGTTGTAGGGGGTTTTTCCAGGGTCATGTTGACCAAAAATCACTGTGTTAAAATGTTTGTGTGGTTGTTTTAGTCTGCTGATTTTTTGTTTCTGCAATTTCCAGCACTGTGAAAATTTTCCAGAATTTGTGTTTTCAGAAAATATTTATTTTCTAGCTTGTTGAATGTAAGGTTATGGGAAAGGGAATTTAACTAATTGGATAAATAAGGTGAAACTGAAAACCGGGGTGGGAAAATAGAAATTTCTACATGGTATCAAAGCTTGGGTGCTGAAAGTGCAGTTTGGGACAACAAAGAGAAAAATTATAGGTTGCTGATTTTTCACTCAGAAAATTCCAACAAGCTGATTTTTCACACACATAAATTTTATCTTTACTATAGCAGTGTTATTTTCAGTTTTTAGGACAACAAGGATGTCATTGGGATTGAGGGTGGAGGATAGGTTGGATGGGCATAGTAACTACAATGTTTGGAAGGAGAGAATGCAGAGTATCTTTGAGGAGGTAGAAGTCTGGGATGTCATGGTGCATACTGCACAACACCCTGTTGTTGTGCCTACTGATGCTATTCAGTTGGCAGCGTATAATAAAAAGAATAACAAGGGTAAGAGACTGATTCTAGACGGAATCAAAGACCATTGCATTCCTCATGTGAGAGGAAAGAGAAATGCTCATGAGATGTGGCTTGCCTTGACCAATCTCTACCAGAGTACCAATGAGAATAGGAAAATGGTCCTAAGGGAGAAGCTGAAGACCATTAAGATGGGTAAGACTGATAGTGCAGTTGGATATCTCACAAAGATTACTAATGTGAGAGATGAGTTGACAGCAGTTGGAGAGGTCATTCCATCCACTGAGTTGGTGAGGATTGCAGTGAATGGTCTTCCCAGTTCTTGGCTGAACTTTGCTGATGGGGTTTGTGCACGTGAGACCCTTCCCACATGGGAGAGGTTTTGGATGATTGCATTCAGATGGAAATCAGGAAGGGTCAGCTTGGGGCAACCAAGCCAATTGAGCAGGATTAGGATGTAGCACTGTTGGCAGGAGGCAAGAAAGGCAAAGGAAAGAAGTAAGCTTCCACAAGAAATGGTGGGGGCAAAGGCAAATGTAAAGGTAAACAAGGTAACACACAGAAGGACTACTCCAAAGTGAAGTGTTGGAGTTGTCAGAAGATAGGACACTATGCGAATGTGTGTCCGGAGAAGAAGAAGAAGAAGGGGAAGAACTAGACCATGGCAACATCAACAGAGATTGAGGAGTTTTCAGATAGATTTGACTAAGAGTTTGGGTTCAGTGCTTGTGAGTCCACTAGTGCAGGATCACCTGCCACAAAGGTTCAGAGGGAGCATGCATTTCCCTCGACTAGCGGAGCATCTTCGGGTATTTGGTATGTGAACTGTGGGGCTTCACGTCATATGACAGGAGTCCATGAGTACTTCTCAGAGATTTCAGAGAGTGGCACTGATATAGAGGTAGTACTCAGTGATGACAGTGTTGTTAGAGCAGTCGGTGTGGGGACACTGACATTTGATAGGGAACCCAAACCTCCCTTGAAGGTGTGAGATGTTTTATATGTGCCAGGGATGAGGAAGAACCTCATATCCGTCTCAGCATTGGAGGAAAGAGGGTATGAGATATTTTTCAGGAGAGGATAGGTGCTAATATATCCCAGGGGCGCTCAAGCTGATTCAGCTAGAGTGATAGGAGTACGCCATGCAAAGGTGTACAAGTTTGCATTTCAGCCCCTTTTGGCATTGAGAAGTAGTACTGACAGTAGAGCTAACAGTTATGAGCTGTATGAGATTTGGCACCGCAGGATGGGGCACATGTATCATGGGGCCTTGAGGACATTGCGGGAGATCACTACAGGTGTGCCAGATTTCAGTATTGATCACTTTGATACTTGAAGAGGATGTGCGATGGGCAAGTTTGCCAAATCCCCTTTTCCCAGCAGTGACAACAGAGCGACTGGGATACTTGATTTGATTCATTCCAATGTGAGCGGTCAGATTTCTCATGTTTCCTTGAGTGGATATGAGTATTATGTTTTATTCATTGATGATCACTCCAGGAGGACCTCGATTTATTTCTTGAAGACCAAGAGTGAGGTCTTCAAGCGGTTTCAGGAGTTCAGAGCTCTTGTGGAGACTTAGACAAGTCAGAAGATCAAGTCCCTGAGGTCAGAAAATGGAGGAGAGTACACCCTTGGAGAGTTTGTTGAATATTGTGCGGAGGTAGGCATTGTTGGAAAAAATACTGAGAGGGGGGGGGGGGGGGGTGAATCAGTATTTACTGCATACTAAAAAATTTTCACTTTTTCATTCCTTAAAACCCATACGCTACTTTCCTTTAGTAAACTCGCGTATATACGCGGATACCTTTCATTCAACTAGCGTATACACAGAGATCTAAATATGTCATTAGTTCTTTGCTTAGATCATTCCATTATTCATTCATCAGATGTTCAATAGGCAGTAAACATGTGCAGTAAGAACAGAATAAACCATCACACAAAGCATCACACATGAACACCAGGATTTTTAGGTGGAAACCCAAGTCGGGAGAAAACCACCGCTGTAGTTGCTCAGCCTTCAATATTTAATTATAGAGAAAACATCTTACAACATATGTGCTGGTGCAGACTCTACCAGCACGCAGGCACCCACCTGCGCTCGTTTACCAGCCTCTCCTGGAAGGGAGCTCCAACCCCCTGACTCGTTTACCAGCCTCTCTTGGAAGGGAGCTACGACCCCCGATCTCGTTTACCAGCCTCACCTGGAAGGGAGCTACAACCCCCTGACTGAAGGCTACAACCTTCAGCACCACCTTGGACCACGTTTCATCAATTTTCACATTGGATCCAACAACTTCAATAGAACACCACTTGCAGGCCACATTTCATCATATTTTCAAACTGGACCCTTTCCAAACTTTTAAGCACAAACATACATCACCAACAGATACTTATCAACACAGATCAGATAGCAGAAACATAGCAGAACAGATCAGATATTTCATACCCTTTGCTTCAGCAAACCCTAGTTTGCATACCCGCTTTACCTTCACTGATGTCGCGTATATACGCGCTTTCGTCCTCATCAACCAGCGTACACCTCAGTATTTATTTCATTGCGCATACGCGCTTTTTCTTCAGCGAAGCCGCGTATATACGCGCTTCCTCTTCAGCAAACTTGCGTATAGATCTTCAACCATTATAGAGCTGCATACTTTTTCAGATCAGACATTTGGTTCAGATTCAACCCTTTACATCAGACAGATGTTCGCCTCATCACAGATCCAATCACTCCATAAACAGATCTAGCAAATACAAAAACATTTCAGATCTAGATCCCCTTCTTCATCATTTTCTTCATTGGTGCATAATAGATTCAGATCTATCATCAAGCCTTTACCCTTTCCATACAGATATACTTCACAGAGAAGTATTCATTCAAGCTCAGACATCTTGCTCCCACGCTTATGATTTGCACAATGAATTTCTTCTCCTTATATAGGTTTATCCTTTTTCAATACCACGGGCCAAAGCAATACCATGAGCCTTCAATACCACGGGCCAAAGCAATACGACGAGCCAAATCAATACCACGAGTCTTCAATACCACGGGCCCCTGGATTTGCACTTTTTGAGCGCTTTTTTGCCCATACGCGACTTGGAACGCTCTTTTCCGCGTGCATACGTGACTTTTCTTAGACAGATCTGCGTATACCTTGAGACATACTCTTTCACCATAGATTTAGCACAATCTGAATTTCTTTCTTCTGTACTCACTGTAGATACATCATATTTTCTTCATCAAGAACATATTCTCTCAAGCACAACTTTATCAAGTAAGTTGCCATCTTCTTCATCAAGTGAGTTGCCATTCAATGACAACACTTAGCATCATATTGCTAACTAACGTCATATCACATCAGACACTCAGCATCATATTGCTAATAAACATCATATCACATCAGATTTACATTGTTTACCAAGCCCATTAAGTCAAGAATAACTTCATCAGATGTATTGCCATCAAGGACAACACAAGTCAACAGTCGCATGTCTTCATCTCCATTCAGTGGGTTGCCATCAAGGACAACACTCTGCATCATATTTCCAACAGGCATTAGTAGGGAGTTTACTGTTCCTTAAAACCCCCAGCGGAATGGGGTTGCAGAGAGGAAGAACAGATCCATCGGAGGGGCTGCCAAAGCCATGTTACATGATTAGGGGTTGCCATTGTTTTTGTGGGCAGAGGCCTGCAACACTGTTGTTTATTTGCAGAACAGGAGTCCACATCGTGCCTTGGGGCATATGACTCCGGAAGAGGCTTTTTCTGGGAAGAAGCCTGATGTTGGTCACTTTTGTATCTTTGGGTGTATTGCATACTCCTACGTACCCAAGGAGAAGAGGACCAAGCTAGAGCCCACCGCAGAGAAGGGTATCTTTGTGGGCTATAGTGAGACCTCGAAAGCCTTTCAAGTCTATATTCCTGCTTCGAGGAAAGTTGTTATCAGGCAGGATGTGAGATTCGAGGAGGACTGAGCTTTCAGGAGGTCATGAGAGTTAGAGTATCTGGATTAGCCAGACCCTCGGCAGCAGTTGAGTTAGTCACAAAGATCCAGTGGGTAGGGATCAGGGGGATCTAGAGGTATATCTATGACGATGTCTGGTCCTTCAGTGAGAAGTGGCTCACAGAGTCATAGGGGTGGTGCTTCGGGCAACATGCAGAGCAGTTTGTAGAGCAATTCACTAAGGAGTCCACTGACGGACAGTTCACATGGTACCTCAGCATCTACAGGTTCAAGTTTAGGCAGGAGGACAACAAATAGACAGTCAGGAGTTCATATTTCTGATGAGGAGGAGGAGTTTCATTCTCTAGTGGGAGAAGTATGCTCAGGGAAGAGGAAGCCCAAGTGGCTTCAGGATACCTTGAGAGAGGCCACATCTGTTGTTGGGCCTAAGAGGCCGGTCAGAGAGAGCAGACCATCTGAGAGGTTTTGTAGCTATATGGAAATGGTTGCCAACATCCTTGACTCTGAGCCTTCTAGCTATGAGGAGGTGGCTAGCCAGCAGGTCTGGAGAGAGGCCATGCAGGAGGAATATTCTTCTATCATGAAGAATGATGTTTGGGAGGTGGTACCGAGGCTTGAGGGAAAATCCGTGGTTACTTCCAAATGGATTTACAAGGTAAAGCATGTTGCAGATGGAAGCATTGAGAAATTCAAGGCAAGGTTTGTGGCTAGAGGGTTATCCCAGGTGGAGGGAGTTGATTATGAGGAGACCTTCACTCCCATGGCTTGATATACTTCGATCCGCTCCATTATATCGATAGCAGCAAAGATGGGTTGGAAGATCCACCAGATGGATGTGAAGACCGCATTTCTCAATGGCTTCATACAGGAGGAGGTGTACATTGAGCAGCCACAGGGTTTTGAGGTGCATGAGAAGGAGTCCCATGTGTGCAGACTAAAGAAGGCCCTTTATGGCCTAAAGCAAGCTCCCAAAGCTTGGTACTCCATGATAGATACATACTTGCAGGAGATGGGTTTCACAAAGAGTGAGGCAAATCTGAACTTATACTTCATTGTGATAGGTGAGGAGCCTCTCATTCTGGTGCTGTATGTGGATGACTTGGTCATTACGGGTGCAGAGAGACTTATAGAGCACTGCAAGAGAGATCTTGCGTCGGAGTTTGAGATGAAGGACATCAGCTTGATGCATTACTTTTTGGGTTTGGAGGTGTGGCAGGAGGAGGGGCATTTATTCCTGGGGCAGGGGAAGTATATTGTGCACATCCTTTTTAGATTCCACATGGAGGATTGTAGACCCATGTCGACACCGATGATCACCAACTAGAAGAAGCTTCATGCTTCAGATTCCGAGTTGGTGGATCCCACATTGTACAGACAGTTGATTGGTTCTTTGATGTATTTGGTCAACACCGGACCAGATATATTTTTTGCAGTCAACACAATGAGTCAGTTTATGTGTGAGCCTAGGAAGGTTCACTGGATTGCTGCAAAACACATTTTGCGATACTTGCAGGGGACAATGGATTATGGTCTGGACTACAAGCAGGGGGATGGAGTGATATTGGCAGGTTACAATGATTCTGATTGGGCAGGTTGTGCTTATGATAGGAAGAGAACTTCAGGGTGTTGTTTTGGGTTGGGTTCGACAGTGGTGTCTTGTTTAAGTTGGAAGCAGTAGTCGGTAGCATTGAGTTCAACGAAAGCAGAGTATATGGCAGCTAGTCTAGCTAGTTGTGAGGCCATCTGGCTTTGCAAGATGTTGTTTGGCTTATTTGGTCAGCCGTTGAGACCTTCAGTGATTTACTGTGATAATTAGAGTTGCATTAAACTCACGGAGAATCCAGTATTTCATGATCGGTCAAAGCATATCGGCATCAGATATCACTTCATCAGAGACTATGTGCAGAAGGGAGCTGTGAAGCTCGAATATATTACCACTGATGAGCAGGTTGCAGATATTCTTACCAAAGCCTTACCACGGGGCAAGCATGTCTACTTCAAAGACAAGATGGGTGTGGTGAGGAACACCTTCCTCGGTAAGAGGGAGTGTTGAACTTTGGTTACCGAAGAATAGGTGGTTCCCTAAGGCTTTGATCTTTGGCCTAGGGAAAAATGTCCAGAAGAATTTAATTTTTCTCCTAAAGTGACTTTATAAAGTTATAAAGTAAAATCTAATTTAAAAGTGACTTTAAGTGATAAAGTTACTAAAGTATAATTTTAAAGTGACTTTAATAAAGTTAATGTAAAATTAGAAAGGAAAAGTGACTTTGGAAATAAATGACTAAGTGGGTCTTTATTAAAGTGGGGTGAATTAAAAAATAGAAAGTGAGATTTAAAAGAGCATTTAATCTTACCTCTAGATCTAAATATATTTCAGCCATTGGATTTGGGGATAACCCAAAAGTCACTTCGAGTTCTATTAAAGGAGGAAAATGAGAGAAAAGGTCATTCATTCATTAATTCTTTCATAAGCAGATTGAGAGAAGGAGAAGGATAAAGCTGAGGATAATTTTCTGAGCAGTGAGAAGAAGGAGGGCAGCAGCACTAACTTTCAACAAATCCGTACATCAGGGTTGAACACGATGTTCGAGGCAAGTGGGCACGAATTTCGAGGAGAGAAAACTACAGATTTCGAGGGATGCCGTACAGCCATTTCGGCACTTTTTTCGAGGCTATTCATACAGTTAAGGCTGTAATTTTTGTTGTAATTTTTATGTTTTGTGGGCATGAAAACCGAGGTGGAGTTTGGCACGATTTTCGAGATAAGTTCTGTTTCGAAGTTGCTGTAATTTTTTTGTTGTGTAAATTTCTGCATCACTGTAAAAGCAATATTCAGAAAATAAAGAGAAGCTTTCAAATTTGTTTTCCCCAAGAGTTGTAGGGGGTTTTTCCAGGGTCATGTTGACAAAAAATCATCGTGTTAAAATGTTTTGTGTGGCTGTTTTAGTCTGCTAATTTTTTGTTTCTACAATTTCCAGCACTGTGAAAATTTTCCAGAATTTGTGTTTTCAGAAAATATTTATTTTCCAGCTTGTTGAATGTAAGGTTATGGGAAAGGGCATTTAACTAATTGGATAAATAAGGTGAAACTGAAAACCGGGGTGGGAAAATAGAAATTTCTACATGTTTGAAGGAGAGGGGCATGTTAAGTCCCTATATTAATAGTGTAGTCCCTTATTATGTTAGTGTAGCCCGCATTATTGTTATTGTTGTATCCTTGTAACCCCCATATTGTTATTATTGTGCCCTTACATTATTATTGTTAGGTCGGCTAGGGTTACTTTGTGGCCCCACTAGGATTACATTGTGGCCCCATGGACTCCTATATATAGAAAGGAGATTTTGTCATTTGTATCATCCAAGAACTGTTCATTCATGTAATGTATTAGAGGTTTCCCCCTCGAAGTGGCTTATTTCTAAGGCGTTGATATCTCTTTTCTTCTATTTTTGGAGCTGGTTTCACAACAGACTGACACTATCCTTGAAGTAAAGAAAGTTATGATTAAAAAGAACTTAGTAGTACAGTTAATAGAAAAATGTCATACTATAGATGTGTCAATCAACAATTTCTTACAAGGATTGATGCATTGATTAAAAAAGGTCTCCCATCACTCTTTGTTATAAATGACAAATTAATGCCCAGGGAAGATTATATGAAGAAGCTCAAAGAGACAACAAGGTCTGCATCCATGTCTTCTATTCAAGGTGCAATGACAGGTAAAGCATTTTATAAAGCCTCCGAAGATATCAATTTTATTCACCATGAAATAAAACACATTTTCACTGTAAAACCAACTTTTACAAAGTACACTAAGGTAGATGAAATTTACCGCAAGGTTATTAAAGCTTCAATTCCAGATGAAGAGCGATGGGACAAGCTTTGCGAATACCAAGATTAAAGGAGAAGTTACTGTGCCAACACAACACTCAGTTTTCCAGCAAAATACTAAAAAGTTGGTGACTCAGCAACAGTTTCCAGCAAAATAGGGCCAGAAATGCAGATGCACTCCTTTTAGATTGATTTCTTTCCTTTATGTTCATTTTTAGAAAATATAGTATGCCTTGTCACTCAGGCATTGATTGTGATATTTTACATTTCGTATAAATACTTCATTCATTGAAGTATTCGAGGTTGCACCCTTGAACTAGTTATTCAATAGACTTGTAATAGCTATAGCAATTTTTATTGAATAAAGAATTCTACATTTTACTTCATATGGATTGTGTCCTTGTAATTTACTTCAATTCTGTTTTTCATTATGTTTTCCTCATATAATTTATTTCATTAACATTTATCTAATTAAATAATTAATTGAATCTCATTTACATTTTTGATTTGTTGTGAAGTTGTAACTGGATTAAGAGATTAATTTACAAAGCTATTTGCTATTGTAAATTCCTCTTGATATTTAGTTACATGGAGGTTTCTGTTAGGACTTAATTATAATATGTTGATAGTGAAAACATAGTTTTCATTATTTCTGCTTATAAATGATTAAGTATTTTGTTTGATTTTTAAATCATTTATACATCTATATTCCACTATCCATCTATATTTAAATCAAATTAACCATATGTAATTAAGAAACAACCTTTTATTTATTCAAAGATCTTTCTAAGTTAAAATACATGTTTCAGAAAATTGTTCACTGGTTATACACTATTTAAAAACAAGCAAACATTTTAGATGCTTTGGCATAGCTTATTGACCTTAGACTATCTCAAAGGACAACATCAAATTGGCGTCGTTGCTGGTACACAGATTGAAAGTTAAAATTTCCCTGGGCCAACGATTTTCCCTATTCCTTTAAGGTGAAGAAAGGGTGAGGATATAGGTCAAAACCTTTCACCTGGCGATTCCATTGGTTCAAGCTGGCTCCCTAAAAGCACACTAGATCACATTTTGAGTCTGAGATTGTTGACCTTTTACCAGATCCAGAAAAACTTATTAGGGAAGCCTCTTTAAGAAGAAAACATAAAATTTATGCTTCTTCCTCTTCAACTTTACACCCTGAAGAGCTTTCATCTGTAGATCCCTTTTCAGTAATACCATCCCATCCTAATTCGACTTAAGTACCTCCTAGAGTTTCTGAAATTTATGCAAAAGGAGTAGATCTTCAGTCAGCCCTATTAACATAATCACTTGAGTCATATCAAGTTCCATCTTTCTCTATAGATTCACCTACATCTAAGATAGAATTGGGCTTACATTTACATGAATTTAAGCCTATAGTTTTTGTCACTCCAGTTTACTATTCCATTCCATCATCCTCTACTAAGCAAGAAGCGACATTTTCTGTCTATTCTAATATGTTGTTTGAATATAAGGAAGAATATGTAACACCATTATCTCAAAGGTTAATTGTTAAAATCCCTTTGAGATCTGCACTTCCTCTTCCTCCTACACGCTCTCCTCCATCCTCTAATACTCATTCACCTACATCTTCATCTACAACTTCATCATCATCTTCATCATCATTTGAAATGGCTTTTCAACCCATTATACAAGCAAGGTATGCTGCTCTTATTCTTCCTAATGTCTTGGGAAATTTTCTTGATGGATATCTTAAACATTTACCAAGATTTAATGGAGAAACATGCCCCTCAGTAGAGGATCATATAGCAGCCTTCTTAGATTTCGTTGATAATATGAACATCGAGCATGAAGATGTTTATATGAGACTATTTGTATAGTCTTTAGAAGGTAACGTTAGGATTTGGTTTAGGCAACTTAGAGATGATTCTATTCGATCATGGAATGAAATTATAATTATCTTTAAAAACCAATGGGGGGTAAAGAATGATGTTGTTTATTTTCTCACTAAATTTGAAGAGTTAAAAAGAAATCCTGGTGAACCAGTTTCTCATTTTATTAAGAGATTTAACAAAATCTACCACAAAATGCATGCTAATTGTAAACCTCCAGTAGCAGCTGCAAAGGTCAGATTTTCTAAAGCATTTGATGATGACTTTGCAGTTATGCTAAGGGAGATATTTTCTAACACATTACAGGACATGCAGACTAATGTTATTGAGGTAGAAGCCAATAGGCCAACTTCTGGTAAAATTAAGGCTAAAGAAGAGAAAGAACAAAGAGAATTAAAAGCTATGCTTGATGAATCATCCTCTTCTAAATCTAAACTCGAAGATTAGAAAATAGATGAAATAACAACATTACTTAGAAACATTTCCAATAGAATCTCCAAGATTGAAACACAACCTAGATCTTCTCAGCAAATTGCTGTTAGACCTCAAAATCAAAATCAAAATCAATCTCGGAGAACTCCTCAACTTTAGATTATTCAGAGACCAGATCAAAAAATTCAACCTCCTTTGTTGATTGATGACAAAAAACCACAGGATATTGGCCCTGTAATTACAGAAGATATTAATAATTTTGAATCTTCAGTAGAGTAGATGGCCATAGTCCCTTCATCTTCATCACAGTCTTTGGAACACGAACAAGAAGATACTCAAATTTCAAAGTACCAAGATTTTTCTGAATTTCTCATTGCAGAATTAAATAAAAGGTATGATCTTAGACCAATATTAGGCCCAAGTAGAACTCCAAAATCTACTACAACCATTGAACCTAAAATCTAGTCAAACACAAAATCCAACACCTCAGACTACGGAGTCATCCACTGAAACTGTTTCATCTGATAAAATCATTTTGACAAATTTTTATATTGAAAAGGAATTGGAAAGGGTTAAGATTCCTATACCTTTTGCAGAACTTTGCAAAAATCTTGGTTACAAAAATCAAGTGTCTAAATGGATACAGTATTCTAGTGTAGACGCTGAGGGAGATATTCTTAGTCTGCAAGATGAAAAGCCCTCAGTAGTCTTTGGCCCTAGTTTTGATATGATTGATGAGATTGTACCACCATTTTATGTGACCTTTAAGACTCATTACTTTTTATTGTATAATTGTATGCTTGATTCTGGTGCTTCACACAACCTTATGCCAAAGGTAATCATGGACCAACTTCAGTTACAAGTTACTCGTTCATATCATGATCTTTACACGTTTGATTCATAGAAAGTACCATGTATAGGATTGATCAAAGATCTAGTTGTGACCTTAGCCCAAATCCCTATCAAGAGTATAGTATTAGATATTGTTGTTGCTGATATTCCACCCAAATTTGGCATGCTTCTATCAAGATCATGTTGTGCTAAAATTGGGGGATCATTTCAGATGGACATGTCTTTTGCTACTATTCCAGTCTATGGATGTGAGCATTTAAGGTTATATAGAGAAGTCAAATTCCTTCACACTATATGCAGAGTTGATCAAGCAAAAAACCACCCTATCTATGCAGTAGATCAGGATTTCAGTTGCTTTCAGTTATCTTCTCAAAACCATCAAACACTCAACTTGCCATAGAAAATATAGTTTCTAAAACATAGATTGTAGAATCAGATATCTGGAAACTTTATTTTGATGGGTCTTGCTCAAAGGAAGGAGTAGGAGCAGGAATGGTTTTAATTTCACCAAGTAAAGAAAACATTACTCAGTCATGTAAACTTGAATTTGAGGTTACTAATAACGTAGCTGAGTATGAGGCTTTTGTTCTTGGTCTTGAGATGGAAAAAAGTTTAAAAGTTTAAAACTTGAGTGTTTTCTCTGATTTTGAGTTTGTAGTCAAATAGGATATAAACCAATGTCAAACTAAACACCCAAGGCTTAGATCCTATAGAAATGAATTTTGGGATACAATTGAAAACTCTTTCCTTGGATTTAACATAACTACTATTCCCAGAGATGAAAATATGCATGCTAATTCACTTGTTGTTTTAGCAAGCTCTTTCAAAATCCCTCAGCTTGTATCGTTAGAGTACCAAATTCAGGTTAAATACAGACCATCAATCCTTGATAACCTTAAACATTGGCAGATTTTTGAATATGACGAACAATTAAAGTATTTCCTTCAAGTCATAGATGAATTCTCAAATATGCAAATTGAAGAAGACCAGAGAGATATTCAAGAATTAAATAATCAAAATCCAGAATATTCACTTAATTCTAAAATTATTGATCATGATACCATTCAATTATCTAATAATTTTATTCCTAAAGGATTAATTCCATTGGAAAAACTATTCAATGATAATGATGTCTATAAAAACCCTTTGTCTAAATCACCTCAAGAAGAAAATGAAGAATGCAATATTGGGACTTCAGATGATGTAATAATGTTAAGTTATCATCAACTTTGCCTGTGGATGTGAAACATAAATACTTGAATCTTCTTAAAAATTACAAACATGTGTGTACCTGGTCATATAACGAATTAAAAAATTATGATACAACTTTAATAGAGCATAAGATTCCTTTAAAACCAAAGGAAAAATCTTTCCAACATAAATTAAGAAGAATTAATCCCATACTAATTCCAACCATTGAAAAGGAACTCAAAAAGTTGCTTGATGCTCATATCATTTTACCTTTAAGGTATTCTAATTGGGTAGCTAACTTTGTTCTAGTCAGAAAGAAGAATGGAGAGATTAGGCTATGTGTAGACTTTCAAAACCTGAACAAAGCATCCTTAAAAGATAATTATCCATTGCCTAAAATGGATTATTTACCTCAGAAAGTTTCAGGATCAAGTAGGATTTCTATGCTAGATGGATTTTAAGGTTACAACTAGATCATGGTAAGCCAAGTTGATCAGGAGAAAACTGTTTTCACCACACCTTGGGGTACATTCATATGCGCCAAGATGCCATTTGGGTTAACTAATGTAGGAACTACTTTTCAGAGAGCAATGGATCTCGCGTTTGTAGGTAAAACTGTTGAATTTACTATTATTTATTTAGATGATTTAACTATTTTCTCTGATTCTGATGAAGATCATCTAAAGCACTTGAGCAAGGTTTTTAACTGGTGTAGGAAATTTGGCATATCCATTAATCCGAAGAAATGTCTATTTGCTGTAAAGGAAAGGAAATTACTAGGGCATATAATTTCCAAATATGGAGTTGTAATTGACCCAAAGAGAGTTTCAGCTATTCAAACTCTATCTCTACCAAGGAATAAGAAAGAGATTCAAACCTTCCTTGGAAAGATTAATTTTCTTAGAAGGTTTATCCAGAATTATGCAGAGATAGTAAAGGACATAAATGATATACTAAAGAAAAACCATGATGTCAAATGGACAATTCCAGCTAGGTATGCTTTTGACCAAATCATAAAGGCAATATTTGAAGCCCCTACTTTAGCTAGTCCTGATTATTCTTTACCTTTTAGCATATTCTCTTTTGCATCTGAGTCTACCCTAGCTGTTGTAATTTTACAAAATAACTTCAATGGTGATGACCAACCTATAGCCTTCTTTTCCAAAGTTATGAGGGATGATGAACTTAGGTATGATATTATGGAAAAACAAGCTTATGCCTTAATCCAATCCCTCAAAGCCTTTAGAACCTATGTCTTGCATTCACACATTACTGCCTATGTTCCCAATCATGCTATCAAAACTATTTTAACCCAGCCTGATACTGATGGGAAGAGAGGAAGATGGATTGCTAAAATCCTTGAATTTGACCTTGAGATTAAAACCACAAAGCTAGTAAAAGGTCAAGGCCTGACCAAATTATTAGCTAATCCAACTGCAAAGTATTAGGGATAAATCTGGTTGCTAAAATGTCAAGTAGGGAGAATCCACGAGAACCTCCTTCATCATCAAAAGAGAATCCACAAGAACCTCTTTCAATATCAAGGGAGATTCCACAAGAACCTTCCTTTATAGCAGAGGAGAATCCACAAGAACCTCCTTCTCTTAAAGAAGGAGAGAACCCACAAGAACCTCTTCCTTCAGATCAATCCATTCTTGTTCACATAGATCAGAAGTATCTACTTTCTGATTGGTATTTTGATATTGTGTAGTTTCTCAGAGATTTCCAATGTCCAGCAGATCTTAATTTGAAGCAGTGCAAAGCTCTAAAACTCAAATCAATAAAATAATGCATTATCAATGATAATCTATATTGGAAAGATCCTATGAATATTCTTCTTCTTTGTTTAACTGAAAATGAAACAGAGGGAATTATAGATCAATTCTATGCAAGATTTTGTGGTGGACATTATGCTTGGAGAGCAACAACCTACAAGATCTTGAAAGCATCTTTTTATTGGCCCTCGCTTTTCAAAGAAGTTGGATCAAGAGTAAGGGGTTGTGTACAATGTCAATTATTTGCAGGGAAACAAAAGCTATCAGCACTTCCTTTGGTTTCAGTATCAGTTGATGCTCCTTTTCTACAATGGGGGTTGGAATTTATTGGGGAAATCCGTCCTCAATCAAGTAATAAACACCGATGGATTCTAACTGCTATTGATTATTTTACCAAATGGCTAGAAGACATACCTGTTAAAAATGCAACTGATACTGTTGTGATTAAATTCCTTGAAGAGAATATCTTATGAAGATTTGGATGTCCTCAACAAATTGTAACAGATAATGCATCAACCTTCAGCAGTGTTAAAATGATAGAGTTCTGTCAAAAATATTCAATCCTACTACATCATTCAACACCATATTACCCTCAAGGTAATGGGATTGTAGAATCTTCCAACAAGAGCTTAGTTAAGGTCATTAAGAAGACTCTTGAAGATCATAAAAAGAGTTGGGACAACCACTTAATTCATGCCATTTGGGAAAACAAAGTTTCTCCTAAGAGATCAACAAGAAAGTCTCCTTTCCAATTATTTTATGATAAGGAAGCAATTTTTCCTACTCATTTAGCTTTTCATGTTATGAGATTTCCCCAGGAATCTTATGAAGAAAAAGATGATTTCTCAAGAAGGATTAACCAAATTATTGAGTTGAATGAAGATAGGGATGAAATTCAGTTTCAACTAAGAAAGTATCAGAATAAGATGAAAGTGTTGATTGATAGAAAAGCAAGAGAAATAAATTTAAAGAAAGGTGACCTTGTGCTCAAATGGGATACAAGAAGAGAAGACAAAGGAAAGCATGCTAAATTCAACAACTTATGGTTTGGTCCATTCAGCATTGCAAAAGTCAAAGGGAACAATAAATTTGTCCTACATAATTTGGAAGGAGAGTATTCCTCATTGGCTGTCAATGGGAAGTACTTGAAACATTATATTCAGTATTGAATTTCCATTTCATTCAATATCTGTAAATATTCAAAGAGTTTATTTTTGAAAGTTGCAGGTGAGTATCTATTTCAACAAAGACTCCATAGCCCGAGGAGAAGGATTTTGGATCTGCTTATTCTCTGCATCCAATAGGGGGAAGTAGTCCCCAGATGGAGCCAATCTTGCAACATTTTCTAAATTATTGATAAGTTAGCATAAGTAGTCAAATAATTTTTAAAATGTTAAGGTAGGATATGGATGCAAAAGAATGAAAAAAGTTAAAAAAATGTTAGGAAAATTATTTATGTTTTGTAGGCATCCATATCAATAAAATGATAGGTGTTAGCTGCCCTAAATAAAGAAGGAAAAATAAAATAAAATGTTAGGGAAACAAAAAGGAAAAGTAAAGCTTCAATTTTTATTTTAAAAGTTTCACTGGCTGCTAGTCAAAATGTGCCCACAAAAAATAGAGATTTGTATGGTTTCAATAATGATTATCTATTTCATATCCTAAGTTTTAAACCATATTATATACCACCACCATTCATTTCCCCTTATCATATATCCCGACATTTCCCTAAATCATTCTCTTCATAATCTCCTGACGCATTATTTAAAAGAATCCCGACCCCACCATCCACATCAATGCATATACCATCCTCACACATTCCCGTATATCCCACGATCAACTTTACCTCTGTCAACATCCAACGGTCTGCATGGCCTTTCAGCCCCCCGCCGCCACCTAACCTTATCATCGAGAGGAGGGGGGGGGGGGGGTGGTCTAAAAAGAGTTGTAATTTGAAACCGCCCGCATATACGTGTGAGCTCCATATGATTTCAGACCCCCCAGGCACAAAACCGTAAACCATATTTCCCCCCCTTAGAAAGCTATTTCCGGTATACAACTTACCTTTGATGAACATTGCATATCGCTCCTCCGCTACCACCTCATTAGCCGTTAGCCACTTAAACGATTTCCCTCCATATTTCCATTATGAATCTAATCACCTATCTGTTAACCCGCGCCATCAACGAAAACATGATTTTTCACTATTAAACCTTCTAAATCCCTCTGCAAACTCCTTTGTCTGATTACAAGTTATTATGCTTCATTTTTTGCAGGTTGTCCACTGATCCAGAGACGCTACAACTAAATGAGAAATGCTCGATCTTATCATTCTGCATTCCCTTCCCCACTCTTGCTCACAGAACCTTCTTTCTTCCCTCTGTTCCACTGTCAGTTGTAGCCATTATGCCTCCCAAGGATAAAGGACCCGAGGAAAACATTAATCCTCTGATTTTCCCTCCTCTAGACCTTCATCATATCTCTATGGATGACGAAGATTACATAATCTATGAAATACACTCTGATATTGATATTATCGAGATGTACTGTTGGCTAGAAGACAAATGGGTTGAGAAATCCGATGAAATTTAACTCTGGGAGTCAAACCTACCCCATTTTATCTTTCCTCCTGCCCACAGTGCTCTCGATTTCATTAGGAAATGTCATGCCTTCTATTTGCCAAGCTAGAGAGCCATAGTCAATTCCAATGGTGAAGTTTTGTTTACCATAATCCCTCAGGCCATTGAATAAATGATGCTAGCTCCCATAGTCGATAATGGTTCCCCAATATCTCATTAAGCTTTGGTTGAAATATATCATAGATTAGACCTTGCTAAGAGAACCCAAACCTTAGAACTATTCATAGCACAAGATGATGCATTTCCTAAAAGAAATCCTCCTTATCCTTCATCCCTATTCCCTGAGAGAACCAAGCATATAACCACTGTCCTATCTTTCCTGCTTGGATATTACTCCGACCAATATATAGATGAGGACATTATAGGATTTCTATCAATATTTTCCAATGATGCCAAGCCTTCCACAATGTTCAATTTCAGTCACTTCCTTGTAGAGTCCATTCATCAACAATTTCTCGATTTCAAGACAGAGGAGGTATTTAAATATACCTTTGCTCTAGTTTACAAGTTCATATACTTCCAAGGAGACAACATGAAATTGTCATTGCAGAAATTAAATGATAAAGGAGACCAACAATCAATCATTTTCTGGACCTCCTTGGTCATGAAAGATCAGAATGAATTCACCTATAAGTAGTTCATTGAGATGTTTGTCCACCCAGCTATCATTTTTATAAAGAGTAGAGAAGAACCAAGAATCAGAGAAGAAATTCAGAAGATTTTGCAGCTGACAAAACAGGTACAAACAGGAGATTGGTACCTATATGAAAACTACACAGAAATAAGAGTTTTTGGATGTGAATTGCAACCATATAAGTTGCCCAAATTCCTCCCAATGAGGATTTTTTCTTTGGAATTCATCAGGCAGATTGGCCCATAAAAAGTCTCAGTTTAAGCTAAAAACCCAGATTGGCCCATTCATATGTAATAGCAAGAAAGCAGCAGCAGAGGCAGATCAACTATTAAAGAAAATGAAATTTGATTTAAGCTTCACTTGGTCATACAATCCATTAGGCATAGTTTCTAAATTAAGGGTAGAAGTCAAATCTACTCCTTACTTTCACACACCAAGGCCAGAGATAGAGCAGTATAAGAAAAAGCTAGAATGGACAGAGAACACACTGCATGAGGTAGAAGAACATCCAGTTTCATCATCAATAATACACGACTCCAACAAATCAGGAAAAGACAGCTAAAAGGAATAGAGAAGAAGGATCTCCTTCAGAGACAAACATCTTCAGCAAAGGATTCAAAATCATGTATAGAAATAAGGCTAAGATTAGTTCTAGATTAAGCATTGGAAAAGATTTAGAGTAGACTCCTGTCAACACTAATGAGCCTCTTATATCCTCATTAATAGGAGAGTAGTCCACACAATCTCCTACTACTTCCATGACTACTTCAGAGCAACAACAAATTATGCAAACAGGTACATTAACTTCAAGCGAGCCAGAGAAGAGCACCATGGACATCTTCAAGGAAATCCAATTAAAAAATTAAGCCTTGAACATAAAAACATATAACCAATGTTGGAAACAAACTTTAGGTGCCCAAAGCAGGTTATTGTCAGCCTTTGATGTAGAGAAAGTAAGAATTCTAATGGAATTTCTTCAAGCACAAGTTCCTCAGCCTAAAGGAGAAGCGGACTATAAGAAAACATCTCTTGAGTTTAATGTCATCGCCATACATCCCATTGACAAAATGGAGATGCATAAAAAAACTGGAGAGATGATCTTCTCAACTATATCTAACACTGCTATGTCTTTATCTAAAATGCAGGTTACATTATCAAATTTCAGATCACAACTCAATATGGAAAAAGTCTTAGATTTTGCCAAAGACACCAGGATTAAAACCTTGGAATATTTGGTAATTAAATTGGGTTATGATCCTGCAAATGTTAAGGCTGTAGAGGAGTTAATTAAGAAAAAGAATGCAGATATTGCAGCATTGAGGAAGCAATTGAAATTACCAGCAATAGAAGATCCTTTAGCCAAGGAAATTGAAGAGACAGAAACATAAAAGGCAGACATGATGAAGCCCATTCTAGAGAAAAGTACACAGCTGAAACAGATGGAAACAGAGATGGAGAAATGGATTAAAGGAAGCAAGAAAATCTCCATGTTGGCAATATGATGCAGAGTGTTGTCCTTGATGGCAACCCACTGAATGAAGATGAAGACATGAGAGTGTTGGCATGTGTTGTCCTTGATGGAAATCCACCTGATGAAGTTATTCTTGACCTGATGGACTTGGTAAATGATTTAAATCTGATGTGAAATGATGTTAGTTAGCAATATGATGCTGAGTGTTGTCATTGAATGGCAACCCACTTGATGAAGAAGATGGCAACTTACTTGATGAAGTTGTGCTTGATAGAATATGTTCTTGATGAAGTAAATCTGATGTATCTACAGTGTGTACAGAAGGCAATGAAGAAAGGAATTCAGCATGTGCTAAATCTTGATGAAAAGAGTATGTCTCTAGGAATACGCGGATTTTCCTAGGGGAAGTCGCGTATGCACGCGGGAATAAACGTGCCAAGTCGCGTATGGGCAAAAGCGCTCTTAAAGTGCAAAACCAGGGGTAACCACCATGGTATTGACCCATTGTATTGGGTAGTGATTCGTCTAAATGACCCCGTCCAGGAATACCATCGGAAGTAATGTAGTTTTGGGCTCATGGTATTGTTTTGGCTCATGGTATTGAAAAAGGGGCTCATGGTATTGAAAAAGGGTAAGCCTATATAAAGAGAAGAAATTCATTGTGCAAATCATGAGTGTGGGTGCAAGATGTCTGAGCTTGAATGAATACTTCTCTCTGAAGTATATCTGAATGGAAAGGGTTATAGTTGAATGATAGATCTGATTGCATAATGCACCAATGATGAAGAAGGGTATCTAGATCTGAAATGTACTTGTATTTGCTAGATCTGTTTAGGGGATGATTAGATCTGAGAAGAGGCGAATATCTGTCTGATGTAAAGGGTAAAATCTGAGTAATGTATCTGTTCTGAAGAATTGCAATGACCTAAATATTTGAAGAACCATACGCTAGTTCGCCGCAGAAAAAGCGCGTATATACGCGGCTTTGCTGAAGATAAAGCGCATATGCGCAGTGAGATCAACTCTATAATTTGTACAGAAGTATACACGGGTTGATGTGATTGGAAGCGCGTATATACGCGGTATCAGTGAAAGGAAAGCGTGTATGCAAACTAGGGTTTGCTGAAGCAAGGGGTATGAAATGTCTGATCTGTTCTGCTGTGTTACTGCTATCTGTGAATGATGTATTCTACAGTTCTGGGTTGTCTGAATTGATAAGTTTCAGTTTTATGTATGATTGAGCTTAAATGTATGGAGTGGGTCCAGTCTGAAAATATAATGAAACGTGGTCTGCAAGTGGTGTCCTAAAGGAAGCTTTGGATCCAGTGTGAAAATTGATGAAACGTGGTCCATAGAGGTGCTGAGGGTTGTAGCCTTCAATCAGGGGGTTGTAGCTCCCTTCCAGGTGAGGCTGGTAAACGAGATCAGGGGGTCGTAGCTCCCTTCCAGGAGAGGCTGGTAAACGAGTCAGGGGGTTGGAGCTCCCTTCGAGGAGAGGCTGGTAAACGAGCGCAGGTGGGTGCCTGCGTGCTGGTAGGAGTCTGCACCAACACATATGTTGTAAGATGTTTTCTCTATAATAAAATATTGAAGGCTGAGCAGCTGCAGCGGTGGTTTTCTCCCGACTTGGGTTTCCACCTAAAAATCATGGTGTTCATGTGTGATGCTTTGTGTGATGGTTTATTCTGTTGTTACTACACATGTTTACTGTTAACATTACATCAGATGAATGAATAGTGCAAAGAACTAAGTTAATAAATATCTGCATATTTAGCTCTCTGCTAATACGCGGGTTGTATGAAGGATATCCGCGTGTATACGCGAGTTTACTAAAGGAAAGTAGCGTATGGGTTTTAGAGAGTGAAAAAGTAAAAAGTTTTGAATATACAGTAAATACTGATTCACCCCCCCTCTCAGTATTTTTCCCAACACTCCAAGCAAGCTGCTCCTTTAGAATCACTTCCTATGACAACTATTCCCACTGATATAGCTGATACCATCAGTAAAGAAGATTCTGCAGATCAGTTAGCCTCCACACTCCAGAACATGACTTTGCAAACTGAAGAATAAAGAAGTTACAGGACAAAGTGAAACTTCTTGAATATCAATAGAAGAAGTCTGACACTTTCCATGCATCAGAGCTTCAAAGAGCTCAAAACCAAGTAGAAATATGGAAGAAGTTAGCCACTGAAGCTTTTATTGGCTACACTCTCGGGAATGTCAAATAAATCATTTGGAATAACATCATTGAGGAGATTAGTGAAATCTGGCCATCTATCAAGATCATTTTCGAGCAGAAGGAGTTAGAGGAAAAGGAAAATCAGATAATTTCTGATATAAACACTCAACTAGGAGAAATGCCTAATACAGCCAGTAGCATCATAAAATTTCTAAACCCTAAGGACAACCAAGAATTGGATGAGCTAGCAGTAGATGACATGCCTGACACGATCCTTGAAGTAAAGAAAATTTTGATTAAAAATAACATAGTAGTACAGTTAACAGAAAAATGTCATACTCTAGATGTGACAATCAACAGGTTTCTTACAAGGATTGATGCATTGATTAAAAAAGGTTTCCTATCACTCTTTGTTATAAATGAAAAATTAATGTCCCGAGAAGATTATGTTATCACCAAAATCGAACCCTGATAGGCTGCTGATCAGACCAATTCAGTGTAACTATTTCAAACCAATCTTTTAGCTGAGGCTTAGCCTCCTCAACCTGAGAGGGCTCTCTCAAGGATTAATGATTTTGAATAAAAATAGATGGCTAACTCTATGGTTTGTGGTTTTGTATGTTTGCAGGTTGAAATTTGAAGACAAGCTACCATTGGGCTATGGAGTCAGTGACAGGGATAAAGATAACAAATAGCTCTTCTTATAAAACTAAGGCTTGTATATACTTCAATGAAAGGGTGACACATTCAGGAAAGTCTCAATATCTTAAGGTTCAAAGGAAATTAGAGCATGTGTGCATGAATTCTGAGTCATGATAAATCAAGATATTGAAAGGGGCGTATTTAACAGAGATTTATCCAAGCTTAACACTTAAAGGAAGTCAAAGCATGAATGACCATGAATTCTGAGTAATAAGTATCAAACATTGAATAAAACAATCTACAGATAGGACCTAAGAACTCAATTCACCATAAATTAACACTTAAAGGAAGTTAGAGCATGTTCCCATGAATTCTGAGTAATAAGTGTCAAAAATATGGAAGTAAAACACATGATAGAAGATAAAGCTCACTGAAGTACACTTAGAATCTCATCTTAAGAAAAGTTAAACTGCTTCTGTATATATCAGCTCCTCTAAAGTATTTACAAAAGTAGACTGTTCTGATAACATTTTCCAACCTTTACTATATCGAAGTCTCTACTATTTATAGGCTTTTAGCCTTTACAACCAGTCTGCCAAGTGGCTAGACCATTTAAATTTAAATTGACACTTAAATCTAACCATAAACTGGATTCTAGAGACTAGGACTGACACCTATTCGAAATAAGACTAAGAGTCCTACTAGGACTTAAACACTTATTTATTACATTTAAACTAAACTGATCCAAGTCTTCCTTGAAAGGAATCTAATCTCTTTACCATGATAGCCATTAACAAAACAATTATATCATGATTTTCTTCGTGAAGTAACTCTGTCCCTCATTTAAAAGAAGTTAGTTTGATGACATGGGACATGTTGGCTAGTATCCTTCAAACTCCTCTAACTGAAAATATCCACTTGGAAAATATGATACTCTTTGTCATCCTGATACTCTTTGACACCTTAATGATGAATAAAATTACACATGATTAACCTTTTTCACTCTTTTTCATCATTTGTCACAAAACTGTCCTTACTGTCAAATTTTGTTTTTGAGCTACGAAAACAACTTGTTTTAGTAGCGCACATAAAAGGATAGTATTTGGTACTCCTTTGCTATTCTCAACCATTGGAGGATGTTAAGTAGTAAAAAATAATTAAACACAACCTTTAAAACTCTTCATCCCTATCATTTTAAATGCCTTAAAACCAAAAATAATTCTTCAAAAATTCCGCAGCAAAAACTGGGCTTCAAGCCTGGCACTCGCTGTGGAATTGCCTAATTGCCCACAAACTTCACATAATTTGGATTTTAGGACTAGAAAAGGTCCATTGCTATGTGAGATGATAGTATGAAGCATGATAAGGAAAATTTGTTAAAAAATACCTCTTACCCCCCTCAAGAAACAACCTTTTCACCTTCATCCACTTCATCAACCAACAAAAATAACTCTGTTTGTCCTAAAAAAGAAGGCTTCACTACTGAGCTCCTATCTCTCGATCCTTGGTATCTGTTACAAAAATGGAGGAGGTTTTTGTAGATAAGAACGTTTATAATAAAAACCTCTCTCAGGTTGTTGAAAACCAGCTTCAGTTGTCCGGAATATGCATTATAAAATCATGTATAAAACAGGAAAAATTTAGAATGCTGAAAATAGGTCCCAAAGGAAACTTCGAATCTCCAAATTGGTAGCACCTGGGAGAAAATTGAAAGAGAATTTTATTCCTTGATCTGTGCTTAGATAAAACCTCCTTCATATTTTTGAAACTCATCTTCATTTTCCTGAAAACTCCTTTTGAAACAAACAGCTCAAACAGTCCAAAAAACACAAAAATCCCTTTGTAGCTCATGGTAGAAAAACATGTAACCTGTTTGGATGAAAGTTTGTGTGAAGCTAAGGTCATCCATAATCAGTTAAAACTCCATAGGCTCCTATCCAAACACATAGCCTCCTTTTTATTCTTTCCTCTTCATGGCAATTTGCTTTTATAGCCCAAACTGCCCTCTTAAAAATGTGATAGCTATAAAAAACAATTTGGACAACAAGCTGTTATAGTAGAGGAGGCTGGCATGAAAAGGGATTTATATGGGAGATGTAAATGACAGCGAGGTGCTTTGGTAGCAAATTGAAAATGTGGGAAATAAAGTATGAGGAATGAGGGATGACTTTGAAAAGAAAAATGGGATGGATTACAAATGGTGGCTGATGCTAAAAGGTGCATAACTTTCAAATGATGACTCTACTCTGATAGCATGACCTCGAAACCTTCAAAGGTTAACCACTCATCATTATGCAGAAAACCGTGTCAGTTTTTCTACGGAATTACTAGGTGTTTCTGCAGCAAAATCTGTTAATTTTGCACTAAAATCACTGCAGACTCAGAGGATTTCTGACAGATGGCCAGATTTGAGAATTTAGGTTAACTTCAAGGTATCTACTCAAAACCTATTCTTTTGATGTGGCTTGGGCTTATTTCTAACATCCTAAGACAAAACTTAAAACCTAAGTTCATCATAAAATTTATCATTTCATGTTGAAATTTTGAGAATTTTTGGGTGATAACAAATTATATGAAGAATCTCAAAGAGACAACAAGGTCTACATCCATGTCTTCTATTCAAGGTTCTATGACAAGTAGAGCATTTTATAAAGCTGTTGAAGATATCCATTTTATTCACCATGTAATAAAACTCATTTTCACTGCAAAACCAAATTTTACAAAGTACACTGAGGTACATGAAATCTACTGCAAGATTATTAAAGCTTCAATTCTGGATGAAGAGCGATGGGACAAGCTTTACGAATACCAAGATTAAAGGACAAGTTACTGTGTGAGCACAACACTCAATTTTCCAGCACAATACTGAAAAGGTGGTGACTCAGCAACAGTTTCCTGTAGAACAGGGCTAGAAACACAAATGCACTCCTTTTAGATCGATTCCTTTCCTTTCTGTTCATTTTCAGAAAATATAGTATGCCTTGTCACTCAGGCATTGATTGTAATATTTTACATTTTTTATAAATACTTCATTCATTGAAGTATTCGAGGTTGCACCCTTGAACTAGTTATTCAACAGATTTGTAATAGTTGGAGCATTTTTGATTGAATAAAGGATTCTGCATTTTACTTCATATGGATTGTGTTCTTGTAAGTTACTTCAATTTTATTTTTCATTATGTTTTCCTCATATAATTTATTTCACTAACAATTATCCAATTAAAAATTTAATTGAATCTCAATTTCATTTTTGATTCGTTGTGAAGTTGTAACTGGATTAAGAGATTAATTTACAAAGCTATTTGCTATTGTAAATTCCTCTTGAAATTTAGTTACACGTAGGTTTCTGTTATCACTTAATTATAATTTGTTGATAGTGAAAACTTAATTTTCATTATTTCTTCTTATAAATGATTAAGTATTCCATTTGATTATTAAATCATTTATACATCTACATTCCTCTATCCATCACACTTTAAATCAAATTAACCATATGTAATTAAGAAACAGCCTTTTATTTATTCAAAGATATTTCTAAGTTAAAACAGCTGTTTCAGAAAACTGTTCACTAGTCATCCACTATTTAAAAACAAACAAACATTTTAGATGCTTTGGCGTAGCTTATCGACCTTAGGTTATCTCAAAGGACAACAGGTCCTTGCATCATATCAAGTTGACCAAGCTGCCAGGGTCTCCTTGGAGCTACATAACATAGCTTCTTTGGTGATTGCCTTGCTCCATTGTCTTCTTGGTAAAATTCTTTAAGTCCGAGGAATGATGAACAACATTTAGTAGCATATGATTCTGCATGAATAACAAAAATATCAACATCTTCTTTTTGCTCATTTTTCTTTCTTAACATTTCTACTTGTTCACTGAGATTGCTAAGAATTTATGTTTTAAAGTTATTAAGCAAATTTCCAAGTTCATCTTGCCTTACCAATGTTGATGCTGACTTACTTACTCTTTCCATTCCTCTTGATATCCACTTGCATGTTTCACAAATTTCTTCAAATGACAATTGATATACATCTCCTTTACTCATGAGATTAAGGATATCAATCCACTCATCCCTAATTGCTTTAAGAGGGTTTCTAGCGTGTCAAATCCTAAATGATGCAATTTTTCCCTCTTAACATTATACATGAACCTCTCTATTAGATCCTCAAGGCTCTCATCTTCTTCTTGGTTAATTCTAAAAATTTCTTCTCTTCGATCACGATCTTTGTATTTTTCTAGCAATATCTTTTGCATATCATTCCATGATCTTATTGAATTAGTACCTAGACTCATGAATCATTTAAGAGCTCTATCCTTCAATGTTGCAGGAAAAAATCTCAGTTTTTGAGTGCGTGATAAGTAGCCATAAGACCTACAAAGTATCTCAAATTCAAAGAGAAATGTTTTCGGATCCTATGTCCTCATACCATGGAAGTTGGGAAGGAAAGATGGAGGGATGTTCTTCATATGTACACTGATGTCCATATCTTGAATGGGAAACTCAGTAAGATCTTCTTCATTGTCATCATATCCATCCATCTCTTCTACCTTCAAAAGTGTATGGTGATGTGGTTCTTACTGCACCACATGGTCAAGTGGAGGGGTTGGTATTGGAGAAGTATATATATATTTTTAAAATTTCTAAGTATCCCTACTCCTATGAGGCATGAAAATCATATCTTTTTGTATATATATATATAAACATATATATAATATTTTTGAAATGGCATGAAAAGAAAGGAAAGCAAAAAATAATTCTAAAAAGAAAAATCAAAGCATCTACTAGACACCTCCTCGGAAACGACGCCAAAAAGTGGTGAGCCATGGTATTTCACAAAGAGTGCTACAACTGCTAGGGGTTGCCCTACTTTACTTTATGAACGCGGGGTTCGTACAAAATTGGAGGTGACAGTGCTATATACATAGTAGATGCATTCTATTCATGTCATCCTCTTCTGCTTTACGAAAGGGTGCTATTTCTAAGGGTTCTCAGTGAAGTCTGTCACACTTCAATGAAACTAAACTAAGTTACAAAAAGGAAATGACATAAAGGAAACTAAATTAATTGCTGAAAAGAAATGACAGGAAGGAAACTAAACTAAATTGTAGAAAGGAAATGACAGAAGGAAACTAAATTAAATTGCTGAAAAAGAATGATAGAAAGGAAACTAAACTAAATTGTAGAAAGGAAATGACTGAAAATAAACTAAACTAAATTGCATTGAGCTGGCCAACTGGATAAACACACTCTACTTATCCTATGACATATCTACCATTATTCCAACCATGCAACTATTCATGATCTAATTCTAACTAAAAAAGTGTTGATTGCAGTTCGGAGGAAAAAGGGCTAAAGAGGCTAATGGAGGGCTTAAACACATGAAACAAGGCTTAGAGGAGGAAAGAGAGGGTTTTAAACCAGATTAAGACTTTATTATAGTGCAAAAGGCTTTGGAGCAGAATAAATTGAAATATGGGATGATGGAGATGCGATGTGGAGGTGGCACCGATATCGCGAAGTTGGAGCGGTAAGCGTTAAAGGGAACAAGCTAAATAATGCGATGTGCGGCGGGGAAGAAGGGAAAAGTGCGATAACAATATTGCAATCAAAAAAAGAAAGCAGTAAGTGTTAATGAAAAGGGGAAAAGGTTGCGGAGAGCGATCTGCGGGGTGGTAAAAACTGCGATCTACGATGTGTGATGTTGCAATATTGCAATCGGAAAAAAAAAGGAACGGTAAGTATTAAGGGAAAAGGAAAAAGGTGTGATGAGAAATTATGATGGGTGACATGGAAAAGGAGTACGATAATATCGCAATCGGGATTCAGAAGCAGAAAGTATTAATGGAAATCAAATGGAACAAGTGAATTGCGATGTGTGAAATGTGAAATATGATTCGGGAAGGTGATGCGAAATGCGATTACGATATTTCGCAATCAGGGTTTAGGAGTGGTAAGTGTTAACGAAAAAGGAAAAAGGTTGCGACATGTGATTGCGATGCGGCAATGTGATTTGCGGTCAGGGAAGTACTGTAGCAGGGATTTCGAGGAGGAAAGACGGAAGTCGTGTTTCAATGGTTTTCGAACATTTTTGTGTTAAAAAGAGTAAAGTGACTGTAACCAATAGAAACAAAGGAATAAGGCGGCTGAAGGGTTTAAGTGCTGTTAGGGAAAAAAGGTGGTTGCAGCAGTTGAAAGTAAGAGGAAAACATGAGGGAATGGAGGCGTAGAAGCAAGGTTTAGAGGTGTAACGCAGAGATGGAAATAGTGAGCAAAAATCAATGTTTTGGGTCTGTGGGAAGGTTTACCCTGCTCAAACTCTATTGACATAGATGAGAGAGGGGGGGGGGGGGGGGCTTGACCATAACTTTTGGAGTTTTTCCTCTATTCTACTACTCACAAACAAATGAAAAACTACAACAACACACTGAAAGCAAAGACTAAGCAACAATGAAACTATCAGAAGTAGATCTAACTAAATCACAAACGCAAAACTAGCTAAATGACATAAATGAAAGAATGAAAACAAAAGAGAAGTTGAGGCACATGGGTTGGGCCCTAACCCACGAGCCCAGGTTTCTAGAATTAAATCAGTAAAATGGAGTCTGTCTACTCATTTCATTAAAAATGAAATATTATTACATCCCGAAGGTCTTAAACAACAAAAGCCTAATAGAATGGAAAATGAATGGCATGGGATGGAATGGAATGGACTGCATCGAATGGATCAGAATGGAATCAAAGAATGGAATGGAAGAATCAACCCTAATTAACTCTTGATTAGCTTTATTTATCATCAAGGGAAGCCACCAACAGCTCCCTAAAAAATAGGTAATGAGTTCACTTGACTCCAAGTGAAGTATGGCTTGAGTGCACTTGGTCTTGAGTCGCTTGGCTGCCTTTGGAATTCGAATTTCTAGATGGGATCTCATGAGGATCCTTTGGCTACCTTTGAGAGTTAAGGAGGGTGGACAACCCCCTTGAATCTCTCCAATATTTATCCCTAATTTCCTGATATTGTGCTCATTTATTCTCCATTATTGATCTTCCAATGGCAGGAAGCAAGTCCCTAAATCATCTCCTTCTCCAAATCTGCATAATATGCCAAATATTCTCACAATATTCTACAAAAATAACCAATATTAGGCACAAATATGCAATTAACTTTAAACCTTCCTAAGAAAATATTGAAGCATAAGGAAACATTATTAAGTGCAAAAGGAGATATTTAATATATATATATTCATGTGCATAAGGAAGGTAGATGGGCTTAATAAAGGTTAGATGGGCCTTATTTTATGTCTAATTTAGAGGCCCATCAATTTGTCCAATGGATGATTCTCTCTTTGAATTCTACAACCTCTCTATCAGTTTCCGAGCTCTCTGTGTTTAAGATGCATGAGAAAATTCACTTCTTAATTTCTAGTCTTGCAACAATTTGACTTGATCTTGTAGCTTCTTAATTTCCTTTGTCTGAATAGAAAAATTCTCCACTGCCTTTTTCAACTGTTCTACACCATCTGCTATGTTTGTTCTAGAAGTTGAAGTTGTGGGGATGGATATAAGAGGTAAAACCTCCAAAGGAACTACAGGAATTTTTTCATCCTGCTCCCTCTCCTTGATCATTTTTTCCATTTCTGTCTCTATTTGTCTCAACTGTGCATTTTGCTCCATGATGAGCTTCATCATGTTCAACATTTGAGACTCTGTTTCTTCAATATCTTTGGTGAGAGGGCCTTCTGTGGCTGACAACTCTAGTTGTTTCCTCAATGTTTCTATGTCATCATTCTTCTTCTTTATTATCTCCTCTGCAGCTTTTATGTTGGAAGGATCATATCCTACTCTGACCACTAAGTCTTCCAAAGACTTAATTCTTGTATCCTTGGCCAGAGAAGAGATTTTATCCATTTTTAGCCGTGACTGGATGTTTGCCAAGGAAACCTGCAATTTAGATAAACTAATGGATGTATTAATTAAGGTAGAGGAAATAATTTCACCTATTTCCTTGTGCATCTCCATTTGATCAACGGGAAGAATGTCTTTGATGTCAAACTCAAATGAAGTTTTCTTGTAATCAGTTGATGTCTTAGGCTGTGAAATATGTGCCTCAAGAAAGGCCATTTTCATTTTACCTTTCTCAGAGTCAAATGCTGACAACAACCTACTCTGAGAATTGGAATTCTGCTTCCAAAAGTGACTGTCTGTGCTATTCTTCAGGATTTCATTCTTCAACTTGATTTCCCTAAATGTATAAAAAATTATCTTCTCTTTCTCCCCTGAGACAACCTTAGTTGTGTGAATGGCCTGTTGCTGGTCCTGTGAAGTTGTAGAAGTAGTAGGAGAGAGGGTGGTTTGGCCACCAACTTGAGAGGATGTAGGTGTCTCCTTAGTGATTATAATAACTTGATGTTCTGAATCCTTATTTGGATTGACTTTAGGATTGAGTTTGGTTCTCTTCCTATACATTATCTTGAACTCCTTACTTGTAGTATCAGTCAATGAAGGTGAATCTTCTTATCTTAGTATTTTTCCTACGGGAGAGGATTCTGTGATGTGGAAGTAGAGATTAGCTGCTCCTCAACCTCCTGCAAAGTGTTTTTAGCCCACTCCATTTGGTTCATGTACTTCTCTATTTCTGGCCTATGAGTATGTATATAAGGAGTAGTCTTGTTTTCTACCCTTAATTTTGAAATGGTTCCCAACGAATCATAGGACCAAGTAAAACTGAGGCTGAACTTCATTCCTTCAATATTCTGTCTTCTTCCTCCCCTATGACCTGTTGTTGCAAATAAATGGCCCAATCTGCGTTTTAATCCTGAACTGTGACATTTTCTTTGCTGATACAAAGTGGATTTCATCAGCATTTAACATCTGCTTGATGTACTCTAAAAAAAAATCCTCGTTGGGAGGAATTTTGGAAGTTTGTAAGCGTTGAGATTCAACAAGAAAATTTCAGCACTCACGCCTAGTGCATTAATCACCTAGACTAGGGTGGGGCCCACAGCGCCATTTTTGGTGCATGTCTATTTTAGTTATCCCTTAATTAAGATGGACAATAAATTGTAATCTATTCTCATTGATAACTTGTAATGGTTAATTGAGAGTGATAAACTCAGTTAGCTAGTGCATTTCGAGTTAGAGGTAGTTGGCGAGGCATGCAGAGTAATTCTAGTTGTAACAGAGTTCGAAGTGCAGTGGTGCATTAGTTAATGCAGGTTGTAATCAGTTTAACTCAGTTAAGTGAGTTAAACTCAGTTGTGCTAGTTGTAACTGAAGATACACTAGTGAGAGATCAAGTGAATTAAATATTAATTAATTCACAATCAGTGATCTCACATGCAACTGAGGATTTACTATTATTCGCTGCATGCATGTCAGATCTAGTGGAGACCCAGTTGAGATCAAGGTGAAAGGGAAGTTGACTATCAGTTGTAGGATTATTGGGTTTCACACATGCAACCAAACACCCATTGGAGTGCCCATGATAATTGCACAGTCAAAGAAGGCAACAATTCTATCTTTTAGGGATTGCATTCATCGGGGATCACGCAAGCAAGGCATGTTGTCTCGAGGCAGTAAATTGGCTAAGTATTGGCAAGTTTTTGTATGACAGTGTGAGACAATTAGCTCAGTACTGGAGGGCTCTTGTGAGAAGAGTTTTGCATGTAATTGTTTCATGATCCATGCTGAATATAAAATAGAAGATAGTGGGGTTTTGAGCAACAAGCTTTCCCCAAGAAATTATCTGTGTTGTATGTGATTTTATTCTTCTTTACTTCATGTGATTAGCGATTGTGTTTTTAATTCTGCAAAATATTTGTAGAAGCGATTCAGTATTTAATTTTAGTACATTGTTAGATCGGGTGAATCCAAGATATATATGCATGTTGTATAATTTCTATAGTAAGGAGTAGACTCACGACCATAAATTCTCAAATTTGTGTAATTTTGGTGTAAATACCAGTCACCTGTCTTTGTTTGATCTGATAGATGTAGAGTATTTTTGATGTCCTCACTGACTCTTGGTTCAGCTGTACTGCTAAGAAGGCTCATTTTTGGATGTACAAACATTTCAATGAATTGTTTGTATGAATATTCCTTCTGCTCTTTCATTACCATTGTAGTCCAGAAGATGTCTGACTGCTGATTGCCATCATCATCCAATTTATGCATTGCGAATTAAAATATGTCTCCTTGGAAATATAAAAGCATATACACTATAACAGAGGAATATTTAAACATCTCTTCTATTTAAAATCTGACAAATTGGTCATGAATACTATCTTCTAGGAATTGGCTAAAGTTAAAAAGGATAGATAGTTTCGAATCTGTAGAAAATATGGAGAGGAAACCTATAATTGGCTCACCTACCCACTGGTCTGAGTAGTATCCAAGGAGGTATGAAATGACTATGATTTTTTTTTTTGGCTCTGTCAGGGAAAATGGAGGAAGAGAAAGGAGGGTTATTTTTAGGCAACTGAGTATCTTCAGCTAGGAAAATCTCAAGGGTTTTAGCCCTTTTGGGAAAATCTAGCTTCTAATACAATTCATTAAGGGCTTCTTGGGAGAAAGGGGTTCCATTTTCTACAGAAGGGGCCTACATCATTTGATCAATGGATTGTGCAGCGACAGTGAAGATAATTTCACCTATGGGGGAAATTATGGCTCTCTGGCTAGGTATGTAGCAGGCCTGGCATTTGCGGATGAATTCAGGGGCACTATGGGTATGGGGGAAAATATAGTGAGTTAAGTTTGATTCCCAAAATCCAATGTCATCTAACTTGTCTATGTATTTTTCCTCTAGCCAACAATTCATCTCAAAAAGTTCAAATTCATGGAGATTTTCATGAATTTTATAATCTCTGTCAGCTAGTGGGATACGGTCTAGATCAACAGGGGGATGGATCAATGGTTAACTGGTTCCTCCTAGATTTTATTCTTAGGAGGCACGATTCAATTTGTTTCAGAGAATTGAAAGGGTTTAGAAAGGAATAGGTTTACCGAGACTATGTAAATCTTTGGATTGGTCAAAGAAGGCACAATAGAAATAATTCTAGGATTGATAAGAACCTTATGAATTGATCTGGAGCTCTGTAAACCTATCACAATAATAGAGGCTGTAGAAAAATGAGCAAGGTAAAAGTTAAACATGTTTAGAATGCATGGTTTTATACACAGTTGGGATTTTCCGTTGATTATGGCATGGATCAGTTATATTAATGGTCAATTATTTAATTAAATGCATTAATGGGTGGCTTTCCGTGGGAAGGGATGTAATTTGCAACGGACATATGTGAGCTGGCGTGATAAGATTGGTGAGCACAACAGATAGGTGAGCGGTTTCGGTATTGTAGGGGGAAGCAATTTTTTTTTGGGGGGGGGTATATGAGGCAGTAAGCAGTATGAGAAAAGGGGGGTGCGAAACGCAAAGGAGCCACCACGTTTTTGTGGGCCCGAAAGTTGAAACAAATTTTTTCATATATGGTAAGGTTTAATGAGAATAAAACTTAGGATATATGGTAATATGCCAAGTTTTTATTAATGCACCCCAATACTTAGAGTTAGGATAAATTGATGTTATCCCCTTTTTCGTTTCACACACACACACACACACACACACACACACACACACATATATATATTTGGAAACTGAACTTAGGATGACCAATTTAATTCTTTTCAAGGTTCCAAAACACTTCTACCTACCCATGAATTTAATTTCTTTTGCTAAACTAGCATTTTTTCTTCTTTTTTTCTTAGGTTGCATTTAAGCTAGCAAACCCACATCACTTTTTTTTTGTATATAAAAAATCTAACCTACTCTTTCACTTATTTCTCCTATTGATTCAGATTAAACCATTGAATCAATTTTATTTTCTACCTAACTATTGATTTTCCAAGATTAAATTGTTTGGAAAATCTTTATTCACTAACCTAATTAACAAAAATTCACAATTGTTCAATCATGATTAAGCTGTATGATTTGAACACAAATCTAGTCATTGTGGCATTTTTAAACAAGCTACACACAATCTTATTTGATGATGACATAAATAAAACTAATCTATCAGTAGTGGCATTTGAATTTGCAACACTTTCAATGTTATTTCTATTTTTCTTTTGTGGGGTTCTTATTTTCTTTTATTCTTTTCAGCTTTCTTTCTTTTTGTCTTTTTCTTTGTATTCATTTTATTATATATATATATATATATATATATATATATATATATATATAATTGGAAATCATTTGCATATTGAAAATTATTTACAATGTAAAATCACAAACATAACATACTCAATCACCTTCAGATCCTATAAATTATAGGACCCTAACACCTGGTGTACCAAGCACAAGGTTCTTGTTTAATCCATACAATGCTCGCTTGAGTCTGCACACATGTGACTCTCTGTTGAAGGTCTCAAATCCTTCTCGCTTCTCTATGTACACCTCTTCATCAATCACTATGTTGAGGAAAGTTGTTTCCACATCCATCTGATGTATCTTCCATCCCATCTATGCTAAAACTGCTAGAATAGATCTTATTGAAGAGTACCTTGATACTAGAGTAAAGGTCTCCTTGTAATCAATTCCATCCACCTGAGAGAACCCCTTAGCCACAAATCTGGATTTGTGTTTATTGACACTCCCATATGCTGCTTGATGCACCTTTTATATCCACTTGGAACCTACCATTGACTTGTCCTCTGGCCTTGTGACAACTTCCCAAGAAATGTTCCTGATAATGGAATCATGTTACTCTAAGATGGCATCAAACCAAACTGGTTGTTGCACTGCTTCCTCGAATGAGGATGGCTCTATCTCTACACTCTTTCTCATCAGAGCCATGTAGTTAGTGTACCAATCTAGTGACCTCCTTTGCTTGCGTTGTGACGTGGGTGCTCCCACATCCTCCCTAGCATCATGTACCAATCTATCAGCTTCTATGGTGCACTTCCTTCCATATATGGATGCATTTTCATGAGTGTGTGCTTCCAATCTCTGCTCCTCTGCGTGTGGTTGGTCCACAACATCCTGAGGTTCTTCATTTGGAGCTAAAATATCGTCAGTCGCATGCAACTGAAGCTCCCTCTCAAGGGAACATCTCATGGACTTCTCTTTATCAAACTTCACATCTCTACGAACAACTCTCATCCTGTGAGATGGAAGGTACACCCAATAGTTATGAGGTGTATTAGTGTACCACACAAATATACCCAACTCTGTTGTTGATTCTAGCTTTTTCCTTGCATCCTTGAAAACATGAAAATAAATTTATGAAACAAATATCTTGAAGTGTGCCACTTCTATTTTATTACCTGAAAAAGCTTCTTTTTGTGTACTCATCCTAAGATTCCGATGAGGATTCATGTTATGCACATATACCATTGCGTTGCATGCTTTAGCCCACAAGTGCAATAGTAGGCCTCGGTCATGCAATATTTCCTGTGCAACTCCCACAATACTTTTGTTCTTCCTTTCAACAACCTCATTTTGCAACTCATTCGACACATATTCTCCACTGTTATCACTTGTGAGAGCCTTCACTTTCCTTCCTGTGTCTTTCTCAACAAGTGGTTTAAAATATTTTTTTTTTGAGAATGTCTGGTCTTTCTTCTACATGAAGAATATCTAGCACTTTTGTGAGAAATCATCTACAAATATAACATAATACCTGTTGGCCCTCAATTTTGGTCAATTTTTCTTATTAAAAATCCACCTAATTTCCATCATTTCCCACCTTATATCATCCACATATGCCTTATTTTGACCTCATTATGCATATTCAGGTAAATAAATTATGTTTTTCAACTTTTAGATATTTTTGTAAAAATTGGGTTTTAAGAGTATTTTTGGAGAGAACTAAAAATTCTCATAATAGCTTCATGGGTCATATGTGCAGGACACTTGGGTGCAAGATGAGCATAGATTTGGAAAGCTTGGGAACCAAAGATGTAAAATCATCTATTGGTTTGGTCAAACTGAGCTAAAACATGCTCGGTCAACGCTGGTCAAACATGACCCGTTTTTCATAAATCCCTAGGAAAAAGGAAAAAAATAGTATTTTTTGGAATTTTTCAATATTTTGCGTAATTGAATGGATGAGATCGACCTAGATGGATGGGCTTAGGATGGATAAGGCTGTTAGAGACATTGTAGCTTAGTTTTTTTATCATTTTTCTATTTAAACCAAGCTTATGAACCATTCAACCATGGAGAATTCATATAATTTCATATTGAGACTTCTGAATATTTTGAGATGATTTGAGGACTTAGTTCCACCTTCTATTTATTGTTCATGCTCTGGATGATTGATTGAATTTTCTGTAGCTGAGAAGTTCTTCAAGTGTGCAAGGCAAGGGTGGAGGGCCCCCACACCAAGCTAAGTACACTTTTTGGTTAATTTATCATAATTTTCATGAACTAGTTTTGCTTCAGATTTATTTAGTCATTTAGATGTGTGGATATTTCTTATATCTGCTGATGGTTCTTTGTTTAATTCTAATCTACATATGAAGGGACAAACATGAGTTTAATTTAAATTATCCTTCTATCTGATCAAGAACAACAACTAAAATTCATCTTCTTTTGTTTGCTTAAGTTATTTCCTGAATTTCTAGTTTTAATGTAATGGGAACAATGATGGAATATAATTGTAAAGAAGGACAACCTAGACCTCCTCAGTTAGGAGCCTCTTCTCCTACTTTTTATGCATCATAAAATATTGTCAATCAATCATTTGGTTTCTCTTCATGAAGGTAGTACTATGGGGAAGGACAATTAGCATCTCCTAAGGTAGGAGCCTCTTCCCTCTACATATTGAATCAGAAATTACTTAGTTAGATTTTAAATTTGTAATATGCATTTCCATAAATCTTAGAATCTAGAATATATTTGTAATATGCAATTCTTTCAGTTTCTACATTTTATCTTCTAAAATTGACTACATCTGAAATCCATATATTTTGGACACGCTTCCAAGTTTACAAACCCAGATTGATAAGTAAATACTTGTGTTAGTTTAACCAGTAAATTAACCCAACATTTTTTGTGCTGTTGCCAGGGAATCATACATCAATATAGTCAATTAGGAGGATTAAAAAAAAATCACAACAAAAACAACAAAATTTAGTTTTTCTTTCGGTTATGTTTCTTTATGCCTAGAAAAAGAGACCAAAAAGGTGGATTTACTAAAAAAAACCCCCAACAATTCAACCATCCATAGGAGCAGGACCATCAAGACTAATTAAACAAGTTGTTGGGAGACAAACTCTAGAGGAATTAGAAGAAAAACAAAGACGATGACAAAGATTGACTCTTATTGAAAGACAAACCTTGTTAGCCTATGAAGTGAAGAGAAAAAAAAGACCAAAAGAAACCCCTTTCATAGAAAAACAAAAGGAGACAAGGAGACCAATTGTTAAACAATTAGAGCAACTAGTTCTTGAAAAAATAAATATAGTTGAGGAAACACCAATTCAACCTCTTATTGAAACATTACAAGCAACTGAAGAGGAAATGACGAAGGAAGGAGAAGGATCTAATATACCAATTATGACTTCAGAACAAAGACTTTAGTACGAGAGGCAACAAAAAGAATGGCAAAGAAAAAGAGAGGAAGATGCAAAAATATAATATGATAACAAAAGACAAAATAATATAGAACCAAACAATGGTCAAGAAGATACCTTTGGCTTCCTAATACTAGACACAAGAGAAATTATAGGAGAAGAAGTGAAAATGAAAAAAATTCCACCTTCTCTTTGCCCAATTTTTATGGAATGTCAACTGAAGATCCCGATTCATTTATGTTTGAGTTTGACATCTTATGTCAAACTTATGGCTACACATATAACACACATAAACTTCATCTCTTTCCTGCTACTCTGAAAGCAACAACACTAAAATGGTTTATGGGATTAGGAGAACACACCATTGCCTCTTGGGATGGCATGAAGAGAGTTTTTCTCAAAAAGTATCAAGCCAATTGCAGGCCTAGAGAATCAAAATAAGATATGTTCATAATGACACAATAAGAAGATGAAAGTTTGGAAGAGTACTTGGAAATATTCCTTTACAATCTACAAAAATCCAAACAACACTCTCTAAATCCTGATACCATCCGCACAAATTTTCTTAAAGGTATAAGAGATGAATACCTTGATATTCTCAATGTGATGGGCAAAGGAGACATCTCAAACTTGCCAGTTGATGAGATTTTTGAACTATGTCAAAAATATTCTAGGGGAAGAGCAAAGAGTGGAAAAAGAGATGTTACATCAAGAGCTTCTAAATCTGCAACATGAGGAGTAACACGAGCATAAATAGGAGGTTTGTTAGAAAATTTTAAAACTGATATTTTTAGCACTTTAGGAACACAAGTTGATGTTTTGAAAGCAAAGAAAAATAAAGAATAACAAGATCAAATCTTATCAATATTTTGTCCTAAGTGTAGAAAGAAACATCCACTAAGATAATTTCCTTTGGATAGTATTCAGGTGTGTAGACTTTGTACAGAAAATCATTTAACTAAAAACTGTCCAAAGCTTAAAGAATTGCAAATGGAAGAAATACAAGGGACAAATTATCTTTACTATATGGCACCAAGGAGACCTTGGAAACCAAGGATTCCTCAACAATTCCCTCAACAAATTCCCCATAATTACCAGTATCCTCCTCAGAATTCATGGAATACTCCGATGCCATGGCAGGATTGGCCTCCACAAAAATACCAAAACAAGCCTACACAAGGTTGGAGAGGATATAGTTATGGAACCCAGCCACCTCAACAAATGTATCCTCAACAACACCAACAGCCATATCAACATCCATATACACAACCATATCCTCAACAACCATTTCAATATCAACAATTCCAACAACATCCTCAACCAATGCCATTTTCACAACAAAATCCTGCACCCTTACTAACTCAACCACAACAGCTTTAGTTTCCTTCTAACCAACCCCCACCTATACCAAATCAATTACCAGCTTAGCCAGTAGCAAATTCGAGTAACAAGGTGGAGAGACTAACATATAATGTGGAAGAAGCAACATATTTTCCTACATATTCTATTCTTCCTATACAAGATGTCCACTTAAGGTATGGGAAAGTATTACACAAATATTCTCCACCGATCATAGAAGAACAAAATGAACAAGGAGAACAATCTGAAAAATCTCATCCAGAGAGGTTAGTAGAGTAGGAAATTCCAATGTCTCCTCCTGAATTTGATATTTTGGATGAATTAAAGAATTATTATGTCAAAATTACTTTATTACAATCTATCAAATTTATTTCAATTTATGCAAAAACAATAAAGGAATTATGTATTAAGAAAACTGACAGAAAAAAAGAGATCCATCCACAATCCAGGTCATTGGAAAATTAGCTAGTCTCATCTCTGCAAAAACAACAATTGAAAAATATATTGATCCTGGGATACCTATAAAAACTATTTTCATCGAGGATTTTTCAGTTCCAAATACTTTAATAGATTTGGGAGCATCTATAAATGTCATGACAACTGAAACTATGAAATATTTGAAATTTCCCAATATTCGACCTGCTACTACACTTTTGGAGTTAGCAGATAGATCTAAAGTTGTACTAGAGGGAATATTAGAAGAAATCATTGTTTCTTTGGATTCATGGGAATATCCTGTAGACTTTATATTCTTGCAACCAAAAAAAAAACTAGGAGGCCATCCTTTAATTCTAGGAAGACAATGGTTAGCCACAACAGATGCCTTCATTGGATGCAGATAATGAATTATGATCATAGCACATGGGGATGAAAGAAAAATGTTACACTCTATCCTCTAGCACAATCTCATTCTTTATTATCATGGCTTGATGAACAAAAACAACAAGAAACTCAATCTGTTCTAAGTATTTTTCAAGTTTTTAATTTTAAGGAAGAGGAAGAAAATGAGGATCTATTAGACCTTTTCATCTCAGAACTTGATATTTCAGAGCAACTAAAAATAACACAATATGAAGCTGCAAATCATCTTTTAAATCAATTTTTTTAGGAAAATTGTACTATTCAATCATTGCAAAATTCATTTGAAAGTATTTTTCCTATTAACTCAATTACCAATTCACAAAGCAAAATCATTGAAATCAATCCTGGCAAGATTTTAAATATTGGTAATAATTTACATTCATCACAGGAACAACAGGTAATTGCATTATTACAAAAACATTCAAAATATTTTGCCTGGGATTATACAAACATGCAAGGAATTCATCCAAAGACATGTATTCACCACATCTATACATATGAACATATCAAACCAGTGAGACAAACACAAAGAAGAATGAATCCTATGATGAAAGAAATAGTGAAAGAGGAACTGCAAAAACTGTTACAAGTTGGATTCATCTATCCTATTTCAGATAGTTAATGGGTTTCTCCCTTAGTTGTGGTGCCAAAGAAAAATGGAAAGTGGAGAATATGTGTAGACTATAGGGAATTGAATAAAGCCACATTGAAAGGTTATTTCCCGTTACCATTTATTAACCAAGTACTGGATTCATTAGTTGGAAAAAAAATATTTTCTTTTATTGATGGATTTAGTGGATACATTCATATTAAGATAACATTGGAGGACCATGATAAAACCACATTTACTTTTCAATGGGGAACATATGCATATAATGTTTTTCCCTTTGGGTTATGTAATGCACCTGCTACTTTTCAAGGAGGAGTCCTTGCAACATTTTTCGATCTAATTCATGAGTGGTTAGAGGTCTACATGGATGATTTCAATATATATGGAGAATTTGTATAATTTCATATTGAGACTTCTGAATATTTTGAGATAATTTGAGGAACCAGTTCCACCTTCTATTTTTTGTTCATGCTGTGGATGATTGATTGAATTTGCTGAAGCTGAGAAGTTCTTCAAGTGTGCAAGGCAAGGGTGAAGGGCCCCCACACCAAGCTAAGTACACTTTTTGGTTAATTTAGCATAATTTTCATGAACTAGTTTTGCTTCAGATTTATTCAGTCATTTAGGTGTGTGGAAATTTCTTATGTTTTCTCATGATTCTTGGTTTAATTCTAATCTGCATATGAATGAACAAACAATATTTTAAGTTAAATTCTCCTTCTATCTGATCAAGAACAACAACTAAAATTCATCTTCTTTTATTTGATTAAGTTATTTCCTAAATTTCTAGTTTTAATGCAATGATAACAATGATGGAATATAATTGTAAATAAGGACAAACTGGACCTCCTTAGTTAGGAGCCTCTTCTCTTACATTTTATACATCATAAATTATTGTCAATAAGTCATTTGGTTTCTCTTCATGAAGGTATTACTGTGGGGAAGGAAAATCAGGATCTCCTAAGTTACGAGCCTCTTCCCTCACTTATTACATATTGAATCAGAAATTACTTTAGATTTTATATTTGTAACATGCATTTCCATAAATATTAAAATATAGAATATATTTGTAATATGCATTTCTTTCAGTTTCTACATTTTTTCTTATAAAATTGATTACATATGAAATCCATATATTTTGGACATGCTTCCAAGTTTACAAACTCAGATTGATAAGTAAATACTTGTGTTAGTTTACCTAGTAAATTAACCCAACAATGCCTGTGCTTGGTTTTGGAGGTTGCCGAGAATGGTCCACACACATCTGAGTGAACTCTTTCAAGGATCACTTATGCTTTATTGTCCTTCTCATGAAAGGTGGCTTCGATTTACTTCCCCAATGTACACCCTTTTCATGTATCTCGCTGCTCTAGTGCACCCTTGGGAAGTCCTATAGAAATATGTTGCATGATCTTCAAAGCTCCATGGTGCAAATGGCCAAGTCGCTTATTCCATAATTCACTGATGTTTGAGCTCTACACATTCTTTGCTTTTGTGCTCAAAATAACACAACCTTCTACATCTAATTTGTAGAGGTTCTTCACTTGAACCGCGATCCACTGTAGAAATTTAATACAACATACATGTATGTCCTGGATTCTCCCGATCTATCAATTATATGCCACTGTTAAATACATAATTGCTTCTAAAAAATCTTTGTGGAATTTAAAACACAATCGCTAATAGAAATATCAATCATACATAACATAAAAAATTTACGGGGAAAACATAAAGCTAAAAGTCCCACAATATTATATTATGTATTATATCATGGATCATGAAACAATTACATACAAAGCTCCAATCTAAGAGCTCTCAGTACAATAGCTAACTGTCTCACATTGTCATACAAAAATTGGCAAGTTCCTTAGCCAATTTACTACCTCCAAACAACCTGTCTCCACTGCGCAATCCCTGATGGTCTAGAATCCCTGAATGAATGATGCTTGCCTTCCTTGACTACGCAATCCTCATAGGCACATCCAATGTGTGTGTGGTTGCATGTGTGCAACCAATAATGTCACAAATGATAGTCAATTTGTCCCTTTCACCTACATCTCAACTTCTCCACTGGATCTGAAATGCATGTAGTTAATAGTAGTAAATATTCAATTACATGTGAGACCACTCATTGTGAATTAATTAATAATTAATTCACTTGATCTCTCACTAGTGTATCTTCATTCACTGTTATGTAGATAAATCCTCTCTACAGAAAGAGACGATCCCTCTAACCCTAGAGTGGGTCTAGAAACAAAGGGACACACTAAAGTGTTGCTTCCTAATTATTGAATGAACAAGGGACATAGTAGATCGACCTACCTAGAATTCAACATTGTCATTGTTGATGTAGTATTGGTGGCCTTTTGCTCCTGTTTTGGCAAGTCACAATCCGTTCGCCATTACCTTGGATACCTGCACAAAGAACAAGAAAACAAGAACAACATACAAGATGACAACATTTCATTCATAACTATTAACCAGTCAAAGAGGGATAAACATATTGCATTAAACAAAAATCATAACACAATAGTGGAACCAAACAGTAGTCATGTATATAAATGAATAGAAGGAGGAGTTACAACCGATGCTTTGACGTCGCAGTCTCCTCCAGCGGGGTTCAGGTGAAGCGCGTCTCAAATGCTCGTGAGGGAATTCGGACGAGATGAAGGCATGAACTCAAGCTTCCTCAATGTAATGCCTTATTATTCTATCTTCTCTAGTCATTCAGCTATAATATGTCTAATTCTCCAAGTTCAGCTATTCAACCGTTCAACTAGCTTGTTCTAAGAGATATAGCTACTTTTATAGAGGAAAAGGAGGAGGTTAGGATCCCTAAAAAGGTGGGAGAAAGGCCTATCCCTTAGGGAGTTCCCATAAGAGGTGGAAACCATAAACCTAAAGGAGGCAGTCCGTGGTTTATCAGTTCAACCACTCCCAATGACTCATCCTCGAGGTGGTTGGAGTGGAATCTCCACCTCTATTTTTAAAAAACATTCCATAAACATCTTGGCGTGGGTGGAAAACTAGGATAGAGCACCAGCTGGCGCGAGCCCAGTGTTAATTTTCCTCTTCGGCGCGAAGGCATAACTGATTACCTGCGCCAAGGCAAAACAAGGGTTTTTGAGTCTCTGCTCAGGGAATTGTCAACAAGAGGAATGTTACTCTCATGTAAAGGGAAACAATGATGGTGTTTGCAAGGCATGACACTGCTTATTGGTCACAGAAACGACCCTCCAATGGGCGAGATGGGGATTGCAGGGACAATGAAAAAATGCTGTGTAACAGATGCCCCCTAAAGCATGAGGTCTGAGGAAGAGGGAGGGGCGAAATGCTTTACGAGAACACATTCGAACCAAACACTGTTGTCGGAAAACCTGCAATTAAAAATACAACTGATATCTTTGATACATGAACATGTGGTATGGGCGCAACCATCCATAATAGAGTATATATAAAAACTGAGATCCGAGGTATGAACACAGCCATCCAGTGGTAAGGATCAACAAATAGACTCGGGTATGGTCATAGCCACCCAATCAAAAGAGTCATGTAATAAGTCATAATAATCCACCAAAATCCGCAGCCTGGATTTTATCAGACAAAATCCAGGGTCTTGCGCTCCATCTCGACCTGAACAAGTACAAATTCAAGCATGCGAATATATGAGCTGAAGTCGAACATGAAATAAAATCACCTAATTACCAGCCAATGATGAAAACTGTTAACAGGCACGAGAGAAACCACCAATAATGACAATGGATCTCAAGGTACAATTGGTACAATCCACAGAATGTGAACAATAATCTGGATTTGAACGTCTGTAGAATCACTCGATCGAAGACCAATAATGTGGACCTTGTGTCGAATTTGAAAAACCTACCATTAAGGCATGCTGGCTCCAAGGTACCATTACAGAGTCTCTCGATCAAATTCCTGGATAATGAGCTGAAGTCGACAGGAAGTGACCTGATCAAAGGTGGGCCATAATGTTTCCCACATCATCGACACGAAACAGAGGAACATGATAGTATTGAAAGGGGACCAACAGAGAATCAGAGGGAGGTTGAAAACTACAGAAGCAAACTTCTCCTGAACATATCAGCAACACGACACTAGATTTGGCAGTATTTGAAATCAAAGGATCTGAAGTCATGACGACGTGGCAAAGAGCAGATGAAAGGTCAAAAGAGATTACCCAAACCAATGGAGGAAAAAATGACGAAATGAGATGTCCCCAACCTGACATGAATGTAGAAAAGTGCCATGCTCAAGAGCGACATACTGCCAACATAACTAAAATTTGGTTCCATTTCCCCCCCACCATTTCTAGCAAGTACCCCAATTATTTTTTTAAACAAGCTTGAAGGGGATAGCATATGCTTGTGCTGCAAGTTCGTCCTTCGGAAAAATCCATCCTAGTACATTTTACGAGCCCTAGGAAGGAGGAACTCGAGTAACGTCATGGCGACGAAATCTGATGTCATCAGGGTTTAACGAGTCTGACAAAGGGAGAACTCAACATCTTTTCATGTTTAGAGAGTTTGAAAAGAGGGCAGAAAAGAAAAATCCATCATGGCACTTTCGTAAATAGTATCTCAGATATGAAAAGGTAGAAAACAATATATGAAAGAACCTCTTAGTCGCGATAGGCTAAGGTATTCCTTTTTCATAAATAATCTATCCCAGCCCGAAAATGGGGTAAACGTATACTGGGTAGATACCGTTTTGCAGCCATTTAACAAGTTCAAAACGACAAGAGACTCGATAATCTTTTCAGTTTTAGAGAGTTAGAAAAGAGCTGAAATATGACTCCAGTAGTGACTTTTTCATGTTTTTACCGAGTCCTAAAAAATATAAAATTTAACTTGTTACTTCATCACTATGTCTTGAAAAACCTGTTGCTGCACAAGGGACACGTGTAAAACCCATTTTTCGAAAAATAATATAATAAAATAATCGAAAAACGCGTCTTAAAACCTAATTAGGGTTTTAAAAGTTATAAAATGCCAAAAATGGTAAAAAGCAATTACTTTCACTTTTTACCTCTTATGGAGCAAATAGTTACCCATTTTACTGTGTGATTTTGCGGCGACGATAGCGGACAATCTGGCTGACCAATCTCAAATCCGTCAGTTCCAGGTAAGAGCCGAGATCTTTCTCTTCATTTTGAATCATTTCTTACTACTTGCAACTTTTAATTTTGAAATATGGGGGAGGAAGCATGAAAATTAGGGCACGGCGGTTGGCGCGGCTTTCGGGCACGGAGTCACGCCAACTGCCCAATTTTTTATACTAGGGCGCGCCCATTGGCGCTAACAATTTTTTGTGCATAATGTAAGTCACAAACCCCAATTATTCACAAATCCAAGTTCCCAAAAGGCTAATATGACTCATATGAATGTGTTTATAGGTAAAAAGCAGCAAAATGGTGATAGAATGGAAAGAACGGGAACACAGCGAAGAAGACGAGCTTGCCATGGAAAATGAGAGATGCATGGAAGCTCTCAGGGACTGTGGACTGAAGAAGTTATTCTTGACACCGTGTCTCCATGCTCAACCAGAACTGTTACAATATTTGATCAAAATATGAGATAAGAACCAGGAAAAGTTCATCCTTCGAGATCAGGAACTTGAGATTGATGTTTCTGACGTCTACTTTATCACAGGATTATCGCGAAGGGGAGTAGCACCGATCCTAACCGGTACCCAGCCTTGCATGGAGAGTATTTCCATGGTGATGGATAGAGTATGTCGAGGGGCACAGAAGGGAACAGGAAGTGGGAAAGTTAATATCCAAACTATCCCAGATCTAGCACTAAAAGAAGTGCTACATACCATAACATGAGCTACGGGATCGCAAGCACCGCACGAAGCAACAAAAACACAATTGCTTCTTGCTATAGACTGCTTGACATTGACGATCTACAACTGGGCAGAGGCCGTGACAATAAACATAAAACGCCAGCTAACAAAATGAAAGAAGACCAAATTGAAGCATTTTGGTTATGGGTCTATCTTGGTATCGTTCTTCCTGGAAAAACTACCAATATTTCAGTGTCAGGGGGTCATAGTCCTGACACCACCAGCAAGAGAACCATGGATGGCTCGATGGGTGGCTCTGATGCCAAGGGCAGGGGGTGATCAATAGATGTCCTGGAGACTAGAGTTCTTTGATTGGCTCCGCCGATAATTGATCGTCGTGGAGGACTGGCCCTACTCTGGTACAGATTTTACTGGTGGTCTAGACCTCCCACTCTCGGAGGGAGAGGATTGGGACGAAGATTTGGGTAAGACTTATTTTTAATTTTCATGATTATTATGATTTTTTTTTTTTTTCTATGTATGTTCTGACTTTTAAATCCATGTATTTGCAGATGTCGACCCAGAGAGACCTGCGGGCATGTCTCCGATAGCGAGGCGAATTCCTCGTGATTTCGACCCTCATGGTGAGGGCATCAAAGAAGAGGAGTTTGTGCACAACCTAGAGGGGATCACCCATTGAATCCCGGATTATGCACGATTCGACGATGTTCCTCGTGCCTACTAGAGACATACCGTTAGGGTGTCAAGCTGTATTCACCGCTTGCTGAGGTGGCTTGTACGGGCAGTGACATGCTATCATGAGCATCACACAGATTAGACACCTACGATTTATATCTGTATCTTTGAGAGACATGTAGTCTCAGGATGTAATAGAAACACACATATATTTTTTGAATGTATGATGCACAGTGATGCAAACACGCGATATATATATATACAACTATTTTCCTATATGGATCTTTTCACATGATGATGATTTTACAAATTACACAAATGTCTATCTAATACAATGTTAGCCACTGTATCAGTTAATGCATTCATTCGTCTAGGAATATGTTGATATGTGATAAAATAAAAATGTCTTTCCAATAAACGAATACGTAAATAAAATCTCAAAATGTACGAGTTTCTAACTGAATAATGACCATTGAGTTGTTGAACAACAAGCCGTGAATCTATATTTACAAGAAATGTGCGTATGCTGAGATTGATCGCCTCAGTTAATAGTTCAAGAACAGGACTATATTCAGTGACATTGTTTGTAGTTCGTCCTAGACAAATTCCTTGTAGTTCTATCAATTCACTAGCAGGATCATAGATTACCCAGGTTGCTGAAGACAAATTCCTGGTACTGCGGGAAGCACCATCCACGCAACCGACATAAGGGGTAATAGACATATGCACAAATAAGAAGGAAAATGCTTGCAAAGCACACCAAATCCAATCATGTAAAAAAATGAAAAAAAACACCTATGTACACAAATCATGCATGAATGACTCATGCATAATACTTTTTGAGATACAACCCATTTCTGGGTTGTTCTAATGGATGACCTTCGTAATCAATGAGCTCATAGGCCCATACATGTTTAAAAATGTAAGGCCCATGCCACATGGGTTGAAATTTACCTGCCTCCAACTTATCATGAGCTTGGTCATATAGGAGGACGAGATCTCCTTCAACGAAAGAACGAAGGGAAACTGATTGGTCAAAATGAGCTTTGACCCACTTTTTCTGTGCTTCGATAACCAAAGTAGTAAAGCGGCGGGTTTCATCTAACCTTTTGAGATAAAGGAGATGCTCTTCTTCGGGTGAAGTGTTCGACAGTAATTCAACAACCATCTTGAGCGAAGGTATTTCACATTCAATCGGAAGAGTAGCTTCCAGACCATAAAGTTCGGTATGCCCAAAGAGTTGAAAATAACATGAGATGCCAATTGGATTTATGGATCCCAATCATACGTTGAAGCATGGTAACAAGAACTTTGTTCACAGTTTCAACTTGGCCATTGGCCAGAGGATAATACGACGTTAAGTTGTCGTGACGCAAACCCAACTTAGAAGTCAACTTGGTCACCATGTAATGCCGAAAATGGGAACCATGATCGGTGACGATGGCTTGAGGGACACCAAACCTAGCAATGATATGATTGAATATGAATTTAGCAACTATCTTACCATCGGCAACAAGTGTAGGCATTGCTTCGGCCCATTTGGTGAAGTAGTCCACAACTACGATAATATAATCATGCCCCCTGGCCGAGTGAGGGTTACACGTCATAAAATTGATGCCCCACTTCGCAAAGGGACCAACGGTAATGACAGGATGAAGAGGTACAGGCGGCGCATGCATCTTGCATGCAATATGGATGTTCTCGATAATTCCCAGTTTAACGGAAATGTCAATAGGCATCGTTTGTGTAATGCTACTCAAGTTACCTTCCGTAAATACATCATGTGTCAAAACAGGAAATTGAAGCGGAGGAGAAGGAACCTGAGCGAAAAAACGCTCAGGACAAGTAGACATAGCCCCGAGGCCAGGCATAAACGAGGAGTGATGATGACCATCATCCCACGACAGATCCTCAAGAGACATGGTTTCCATGATGGCCTCATCGGAAGGAAACACCTCCTTCAACGGATCAAGCGAATTTGAATCACCAAGTGTTGTGGAGGTAAATCCCCTCTGCGGACAGAGGCGATCCCTACTATCCCAGATTGGGTCTAGCAACAATCGTATCACGCTAAGGCGCAGGTTCCTAATTACAATAAACCAACTTGTGAAGAAGGCCTACCTCAAGTCCAACGCTGTTGTTCGTAAAGAAGATGACGTTCCCATTCCCTTGCTCTAGCAGATCACAATCCTTTCGCTTGCCACGATCGAACACCTGCACACGCAAGAAACACAAAAAACACAAGCGTAAAACCCAATATATGCAATTATGTATCAGTCAGAGAAGACACAACTCATGATAATAATGAACAATACGAATGGAACCATAACCAATAGTCGCTTATCATTAATTCATCAAAGGAAAATACAATCAGGCTCTGACACTGAACCTTCCTTCGGCGGGTCGTCAACGGAATACGTCTCAGTAAAGCTTGCCGGGAATGGGGACAAGCCTCTCTCTTCGATCGTCAATCTCCTTGCTATGGATTTGGAACTATGAGGACTATCAAAGCTCTTGCAGCATTCTTTAGGCTATGAAGGCTCTTGGAGATTCTTGGAGACTCTTGGAGACTAGCTTGCAAAGGGAAATGGCAAGCTTATATAGATGGTGGAAGGGGAGTTGGGATCCCTACAATCATGGGATTGGTCCTATCCTCAAGGAAGCTTCCATGAGAGGTGGAAAACTACTTCCTCTACATGGAAATCTGGAGCCAAATGTCCCAACTCAATTTAGAGACCAGCTCAGGAGTTGGTTGGAGTCAATCTTCTGCCATTTATTTTTAAAAAACACCCTTTATTAAGCTTGGCGTGAGTGCGACTCTGAGACAGAGCGCCAATTGGCGCACCCTCTTTGGAATATTTCCCCCATTGGCGTGGGTATAACACTGGCTAGTCGCGCCAAGGGTGAAAAGGCTGTTTTTAGGGTTTTTCACAAGGAGATGTCTTCAGGGGAATGAAAGTCCATGTCTAGGGGAATGGCATGAAAGTGTTTTCAGGTCATGTCACTGCTTACAGGTCATGGAATAAGCCCTCCAATGTGTGGGACGGGGAATTTCAGGGACGGTGACAAATTGCTGTGTAACAGATGCCCCCTAAAGCATGAGGCCCGAAAGAGAGAGAGGGGTGAAATGCTTTTACGGCTGATAATCGTGAAAACACGCATCGGAAAACACACGTAGAGAAGTACAAGCCACATTCATCTCAAATACATGATATATATGTGGTATGGCGCAACCATCCATCATGATATACAATAATCCGGATGTGCATGTTCACGCAACCCATCCAATAAGGATCGATAAAGAGACTCAGGTATGGTTGCAGCCATCCAATTAGTGAGTCATGTAACCAATCATAATAATCCACAAAATCGCAGCCTGGATTCCAACAGACAAAATCTAGGGTCTTGTGCTCCATCTCGACCCGAACAAAGTACAAGTTCAAGCATGCGAATAAGTAAGCTGAAGTCGAACATGCAAGCACATCGGCTGATTACCAGCCAATGATGAAAGCTGTTAACAAACGCGAGAGGAACCACTAATAATGCCAATGGCCCTCAAGGTACTATAGGTACAATCTACGGCATGTGAATTAGTGAGCTGGCGTCGAACACGCATAGAATCACTCAATCGGAGGCCAATGATGAAAACCTCATGTCGAACGTGAAGAACCTGCCATTAAGGCAACGTCACGAGGCTCAAGTTACCGGAAGAGGTCTCTAGATCGACTTCCGGATAATGAAATTTTGAAGTCGACGAGTGACCTTGATCGAAGGTGGGCCATAGTGTTTCCCACATCATCGACATGAGACAAAGGAACATAATGTCTTTGTGAATCAAGATCAGATGAGAATCAGAGGAAGGTTGAAATTCTACAGAGGTCAACTTCTCTCGAACATATCAGCGGCACGACAGTGGATTTGGCAGTATTTGACATCAAAAGATCAAAGGTCATGATGACAAGGCAAAGAGCAGATGATAGGTCAAAAGGGATTACCCAAACCCACGAGCAAACGAGATGTGGATAGAGATGTTTCCCTACTCGGCACGAGGAATGCAGACAAGTGCCATGTTCAAGAGCGACATATTGTCGACATGACAATGATGTTGGTTCCATTTTCCCCACCATTTCTGGCGAGTACCTCTTTATTTTTACACAAGCTTGAAGAGGATACCATATGCTTGTTGTATAAGCCCATCCTAGTACATTTAATGAGCCCTAAGAAGGAGGAACTCGAATACCGTCATTACGACTGAATCCGATGTCATCAGGGTTTAACGAGTCTAAAAAAGGAAGAAATCGACGTCTTTTCATATTTAGAGAGTTTGAAAAGATAGCAGAAAAGTAAACTCCAGAGGTCCCTTTTCATAAGTAGTTCCTCAAACCCGAAAAGGTAGAAAACAATATCTGAGAAAACCTCCTAGTCACGATAGGCTAGGGTATTCCTTTTTCGTAAATAATCCATCCCAGCCCGAAAAAGGGGTAAACGTATATTGGGTAGATGTCGATTCATGTCCACTTTAACGAGATAGAAACGACAAGGGCCTCGGCAATCTTTTCATTTTTAGAGAGTCAGAAAAGAGTTGAAAGATGACTCCACCTGGAGGAACAAGTGGTATAAGGGTAGCAACTGGTTCCGGTGATGGTGGAACTGCTCAAAACAAATAAAGGTCAAGAGGCTGGCTAACAAGACCACTCATCGCAGTGGTTCCTCAGGAATGGGTAAAACAACCAAGTGAAGGCATATGATCGGCCAAGCAGATAGTGACGATGGAGTGAGAAAACCAAGGTTCATCTGGCAAAAACAGGCTGATAAAATGGCAATCACAAGAGGAAAAATGGGAATGGTTTCATTTTTACACAAGCTTGAAATCAGGAAACTCTGCTTGAACTTGGTTTCATTTTTTCACAAGCTTGAAACAAAGATAAACTATGCTTGAAACCAGTTTCATTTTTACACAAGCTTGAAACGGAAACAAACTATGCTTGAAAAATTTAAGCATGCCCCCAGAATGGTGACTCAATTCGAGGTACATGCCCCCCAAGCTTCAATCCATATGAAAGGCAGATGTAGTGAAGGTTCAAATTACGAGATCTAAGAAAGACTCGACTGGGATTTTATGAGATCTGATCAAAGACTCGAATTGAACAAGAACGTGTTTCATTGTTTTAAAGAGGTTGACACATTAAGAGAACTATCCTCAGGACACCTTGTTTCATGGTTTAAGGAGCTTGACACAAGAAAACGAACTATGCTCTGACCAGCTTGTTTCATTTTTTAAGGAGCTTGACACAAGAAAAACAATCTCTTTAACGACCAACTTGTTTCATTGTTTAAGGAGCTTGGCACAAGACAAGGAACTCTGCTCCAACAACCTTGTTTCATTTTTTAAGGAGCTTGACACAAGACAAGGAACTCTACTCCAACCAGACCCGGTTTCATTTTTTAAGGAGCTTGACACAGGAAAAGAACCATGCTCCGACAACCTTGTTTCATTTTTTAAGGAGCTTGACACAAGACAAGGAACTCTACTCCGACCAGCTTGTTTCATTTTTTAAGGAGCTTGACACAAGAGAATGAACTGTGCTCTGACATACCTCATCATAATGAACAAGAAGTGATGGCTTCACAAGTTCCACACCAGATGGAAGGAAAACATCCTGGAAGTCAGGATTCAATGCCCCCAACACCTGATGCACCACAGCACTATCACTGAGTACAGGCATGGGGTAGGTAGCCACATAGTTGACCTGCAGTGGGGTAGATACAACGGGTGGATAAAAACCAGGAAGGGATGATGGCGAGCCAACTGCCACATCAGGACCAAAGAACGAAAGCTGATCAATGGTCACGATCCGTCCTTCATGTGGAAAACAGACCACACGAAAAAGGGAGGAGACAAGTGCTCCCATGGCATAGGTGTAATCACGCCCCAAGAGCAGATTGAAATCCAAGGGGTCTGGAACAACCATCACATCCATATGGAGGGCTTTTCCTCCCAAAGTAACAGGTAACCTTGGAAGCATCCCTAATGGTTGACTCGTTCTTCTGTTAAACGCCAACAGATTCTGTGTAACAGGCGCAAGTGGCGGCGAACCGAAAGCTTGCCAAGTAGTTTAGGATAGAACACTAACAGACATGCCTTCGTCTATAATGGTGCTAGGTACGACCAGACCAAAAGCCTGTACTGTGATCTCGAAAGGCACATAAGACGGAAGGCGATATCTTGTAAATCGATTCCAATCAAAGGAAGCGACCAAACTACTCGGAGGGGCTACCATCGAACCGATATGGTCTTCCCCTGGTGTTACGGAAGAAGAAGGAGCATCCTCCACAACCTCCATCTCGAAGGTGGGAGGAGTATCCTCCGGGACCTCCATCATGGGAGGCGGAGGAGTAGCTTCTTGAGATACGGGGATAGGAGAATCGTTCTCCAAATCTGAGGAATCTGAAGAAACAAGAAGAACTTGAGGGATGTGAGGTCCACTCTCAATGGAAAATACCTGGTGCACCGCAGACGGGGCCAGCTCAACCGATCCACCGACCAATGATTGGTCAGGAATGGATTCCTGAATTTGAATTTTCGAGGGAGTGAGATTGACCAAGGATGACTCTTGACCAATCGTAGGATCAACTGGTGGGGGACTCAAAGAAATATGTTTGTAACTAGCCGAGAGAGATGGTGTAGAAACAACTAAGTTGTCCAAAAATTTCTTGGCTTCATCCATATACGGACAAAGGTGAATGGCATGGTGCCCTTCACACAACTTACAGGGATTGGTAATATTACCCTGCTTCTTAGGAGCCTTACCGGCACTAGCTGAAGGCATGCCCCCAACCTGACTCCCGGAAGCCATAGGCAACGGCGGACGACCGTTGGACCATACTTCAAGCACCTTGGGAATGCCAGGGCAGTCTTGAAGAAGATGGTTTCCCTGACACAACATGCAAGGGAACTTGACTTTCCGTGGAGGGTTGGAAGGTTTATCAATGGAAGACTTCTTAGGCGCAATAACCGTAGAGCTAGCCTCTCCTTTATCTAACTTCTTCTTCTTCTTAGCCACCTAGTTACTCAAATCCATAATTTCACTAGGCGAAGCAGAAGAGGAGGACGCAGAAACAGGCGAAGAAGGGGAGAGGTCCACCTTGGACTCAACATGATGTTGTTCAGGCAGAGGAACTGATTGAACAGTATCCGAGACATTCGGGACCACAGAGGTTGAAAACAACTAAACAGGAAACCCAACAGTTAACCCAGGAAGGGACAACATTTCCATATAAGGAGCGCCAACATTCCCAAAAGGAGGAAAATGACCAGGATGCCCATCAGAGGGGATTCCTTGGTTGGTGAACTCTGGAAAAGTTGCCATTAGAAAAAACCCAAAACAACACTCGAAGGAAACTAGATTTAACCAAGAATATTTCGTGGGTAGTTAATTTTTTAAAACATTGAAACAAAACTCTACCGTTTCATCTTTTAAGAGTCGAGAAACAGGAAAAAGGTGACTCTATCGCTTTCAGTTTTGAAGCAAGTGTGAAAGGACAAGCGCTTGATGATCTTTTCAAATTTAAGGAGTCAGATAAGATCAAAATGACTGGTCAGGAATGCTAGGCAAAGGGTGTACCAAATAACCGTGAACTGCAATATACACCTTGGTTTCAAAATGAAAGAGAAATCAACCAAGGACTTAACGTATGTGCAGGAAATCTCCCCGAATGTTGTGTCCGGTGTATCACGGGTATAGGGCGGTAGACTCGGCTTCCTATGGATAAAGGATAGAATCCTAGTGGGGTCTCCCTTTATATACGCGACGGTACGGGGAGCACAAGTCCATACTAGTGCTGTCTAAAGCCAAGAGGCGAACGACAGCTACTAGGTTTAAAGACGCCGGAATACATCTCTAGCCTAGACCTCTAAATGTTTCGTTAATGTTTCAATGCTTCCTTAGTGTAAATTCAATAAATTTTAATGTTTATCTTCAATTATGTTTCGGTTTCAAGACCCTACCATATGTCATCTGAAAATCTCCTATATGCAGCAATATGATGAAAGAAATCTTTCAATTCGATGAATGCTGTCTAGTTAAGGGAAGAGCTTCAAACAATGATGAAACAAACAACAACATTGCAAACGAAATATTTTCCAAACTAGATGAATTTCACTATCCAAAAGTAATTTCAAACATTCAACGATGCGAACAATGCAATGTAATCTATGCAAAATCCTTTTTTTTCGAAAACTATGCAATTGTAATCTATGCACAATTTCCTTTTCCTTTTCAATTGATAAGAATGCACTCAATGCATTTTTCAATGAAATGAGAATCTACTTAATGCATGCTTTTAATGAAAGAGAATGCACTCAAAGCGATTTTTAGCTTTCAATCATTAAACAATGTGATCTAAGTTCAATGATAAATCTCAATAATACTTTTCAATGCAATGTGATCTAATGCATTTTAACGAAAAGCAAACTATGAGACTAAAACTAAAAGAACTCAAAACTCCTTAACGAAAGGATGAATGCAAAAGGGATGCAAACAAACACTAAGATTGCAATCATTGTTTCAAAACACTTTGTAACGAAATTCCTCAAAAGGTGACAAGACATATAAGGTCAAACACAAAGAGGACTTCCAAAGCATGAGATGAAAACAAGGCATTCATTCCCTTTTACATCAAGCAATCATGGAGAGAAGACATTTCAAACAATGAGCAATGTAATCTATGCTCATACAGTGAAAATACTAGAAGGGAAAGACACACTGGTGAAGGATTTAGGGAAAAAGTCTCAATTTTCACACACCCTGAAATTGGCACGACTTTGTCATTGACAACTAGCGCCAACTGGCGTGACTTGCTCACTGACAACTAGCGCCGATGGTTAATTGGCGCGGGTTGCTAACTGACAACAAGCGCCAATGCCTAAAAATGAAAAAACAAAGAATTTCTCCCAACCAAGACCAGACTCACCACTTCAAGCAGAATCTAAAAAAAACCTAGAAGCAAAGTACTGACCAAAAGAAACTTCCGAACAAGGGAAAACCCTATCACCTACAGGAGATGGCGCGACTGTCTGGCTGTAATCTACGCCAGACAGGGGATGGCGCGAGTGATGAACTGGCAACCTGTGCCAATTGGCGCGACTGTCAGGGTTGAAACCGCGCCAATGAAGCCAACCATGAAAATGTGAAAATTCGGAAAAGCAGAGGTCAGATCTGATCCTCTGGGGGCTGAAAAGAGGTTTAACACACGAAAAGAGCCAGCCAAAAGAGCTGATCAAGCAAGCAAAGTTGAGAATCGACCGAAAAGACAAGACAAACTCCAATCAATGTCTCCCCAACAGAGTCGCCAATTTGTTGTGGAGGTAAATCCCCTCTGCGGACAGAGGCGATCCCTACTAGCCCAAATCGGGTCTAGCAACAATCATATCATGCTAAGGCGCAGGTTCCTAATTACAATAAACCAACTTGCGAAGAAGGCCTAGCTCAAGTCCAACACTGTTTTTCGTAAAGAAGATGATGTTCCCGTTCCATTGCTCCAGCAGATCACAATCCTTTCGCTTGCCGCGATCGAACACCTGCACATGCAAGAAACACAAAAAACACAAGCGTAAAACCCGATATATTCAATTATGTATCAGTCAGAGGAGACACAACTCATGATCATAATGAACAATATGAGTGGAACCATAACCAATAGTCGCTTATCATTAATTCATCAAAGGAAAATACAACCAGGCTCTGTTGCTGAACCTTCCTTCGGCGGGTCGTCAGCGGAATACGTCTCAGTAAAGCTTGCTGGGAATGGGGACAAGCCTCTCTCTTTGATCATCAATCTCCTTGCTATGGATTTGGCACTATGAGGACTATCAAAGCTCTTGCAACATTCTTTAGGCTATGAAGGCTCTTGGAGATTCTTGGAGACTCTTGGAGACTAGCTTGCAAAGGGAAATGACAAGCTTATATAGATGGTGGAAGGGGAGTTGGGATCCCTACAATCATGGGATTGGCCCTATCCTCAAGGAAGCTTCCATGAGAGTTGGAAAACTACTTCCTCTACATGGAAATCCGGAGCCAAACGTCCCAACTCAATTTAGAGACCAGTTCAGGAGTTGGTTGGAGTCAATCTTCCACCATTTATTTTTAAAAAACACCCTTTATTAAGCCTGGCACTAGTGCGACTATGAGACAGAGCACCAATTGGCGCGCCCTCTTTGGAATATTTCCCCCATTGGCGCGGGTATAACACTGGCTAGTTGCGCCAAGGGTGAAATGGCTATTTTTAGGGTTTTTCACAAGGAGATGTCTTCAGGGGAATGAAATTCCATGTCTAGGGGAATGCCATGAAAGTGTTTTCAGATCATGTCACTGCTTACAGGTCACGGAATAAGCCCTCCAATGTGCGGGACGGTGACAAATTGCTGTGTAACACCAAGCCAGGGGGATTGAGAGTAAATGTCAAGAGACATGCTCAAAGGAGTGGAATAAGAGGACAGAGGTTCCAAAGCAGCAATAAGTTCACAATAATCAATCTCAATCGGACTCAAAGGCATCAAATCTCCAAAGGAATCAATCTGTTCAGGCAAAGGAATAATCCATGGGTCATCAAACCGAGAAATCATATGAATCTGAACAATATTTGGAGGAGGAAGAGGAAAAATACCCATGAGGGCAGGATCTTTGAAAATACCTGGCCCTACTCTCTCGTAGGGAGTGGGAATCTTATCCACATACGGAACATTGTTCTCGGAAGAAGAGGTGAAGAAAGACAATTGATCAACAGTAACAATCTTTCCTTCATGTGGAAATTTCAAAACACGAAAGAGAGTTGATGGAACACATAACATGGCACGAGTCCAACTGCGACCGAGGAGAAGATTATAATTGAGTTTAGCGTCAATGACTTTGACCTTGACATTGACTGTCTTCCCTTTCAAAGTAATCGGTAAACTAGCGAGAACACCTAAAGGTTTTGATTCTCTTCCATCAAATGCTTTTAGGGATTTTGGTGATGAATTCAGAGCTGGAGAACCAATGGATTTCCAACACAAAGATGACATGATACAGATTGATGCACCTTCGTCCACAACTGCTCGATGAATATCGAGACCATTAATAAAAACTTGAATAATGAGCGCAATCTGATGCGGAAGTCGTGGAACGAAATTCTCTAGATTGAAAGCAGGAAGGCTAGTATCGGCAGGATCAATCCCGCCAATCGCAGATAACAAAGCTCTTCGCTGTGAGAGACATCTCTGAAGTACTTCTAACGCGGACATCGCAGATGGTGCCTGAGCCAAATCCTCAACAATATTGTAATGGTGAGCGGCACGGGCGTTGGGATTATAAGAAGACTTATGGAGGAAACGTTTGGGAGGTGGTCGCACAACAGATTCAACATTGGGCCTTTCAATCTCAAGAGGACCAGTAACAGGCAAAGGAGGAGGTCCATCAACGATTTCCTTCCCTGTGGCTTGATGGGATCCAGTATAATCTTTCGATCGAGTAGCAATAGAAACAGTGCTCGAACCGTTCATCATGAACACTTGAGAGCCAAACGGGGTAGAGGATTGAGGTTGCTCTACCATCTGATTTTGCTGAGATGGGAAAGGTTCCTTAATAAAGGTCGGAGTTCCTTGGGTGCCTTTGAGTAATCAGCTCACTTCGGACCATCAAGGATAGCCTTTGGTGAAGTGCTCTTCGTCACAAATCAAACAAGGGTACTTCGGTTTGTGTTGAGAACCATCAGCATGAGGTTTCTAAGAATCTTGTTTTAGAGTATCGGCTTTGGCTTTACCTTTACCCTTTTTCTTGCCTTTAGAAGTATTATCCATAGGATTGGCTTGAACGACATTAACTTCTGCGGGTTTACCAGAATTCAAAGTATACTGAGAAGCAACATTATTGGAAGAAGCGAATTTCGGCTTCCCAGAGTTTGAAGATGAATACTTTTGAGAAGTCTGAGACACAAAAACAATAATACCATCGACGGATGGCATCGCTAGTGGTTTAGAAGTTCCAGGTCAGGGAGCATCAGGCAAGATATCATATAATGCACCATACTGAGAGTACACAAGATCAAGGTATTGGGCATAAGAAATGGCTTGTTCCTTGGTTACACATGCCCCCATAGCTATGTCTTTGGAAATATGATTGAAAAAGGAGGTGGTGAACCAATGAGTTATAAGTCGATAAGGAATTTCACATTTTATGATGCGACGATGACATCGCCACTCATGAATATGATCCAAGATATGAGTAGCTCGATCTTGTTTCAATGAAGTCAGGAGGTGTGTTTCGGTCACATAACAGATTGGTAACTGAAAATGCGTAAGGAATGCCATGGCTAAAGAATTGAAATCTTGGAAGACGCCATGAGATAGCTCAATGTACCAATTTGTAGCGGTACCAGTAAGAGTTCGCTGGAAAAGACAGAGTCTAATAGAATCGTCAACCCAAGAGTTAGAGGAACACCACAAATGGTAAGTCATAACATGTGCTTGGGTGTCTTCACCAAAATTGCCCTCAAATTTAGGACAATCACCAAGAATATTGGTTGGAATCGGAGGGCAATACGGGTTATGAAGAATGGGATCGTTTGTCAACTTTGACACATCAGGTAATTCAAACGTAGCAAGAAACAATAATTGGGTATTGAAAGTCATCAGAGGTCTTTGATAAGGACTTGCATGTACATTCCATCCAGTTCGAGCATGATTCTTTCCCCATACATTCTGTCCCCGAGGATTTGGATTGTAGGGATTAGAAGCAGGATAAGTCGGATGATACCGAGGTTGAGGACCAGGATACTGGGTCGGAGTAGAACACTGAGGTCCTTGCTGAGCAGCATATGGAGTCTGATGTGGAATGTAAGCATGAATTTGAGGTTGATGATATATAGGTTGATTTTGAGGGTAAGGAACCTGAGTTGCAGTATATACCGGTTGATATGAACCTTAAGGGTGGTAAGAACCTTGTGGTTGAGCAGGCGAACCCAGTTGAGAAGGCTGCTGAGCGGGCAGAACGGGCTGCTGAAATGATGGAACTGGCTGAAGAGCAAGTTGAATCAGTTGCCGAGGGCCACCGGTTGGCCTTGTGGAAAAGGTTGGCCTGATGGTTGCGATAGACTAGGTTGTCCCTGATAACCAGGTTGACCCGGAGAAGGACTGTAGGGTTGTCCTGATTGCACAACATTCAGGCGATATTGAGCATGTGGCTGCAGTTGTGGTGCAACGGGTTGTCCCTGTGGTGGGTATATTTTCCCCCTAGGAGCATGAGATAGTCCTGGTTGATTCGAAGATTGACCAAAAATACTGGAGTGTTGTCCATGTTGGGCCAAAGGTTTCCCTTATAAAGGTTGGCCTTGTGGATCGTATGGTTGTCCCTGTGGAACAGAAGCAGGGCCTTGCTGAGCTAAAGGTTATCCTTGCAATCCAGAGGGTTGCATAGGCAAGGTAGGCCTGAAACGAGAAACAGTAAAATAAGGATCATTAGGAGGCAAATAAACCAGATTACCATGTTCATCATAGTGAAGCGGATATGAATAAATAGGGTTACCGAAAACATCATAATGATGAAAAAGAGGATTACTAGGAGCCTGAGGCTGCTAAGAACCCTGAGAACTCTGTTGTTGAACAACCAACATATATTCTTCAAAATGAAGACTACCAGGAATCACAGGGGTAGTGGGAATAACACTAGAAGAAGGCGTGGCCTCCATCGAAGGAGCATAATGTCAGTGAATATCCAACATCTGCTCGTCAAACTCATAGGTAGAAACCATGGGTCTGCGAGTGTGAAAAGATCCCGAAAACTGATGGATATCAACAGGTGTGGATGAAGCCACACAGACCATCGGTCGGACTGGAATAGATGTAACAGTAATCGACGAACCAGGTGTCGAAGGCAATAGTACTAATGAAGGTAAGACCAAACTCTGAGAAGAAGTTACTATACTGGATTGCACAATGGAGGCAATACCAGACATAATCTGACTGAAGGACTGATAGCCAGGCGGAAGTGACACCGATGGTGGAGAAGACTGAGTAGAAACATGAGGGACATCTTCCGAAAAAAGCTGATATTCTCCTGTGGAAACAGGCATTCCTTCACTACCAACATGACTAGATGAGTCCATATTTGACTCCACCGTAAGATCTTCAAAAAGACTACGGGGACTAGGAGGCACAACAACAACAAAAAATGGCGAGCCCGACGTAAGATGAGGAAAATTTCCTTCTTCCCAAAAACTAGACCAAGCACCAGAAGCAGGCAAATTGAACTCAACTGGCTCTTCAGGAGGAGATCGAGTAGCAAGAGGTAGGACAGACGGGAGAATAGGCTGCGAGATCTTGGCAGACCTAGTGGGTTGAGGAGTTTCAAAAGAAACAACCGAGAAAGAACTACCACTAGGAGGCAGTGAGGACGACGAAACTGGTGGTTTCGCCACCGTGACCAGATATCAAAATAGAAAGGGAAAAATAAAACCAATCGAGGACTCCAAGATCAAAACCAAGGAAAAATAACAGGCCAAGTAATAAAACTTTAATAGGTGTGTGATTGTAGGTGATTAATTTTATGACACTGAAACCATATTTTGTTGTTTCATTTTTAAAGAGTCGAGAAACAGGCCAAAGATGTCTCTAGTCGCTTTCAATTTTAAACGAGCGTGAAAGGACAAGTGCTTGACGATCTCTTCTCTTTTTAAAGAGTCATGAAAAGATCAAAATGACTACTCTGGAATACTAAGTAAGAGGGTATACCAGGTTTCCGTGAACTACCATATACACCTTGGTGATCAAATGAAACAAAAATGACCAAGGACTTGACGTATGTGCAGATAGTTTCCCCGAATGCTGTGTTCGGTGTATCACGGTTACAAGGCGGCAGACTCGGCTTCCTATGGTTAAAAGGATTGCAACCTAGAAGGGTCTCCCTTTATATACTTGACGGTACGGGGAGCACAAGTATGTACTAGCACTGTCTAAATCCAGATGGCGAACGACAGCTACTAGGTTTTAAGACGCCGGAACACGTCTCTAGCCTAGACCACTAAAAATGTTTCATTAGGTTTCAATGCTTCCTTAGGTTAATTAAATAAGTTTTAAAGTTGATCTTGAATTACGTTTCAGTTTTAAGGTCCTATCGATTTTGGATCTCAAAAATCCCTAAATGCAAGCTATATGCAAATGAACATCATTTCCGATTCAATGAATGCTAGTTATAAGAAGGATAGAGATATTTCAAACAAAAATAAAACAATGAGATTATGCGAAGAAATCCACTAATGCATCTAACAGAATACGTAAATGAAACTCTTTCCTATATAATCAGATGCTAGTTATGCAAAAGAATATTTCACTTTCAATGCAAGGAAGAATGGAAAACATGTTTTTTTTTTTAAATTTTTTCAATGAAAAGAAGTACATGATGCACTAATTACATGAAAAATGAAAAAAAAACACTAGCTTAAGTGTTGCGTAGGAATCGAAATTGAATGACTCAATAGAACACGAAACAAACACAAGAAATCACCCAAACTAATGTCGCAATCTTTCAAAACAAGAGACAATTTTCAAAATGATCCAAAACAAGCAATGTAATCTATGCTTGGAGCAAAAGAGCGAAAAACCAATCAAGAAAACGAAATAAATCTGCAACCAAGGCAATCACTCAAAAGATCAAGAAATCTGAGTGCAATCAAGCCACAAATGGGACTGACAACAATCAAACCAACTCGATTTTCGAACAGAAGGCTCAGTGCACAAGGACACCTAGAAACCCTAAGGCCTCAACTGACACTGATAAGAAGATGGAAAAAAAACTGAGAAAATCAAGTTGACAACAATTAAAACAATCCCAAAGGAAAAATTATGCATAAAAAATAACCCAGAAGCAAGCACAATTGACCAAAAGACTCATCAAGGAGGTCAAACCAATTCCTACAGGGGTTGGCGTGACTGTAAGGTTGTAATCCACACCATACAGGGGTTGGCGCGATTGCAAAAAGAGAAACTTGCGCCAATTGGCGTGACTGTTCAGAGAAAAACTGCGCCAAGCCAGGTAACTATGGGAAAAAGAGGAAAAACCAAAACCTAATGAGAATAGGTCAATCTTGACACTCTGGAGCTGAACAAAGGATGAAAACTAAACAAGCAAACCAAAAAAGACAGATAACTAAAGCAATAATTGAAACTGACCCAACAAAAATGAAATGACAAACTCGCATTGATCCCCAGTGGAGTTGCCAATTTGTTATGCATGTAAATCCTCTCTGTGGACAAAGACGATCCCTCTAGCCCTAGAGTGGGTCTAGAAACAAAGGGACACGCTAAAGTGTTGCTTCCTAATTATTGAATGAACAAGGGACATGGTAGATCGTCCTACCTAGAATCCAACGCTGTCGTTGTTGCTGTAGTAGTGGTGGCCTCTCGCTCCTGTTTCGGAAAGTCACAATCTGTTCGCCATTACGCTTGGATACCTTCACAAAGAATAAGAAAAAAAGAACAACATACAAGATGACAACATTTCATTCATAACTATTAACCAGTCAAAGAGGGCTAAACATATTGCGTTAAACAAACATCATAACACAACAGTGGAACCAAACAGTATTATTGTATATAAATGAATAGAAGGAAGAGTTACAACTGATGCTTTGACGTCGTAGTATCCTCCAACGGGGTTCAGGTGAAGCGTGTCTCAAATGCTCGTTAGGGAATTTGGATGGGATGAAGGCATGAACTCAAGCTTCCTCAACATTATTCCTTCTTATTCTATCTTCTCTAGTCATTCAGCTATAGTATGTCTAATTCTTCAAGTTCAACTATTCAGCCTTTCAGCTAGCTTGTTCTAAGAGAGATAGCTTCTTTTATAGAGGAAAAAGGAGGAGGTTAGGATCCCTACAAATGTGGGAGGGAGGCCTATCCTTTAGGGAGTTCCCATAAGAGGTGGAAACCATAAAACTAAAGGAGGTAGTCCGTGGTTTATCAGTTCAACCACTCCCAATGACTCATCCTCGAGGTGGTTGGAGTGGAATCTCCGCCTCTATTTAAAAAAAAAATTCCATAAACAACTTGGCGTGGGTGGAAAACTAGGACAGAGTGCCAGCTGGCGTGAGGGCATAACTGATTACCTGCACCAAGGCAAAACAAGGGTTTTTGAGTCTCTGCTCAGGGAATTGTCAACAAGAGGAATGTTACTCTCATGTAAAGGGACACAATGATGGTGTTTGCAAGGAATGACACTGCTTATTGGTCACAGAAATGACCCTCCAATGGGCGAGATGGGGATTGCAGGGACAGTGACAAAATGCTGTGTAACAATTACAACTAGCACAACTGAGTTTAACTCACTTAGCTGAGTTAAACTACTTTACAACTCTCATAACTACACTTCCAACTCTATTACAACTAGAATCACTCTGTTACAACTCAAGTCAACCTGCATGTCCCACCAACCAACCTCTTAACTCAAAATTTCTTTAGCTAACTGATTTTCCACTTCAGTTAACTATTTCCAAGTGCTCATTGAGATATATTATTTTTTATTGTCCAACTAATATTAAGGGATAATAATAGTCAACATGCATTTATAAATAGACATGCAATCTATAAATAGAAATTGTACATACATCTATAAATAGAACTCATTATAAAAAGAATTTTCTCATGCATCTATAAAAAGACATACACCTAAAAATAACCTGTGTGGGCCCCACCTAGTGTAGGTGCTTAATTTTCACTAGGATCAAGGATGTTGTTTCTGGATGCCAATTTCATTGTTTCTTGTTGCAAAATTCAACACTCTCTCTCAAAAAGAAAGGAATGTCTTTGCATGCGACATGCAACTCCATGCATGCGCCCTGCAACCTTTGCATGCAACACTTCCGAAATTGAATAGCCTCCAAACAACCGAATCAATATAATGCATCTGTCATCAAAGTATTTTGACTTCTGCTGGTACCAACTGCACATGTCTTCTGGATTCACTGCAATATTGACCTCTGCATCCATGCACTCTACACTGTCACTTTGATTTCATGTCCTCACAACATTTGACTGCATCAATCCAACTGATCCTGCTACTGCTGTACTGTGGGCTCCTCGTAGCCATGTTAGATTCATGATATCCACACCATCTCAATGAATCCTACCCAGAAATTTCTTCTTGGGATTATCCATGCATGTTGCCCCACCTCTCACCTGGTGGTATAGCTGCATGCACTCCCTCTGCCCATTTGGCTCGAAATTTCTTTGCATGAGTGGTTTCTCCCACTCCATGATCCTCATCTTGTGGCTGCTCCACATCTTGAGGTTCACTCTGACCTGCATGCAAATCCAGCTCCCTCTCAAGGGTCAATTTAATGGCTTTCTCACACTTCCCAAAAGTAGGAAGCTCTGTAGAAATCCCATCTACGTCAAGTCTATAGAGATTCTTAACTCGAATCCCAACCTTCTTGGCTTTCCTTGTTGGTTTGTGTCGCATGAAAAATTTTCCTTCACTAAAGAGAACATCATAGCCTCTATCCTCTAACATTGTAACTGAGACTAAAATTTTCTTCAAACCTGGTACATGCATTAGATATTTTAAATGAAAGAGTTTACTTGATGCCCTATGAAAGGTAATGGTACCAATGCTAGTCGCACTGTATCGTCCATCGTTGCCCAACTCAATATGCATCTGGAGATCTTTCTCCTCCAAGTCACTGAAAAGTTTCTTATCTCCTGTCATGTGAAAGGAAGCATCACTATCCAAGTACCGCTCCAATCCCAATGCACTTGACACCATGCATGTGATCAATGAGAAGTCAAGCTCAAATTGTGAGACAAGAGCCTCACCAGCTGCAGCTCCAACAACCATCTTTTTCTTTTTCTTTTGTTGACAATTTGTGGCAACATGTCCATGCTCGTGACAGTGAAAACACTTCACTTTGGACATGTTGTGCTCCTTGCCATCTTTACCGGCCTCAGATTTAGAGTGGAATTTCTTCCCCTTCCCCTTCTTTGCCTTGGCAGCCAAAGCACAATCCTCTTCATCATCATGCTTTGATGAAGCGCCATCTCTGGTGTTCCGCCTGAACTCCTCCTGCACCAGATTCGACCACAGTCATTCCCAATCCGACAATTTTTCCTATCCGTTGACAGAGTCTTCATAACTATGCCAACTCTTAGGAAGTCCCAAGAGAGAAAAGCTCACCAAGTCATCATTAGCAACACTTATTCCTCCACTCCCAAGCTCATCCCAACATTGGACAAAATTTGTTAAGTATACCAGAATAATGTTGTTCTTTTCCATCTTGATCTTCCTGAGTTTATCTTTGAGCGCCAATTTCCTATGGTCGTTGCTGCTTTGGAATAGATTCGTCAAATCCTTCCACATAGCATATGGTGTGGCTTTCCCATGAAGGCTCGAGACAATTTGGTCTCGTACTCCTTCCAATAGAATCCTCCTCGCCTTTGCCACTTTCTTTTTCCATGCATCAAGTAATCCAACATCTGTCGAAGTAGGCTTAGGAACATCATTTTCAATGAATTCCTTCAAGCCATTATCTTCAAGCACTGCCTCCATCCTGTCCTTCCAAGCAATGTAGTTCGAGCTACCCTCAAGTGCATACTCTAACATCAAGCCATTGAAAGCCATTTCGATGTAACTCGGTTGTAGCACCAAGAAAGTCTTTCTACAAATTCGAATTCTTTCCACCAACAAACTCAGCTCCTGATTCAAAATTGCAATCTCCCGTGCTCCGATACCATGTAGAAATTTAATACAACATACATGTATGTCCTGGATTCTACTGATCTAACAATTATATGCCACTGTTTAATACAGAATTTCTTCTACAAAATCTTTGCGGAATTTAAAACAAAATCGCCAATAGCAATATCATGAAGAAAGGTTAATCACACATAACATAGATAATTTACTAGGAAAGCATAAAGCTAAAAAACCCACTATATTCTATTATGTATTATATCATGGATCATGAAACAATTACATACAAAGCTCCAATCCAAAAGCTCTCACTACAATAGCTAACTGTCTCACACTGTCATACAAAAATTGGCAAGTTTCTTAGCCAATTTACTGCCTCCAGACAACTTGCCTCCACTTCGCAATCCCTGATGGTCTAGAACCCCTAAATGAATGATGCGTGCTTGCCTTGACTGCGCAATCCTCATAGGCACATCCAATGTGTGTGTGTTTGCATGTGTACAACTTATAATGTCACAACTGATAGTCAATCTGTCCCTTTCGCCTACATCTCAACTGGGCCTCCAATGGATCTGACATGCATGTAGTTAATAGTAGTAAATCTTCAGTTTCATGTGAGACCACTGATTGTGAATTAATTAATAATTAATTCACTTGATCTCTCACTATTGTATCTTCAGTTACAACTAGCACAATTTAGTTTAACTCACTTACTGAGTTAAACTACTTTACAACTCTCATAACTGCACTTCCAACTCTGTTACAACTAGAATCACTCTGTTACAATTCAAGTCAACCTGCATGTCCCACCAACCAACCTCTTAACTCGAAATTACTTTAGCTAACTGATTTGCCACTTCAGTTAACTATTTCCAAGTGCTCTTTGACAATAGGTTATTGTTTATTGTCCAACTAATATTAAGGGATAATAATAGTCGACGTGCATTTATAAATATACATGCAATCTATAAATAGAACTTGCACATACATCTATAAATAGAAGTCATCTATAAATATAATTTTCTCATGCATCTATAAATAGACATCCACCTAAAAATAACCTGTGTGGGCCCCACCTAGTGTAGGTGCTTAATTTTCACTAGGATCAAGGATGTTGTTTCCGGATGCCAATTTCACTGTTTCTTGTTGCAAACTTCAACATCCACTTCACTTGTCTTGTGGCTATGTGATGAAGGAAAGCCTTTCCTTTTCTAAATGTCAAATCGTCGCCACAGTCTTCCAACATAGCAACTTAAGCTAAATTATTCTTCAGACCTGAAACGTACATGACATCTTTTAATGTGAGAGGAGAACCAAAATCACTCTATAAAGTAACCGTACCAATGTCGATTATGCTATATCTTCCATCATCTCCCATGTCGATATGCATCTAGAGGTCCTTCTCCTCCAGGTTGCAAAAAAATTATTTGTTGTCAGTCATATGGAATGAGGCTCCACTGTCCAGATACCACATACTACTCATCACTGATTTTACCTTGCATGCAATGAGGGTGAAATCCAACTCAAATTGTGAAGTAATAATTTCACCTGTCGCTCCTCCTAAGGAATTATTTTCGAACTTCTTGTGCAGATACTTCATGGCACAATATCTCGGCTCATGACAATGAAAACATTTGATCTTCAACAAGTACTTATTCTTTCCCTCCTGACTGGAATCTCCTTTGGTTTGGGATTTCTTCCTTTTCCATTTCTTTGCCTTTCCATCAGAGGCATAATTATCCTCCTCATCATGCTTGGATGAGATTCCATCTCTGGTGTTCTGCCTGATCTCTTCTTGCACCAAGTCATACCACAAACGCTCCCACTTTGGTAGCTTATCCCTCCCATTTACCGAATCTGGGTAGCTGTGCTAGCTCTTAGGAAAGCCTATAAGTGCTAGGCTGACCAAATCATCTTCAGCAACTGTAATACCAACACTCTCAAGCTCATCCCGACATTGGGCGAACTTGCTCAAGTACTGTGGTATTGTGTCGCCCTTTTCCATCTTGATTTTCAAAAGATTTTCCTTCAATTCCAGCTTCTTGTGGTCACCTTTATTTTGAAACAAGTCTGTCAAGGCCTTCCACATTGCATATGGAGTCTCCTTCCTGTGTAGGTTTGAGAAAATATGATATCAAACTCCTTCCAGTAAGATGCTTCTTGCCTTGGATACATTCTTCTTCCACTCTGTCAAATTAGCAGTTGTTGGTTTTAGAACATTGTTATCAATGTATTCCTTCAATCCATTATCTTCCATGACTGCTTCCATTTGGTCCTTCCAAGCAATGTGATTCGAGCTACTCTCAAGGGCATACTCGAGCCTTAAACCCTATAACTCCATCCTGATCGTGATGCTAGCTCTCAAGAATAGATCTGCAAAACTCGTTCCTCTTGCAAAGACAAACTCATATTCTTCTCTTCTATTGTGATTTCAACTCTGATATCATGTAGAAATTCCTTGTAGATTCAAACTGCTAATTGTAATTTACTAAAACATTAGACTTGAATCTAGTCTACCAACTACGTCATCTAGAAGGCTAGGATGTCCTTCATTCTAGATGAATATGGCCTGAAATCCTACATAGATATTGTGGTGCCAGCTCCCTAGGATGCTGATCAGTAGAAAGAATATAGGTAGGAAATGGCGAAGGCGAAGCGGTTCATCCTCCGGGACCATATATTCTCACATATAGCATCCAAGGGAATGATGAAATAGATGTGAGATGCTCTCTCCACGCTATATTAGGGTACTTCCGAGCAATGAAAGATGTTCCTGGAAGAAAATTTAATATGCATTAGGATGCATAAAAGGGAAGATATAGATCCCTACCTCTCCAGGATTCAGGAGGTTTAGGACCAACTTGCAGCTGTTGGGACAACGCCTCAACCTTCAAAGCTAGTATGGTTGGCACTAAACAATGTCTCAGAGGATTGGAAGGTCTTCATCCATAGTGACTTTTCATATTCCATGTGTGACCCTTGGGCTTCCACACATTTTACATTCTCATTTTCTGAAAAATACAATATTATATTCCACAAATTTTGGAAAAGTACATTGATAACATATGACTTTTGTGGTGAGATTTTGAGAAGCCATGACTTGGAAACGATGACATAAGACTTCATTGTAGTGTATCAATGCGAAACTATTATATTTTTTGTTGTCTTCAACTCTTCATGAAAATATGATTTGCACTTCATCTTCACCCTTCAAAGGGTTTGGATAGGTATTGAAACCTTGTAAGTCAATACGAGTTGCTATCTCTCTAGCTTGGTCCAAGATTTCTTTAACATTTGTGACTTATATCCACAAGTGTCCTTCTTGTAACTTCTTCTTTATGACCTCCTTGAGAATTATATCACTATGTTTTGATGATAGCACTTGTAAATGAGGTGTGCTCATGAAAAGAAAATATTAGTCCCAAAATCATCTAGTCTACCTTTGTTTGTTCATGTGAAGCTAACAATGATGGAACAATGCACAAGGATATAGAGAGGAGTCCGGGGATGTGCAATGCATAGAGTCAAGAGGTAGGGAGTGAGGTTTTGGATACTATGATTATGCAATGCATAGAGTCAAGATGTAGGGAGTGATGGTTTGGATAATATGAATATGTAATGCATAGTGGCAAGGGAGAGGCATACATGGATTGCACATTGGACAAGTATAGGAGGAAAGGATAGCAAGCTTAGGTATTATGATTGTGCAATACACATGGTTGAGGGAGAAGATCCATGTATTACACAGTTAAGAAATGCAAGGGCTAAAGGATTTCCCTAATACTCACTGAAAATTTGTAGTGCACAGTGGAGGCTAGATTTGGTTAAGGCATTTCACAGTTAAGCACTATAGGAGACAAGAGTGACGGGCATGGGAATTGTAACTGTGTAGTGCGCATTGGTTGAGTTGGGGGGTCAAGGGACTGTATAGTTGTGAACTTTAAGGATCTAGAGATGGCCTTACCATCCACTAATAATGCATAATGTGCAATTCATGGCAGGGTTAATCAAGATTGCACAATTGAGCAAGTGTAACCAGCGGGAAGGAGTAATTGAGCAATGAGGATATGAATCAAATATAAACCAATTGTCATCGAACACACTAGTGAGAGAATAATTAAAGGGATAACAATTGTTAAGGTTGGTGCGTTGATAAAATGTGATGGTTAATGCATAATATGTTCCATTATTCAAAGACGAGGATGTGTTAATTTTAGAGATTTTAGAAGTGCTTCGAATTCCAGGGTCTTCCTCCTTGCATGATAATGCTCGAAAATTATTGATTCCTCTTTTCCAATGGAGGATATCATTGCTTTGTATATGATTATAGACTGGACCCGCAACATAAAAGTATACAAGATTAACACTGATTGTTGGTACAACAAATTCTGAAAACTAGTTAGGATACAAAGAATTGTGAAACCAAGATGACAAAAGACCAGAAGTGTGTGTCAAATCAAATCCAACATTGATATCATCTTGAGGAATTACATCCATCAAATGATTCAAGCACTCGTTAATAATCAAGAGGATAGATTGTGCTAGGAAAATGATCAACTTCATAACATACACAAAAGGGATAAGAAGATGACCATCCACGGAAAGATTTAACGTGGAAAAATCTTTCAATCGATAATGTTCCATGTCTTGATAATGAAAATTACATGTTTTAAAGTTGTGTACATGCATGAAAGATATGTTCTCTAACCTTGGGCCTAATATAAGAGATTCACATGAAGAATAATTAACCAAAAAATAATATTTTATCTGATCAGAAACTCTATCTTAAGGATTAACAAGGTTAACTTGAAAATGTTAAAAATCCTTCAAGAGTGATCTTGCATCCAGTGAAACAACGGTAAGGAAAGAATTAAGCAATAAAATTTGGATCCAATATAGTTTAGGGATCTCATCAGGATCACAAGAACCTGAAATAACCATCATTGAGAGTTGATGTTCCTTGAATCCCTAACAAGTACCAGAACTTTCAAATGTTGAATAATTATATTTTGAGAGTTGATTCAGATCATGAATTGTATGTGGACAACTACTATCAACTATTTCAACAAGATCACTATTATAGAGATGGAAGTTGCCTATGTCACTGGTCTGGTTAGATTTTCAACCTCAGGAAACAAATTACTCAAGTCACAAGGTTCTTTTGATTGTGTATTTGAGAATGTATAAATAAAAAAAAATTCACGAGAAATCTGAACTAAGGAATTATCCTTATGTGAGACTTGAAATTCCAAGGCATGGAATGGATGCTTACTGATTTCATTGTTTTCTTCCTCATCATGTGCGGCCCTACAACCTTGTGTCAATTCAAAATTTTTCTCGTCATATTGTGAATTCGAAGAGCATGCCACATTTTCATTAGGACTTAAGTCCTTATGAGTGCTAGGACATAAGGGATAATGAGCTGAAGAAGAAACTCCCATAAGAAAATATTCTTTGACTAGATCAGATTCCATATTTAAACCTTGCAAATCCAAGTCTTCTGGAAAAGTTAAAAGATCAGTTGATGTACTTAGTCATTCATCGCCATATATATCAATGGAGGAGTTATAATCAAAATGATGGTTGTCCAAGGCTTTAGTTTGATTAAGAATCTTGGTTTCATTTGAATGATTGTCGAGATCACAAGATTCTAAGTCAACCAAGAATGAAGGAACAACATCTTCACATAGAGGACTTTGAAAGAGGGAAGAGAGATTAAAAGTGTCTTCACCCTTCTGCTCCTTTGGAATGTGACCACCTTGTACTATATCACTATTTAGACCAAAAAATTGAGAATCGAGAGTATCTGAAACATGGAAAGTCGACAACATACAATGTTTAATCCCAGGAGGCACAAAGGTCGCCAGGACATAAATATGTTCTAGAATAACAAATAGAAGATATTGGAATAAAATTTCAAGAGTGAATGTAAACGAGTTACTAGGCAGTGGAAACCATCTTTGATGCCAACCAAAAGATCATGCTATTTCTGTCGTCGAATATGGTCCTATGGAATTTTTGGGAAACACTTTCACATTTTGAGCAAACCCAAAATAAATGGTTGATTCTCTACCTTCCCACCAGAAATGACCTCCGTTGCTACTAAGTCAAGTGGAGAGGCAAATAGTAACGAGCCTAGACCGTCGGTTTTATTCTCTACCCTCCCACCAGAAATGACCTCCTTTGCGACTAAGTCGAGTGGAGAGACAAGGATTCCAAAAGTAGTAGAGCTCACTCGGGGTGGCTAGTTGTTTTTCTTTGTGAATGTCATGACGTTCCTTTATGCACATAAAACAAAGTAATGGAATATTGAGAAATAAAATGTAGGATTGTGAATTAAAAAGTGAAATGTTGTATTATATATGAATTGAATGATACTTCACTTTACTTTAATTTAATTTAATTATATTATAAATAAATAAATAAATGTAAAGGGGTTATTAATAATATGAAAATGAGATTAAATGTGAAGTTATATTTTCAATAAATTTAAATTGTTTTATTAATCCATTTACATAAATTTTATTTCAATATTTCATAAAAATAAAGAATCTATTTATCTCATATAAAATTATAATCAAATAATAATTTATGTAAAACTAATTTAGATTTATCTTAATTCTAGATCTTAAAGGTTAAAAGGGTTTAAATCTATTTTCACTTTAAAAGGAGTTTTGCATATCATAGAGAATTAATCTCTCGATGCTTGGTAGATCCGGAGTTAAGATGGATTTAGTTTGGTTTAATTTCTCCTTTTAAATAAGCTACATTACACATGAATACCATGGGTCAATACCATGGTCCATTTTAATTTTTGTTATATCAATATTAATTCATATTAAAATATTTTATTCATAATTCACATTGGATATTATATTATATAGAACATTAAAATATTTTTTTTAACATTTTTTTTTCTATAAATATAGATATAAAGTTGATATCATGTGTTAAAATATTTTTAAAAAGTATAAGGTTTAAATATTTTACATCTAATTACATTACATAAAATAATATTAGTTCATATAGAAAACTAATGAAATATGCATAGCATTTGTTTTTTCTTTCTTATTATAATAGACATTGATTTTGTATTTAAAAAATATTTATTTATTTTTTAAGAGAAACAAACATACTTACACATAACTTTAAACCATTATTTTTTTTAAGGAATAATATGTTTTTAGCAATTCAGAAACCTACTCTTAATGTAATGGTTTTGCATAAACAAATAAATATATATAATGATTAAATTTTAAAAACATATCACATACCTTAATTTTATTATTCTAGCTATGGAAAGAAATCCCTTTATATAAATATATGAGAATTGTTGAAAACCATATTGTGGTGTTGAAAATAAGTTGAAGATATTATTTTCTAGATAAATGTGCAAGTATCCCGTTCCTCTTATAAATAATTACGAATAGTAATTACAATTTATAACAGCTCCGCTAAATTTTGCACAGTTTCTGATATCCAGATTTTGAAGGTTTAGCAAACCAGAAAGCTCTCCAGCTATTTGCCACAATTCGTTATACTCCTGGAAGATTAGATTTTGAATATTCGGGCAATAGCCTTCAGAAAGGGCACCTCCGATATTTTTGAGCAACACAGCCATACGCGCTTGAACCCGAACATGCCATTGTCTTTGAAATCCAATTTATTCAAAGCTCTACGTCCTTTTAGGGTTTCTCGTTCTCTTTCAACATTTTTTAATGGCGATTCACTGAATTTTAATCTTAATTCCTCGACATTGGGCATCATTCGAGGATATTCTGGTAAGACTTCTATCCCACAACAAGATATACTCAATTCTGTCAACTGAGTCAACAGCTCAAAGGAGTCGGGCAAACAATTCAATTTGAAACAGGAATCGAGTTCTAAACTCTTCAAGCTCTTGAGGTGAACGAAAGCATTAGGAAGTGTCTTCAACCTGGAAGCACCTGACAAAATGCAGTGCCGGAGATTTGTTAAATTCCCAAAAGAATTAGGAAGCGTCTCCAACCCGGAAGCATCTGACAAAGTGAAGCGCTGGAGATTCGCTAAATTTCCAAAAGAATTCGGAAGCGTTTTCAAGCAGGAAGCTGACAATTCCATCTGCTGGAGGTTTGCTAAATTTCCAAAAGAAATCGGAAGCGCTTTCAAACTGGAAGCATCGAACAGAAAGATTTTCTGGAGATTTGTTAAATTTCCGAAAGAATTCGGAAGCGTCTCCAACCTGGAAGCACCTAACAAACTGAAGTGCTGGAGATTTGTTAAATTTCCAAAAGAATTCGGAAGCCTTTCCAACCTGGAAGCACCTAACAAACTGAACTGCAGGAGATTTCTTAAATTACCAAAAGAATTGGGAAGGGTCTGCAACCTGGAAGCACCTAACAAAGTGAAGTGCTTGAGATTTGTCAAATTTCCAAAAGAATTCGGAAGCCTCTCCAAACTGGAAGCATCTGCCCAGATGATGAGCTGGAGATTTGTTAAATTTCCAAAAGAATTGGGAAGCGTCTCTAAACTGATAGCTCCATCCATTTTGATGTGCAGGAGATTTCCTAAATTGCCAAAAGAATTGGGAAGCGTCTTCAAACTGGAACCACCTGACAAATTAATGCGCTGGAGATTTATCAAATTTCCAAAAGAATTCGGAAGCATCTCCAAACTGGAAACACCAAACAAAGTAATGTGCTGGAGATTTGTTAAATTTCCAAAAGAATTTGGAAGCGACATCATCTCTGAACACGCAGATAGGGTTAAATATTTCAAAGAGTGCAGATTGCAAAATTCCTCCGGCAATGTTTTGAGTGGGATGGTCATCCATTTATTACTCACAAAAATCTTTGCGAGGCACTTCAGCTGCCCTATGGACTTCGGAAAGTGTGAAAGAGGAGAAAAGATATTTAGTTCTCGGAAGTCGAGAGGCGCCTCAGAATGTTCAAGCATTACAGGTTAGTGGAAAAGAGACAAAGGCAGAAGCAAAGAAAGAAGTCTGCAAAGAAAAAGCAGAAACAGAGAAGGATGTAGAAGCAGAGAAGGAAGCGCAACAGCAGGTGCCTGTTTCATCACACGGCAATCGCAAACAACCGTAAGTCCTTGATTCTACAACAAATAGGCGGTTCCTTCTTCTCCGCTCCTTCGAATGCCCAGCATTAAGCAGCTCTAGCAAGTTCGAATGCGTAGAACCCCAATGCTGTGGAAAGTCTTGTGCCTTGATCTCTGTCTCTGCTACTCAAACGATCAAACAGAAAACAAATTCACAAAAAAAGATCGACAAGATCGACTCTTAGCTCCGATACCATGTCAAATTAACAAAGGGAGACAACAGAGAATGGCAGAGCACAACGGAACTACACACATATATATTGAAAAGAGAAATGTATATTTATACAAGTCAGAAACAGTTATGCATAAACTGAATCTGGAAACTGATTGTTAACTAATCTAGAACTACTTCTAAACTAACCGAATGATTAATTCTTCGAACGACATCGTTCCGCTTTCGCTTCGCAATGAGAGCTTTCTCCGTTGTGCTTCCTTCTATTTCGCTCATCTCTCGTCTCTCGCTCGCAAGATGTTTTCTCTCACGTGCCTTTCCTTCTCTCGCTTAAGATTCTCTCTCCGTTTCTCGTTTCTTTGCATAGCTTCCTTTCTTTGCTTCTCGCTTAACTTTTGACTCGTAATTTGAATTCTGTATGACATTACTGGTCTTAGAACTGAAAATATTTATTGCAATTTCACCAAAATCTCTTCTCTATTCATTATCTTTTGGGGTTCTTCGCGAATTTCAACGTACTCCAGTGAACAGGAATAAGAATTTAATATGGTATTGTTTACTTGCCTGACTGATGAAGACGGATTTCCTGCATTGTTGGCTGCTGTGCTCCTGGTGATTCGCTTTGATGGGGTTGAAGAATCTGTGTTGGGTTGTTGCAGGGTATTGAGACGGGGTTTTGAGGGGGTTTTAAGACTGGAATGGTGATCTGAACTTGGATCCATTCCGGTGCAAATATGACAATACCTATTTATCCAATGACTGCAAATAATGTATTCAGCTTGAGTTGATATTATCTGTCAGTTGGTGTTGTCTGTGTACAGGTATAATCTGTATAGGCTGGTTGTGTATTAGTTGATAGGGAAAAAAGGATTCAGCGAATTGTTTGGGCCCTTCAATCAGTGCCTTTGTTTTCTGGAAACGGTGTTGGTGCAAATCCGCTCCGTGTATTTTGTGAAGTCTTTCCAGCTTTACCCGACCCCATTGATCTTGCACTTGACTTGCGTCGAGCTTCGATTTCAAATGTTGTTGCAGATGTATCATTTTGTGGGAAGTGATTGAAAATACGAACTTGTCTGTACCCCGATGTGTTTGTGGGTGAACGGAGTTTTGCTAAATCTGTAAATTAAAACAAAGTTTGTGAAAAAGGTTTATTCAAAAGAGCGTTGAAGGGGGTTGCAATTTTTAAAAGATATTTTTAAGGTTTTAAAGAATATGAGATTTAAGCTGAAAAAAAAAAACCGTAAGTTGTGAGAAAGTGAAAGTGTCGAAAGTGAAAAAGTGAAAGCCTTGTTTAAGTATTGTCTTACTACATAAATTTTGGAAGTTTTTGGAAGCAGTGTTTGATGCATATGTAAACTCGCTTGTTTGTGGAATTCAAGCAACAAGGTCATGGGAAAAGCCAAGAGGCTAAAGCATAAACAAAAGATGTTAGAAATCTTTTTAGATCTTGAAATAAATAGGCAAAAAGACGCTTATGCATTAAAATGCATAAAAGAATCAGTGGATGAAAGCATACTTCCCTTGATTTTAGATGCCAAGACAGCCAAGGAGGCTTGGGATACCCTTGAGAGATGTTTTGGTGAAGGTGGATCTATAGCAGCAGATCCAAAACGAGATGAAGAGTTTGTTGAATCCCACTGTGCTCAGTCACGCGTGGATGAAGAATGCGAAGAAAGTGCAGAAACAGCAGAGAGAGAGCACGAAGATGTTTGTGAACCCCACTGTACACAATTACAAGTGGACGAAGATTTGTTGATACCAGCAACATGGATTTCTGATGAAGATTTGGTGATTCCAGCAACAGAGCTTGCTGACGAAAGTTTGATGAAACCAGCAACACAGTTTGCTGATGATGATTTGTTGATTTCAACAACACAGCTTGCTGATGATGAGATGGTGAATCCAGCAATGCAACTTGCTGATGAAAATTTGATGGTCGATGTTAACTTTGATCATGAATTTTTGACTAATGATGACTGGTTGCAGATGATGCAACAAAAATATGATATTGACATGATGTTATTTGGTGAGATTTCCTCACTGCATTTAGTGGAAGACAATTTGTTCGCAGCATTACAGGTTAGTGGAAAAGAGACAGAGACAGAAGCAAAGAAAGAAGTCTGCAAAGAAAAAGAAGAAACAGCGAAGGATGTAGAAGCAAAGAAGGAAGCGCAACATTAGAAAGTTCTCACTGCAGAGCAGAAGGAAACAGAGATAGAGGCAGAAATAGAGAAAGAATCGCAACAAGAGAAAGCTCTTATTGCAGAGCAGAAAGACCAGAACCAATGTCGTTCTGAAAATATTTTGGATTCTGATATTGATTTCCAATGTGCAGGTACACAAAATGATTATGAAGAAGAGTTAAAGTTTATTGAAACATGGCTTGCAACACCATGTCTAGATGAGATCTACACAGAAGATGTAGAAATGAATGTTGAAGGTGACATGCATGATGTACATGTCAATGAAATTTTCATGCATTGGAGTTTTGAAGAAATAAGACATTATTCTAATATTACGTTGCAGCAGATTGATCATGAAAACCATAATACGAAAGACAATATGTGGCAGCAGCCCACATTTCTTGAAGATGTCCAGGACATGCTTAGACAACCTGGAATAGTAAAAGACCTGCACCAGCAAATGAAAAGTCTGAAGTTTGAACAATACAATAAGACGAATATGAGGAAACAATTTAGAGGCTACAAAATTTGGAAGAAAAGAAGAAGAAAAAACCAAATCTAGCTTCCCGACTTCAAATATAGAATGAATTTCAATGTCAAAAGTTAGGAATAATAATGTAACCTCAAGATTAAAAGGAGGTGTTAAAGAACGAATCATTCAGTTGCTTAGAAGCAGTTCTAGATTGCTAACAATCATTTCAGATTCAGCTTTATGCATAATTGCTTTCTCACTAGAGGAATATACATTTCTCTTTTCAGTACATGTGTGTAGTTCCGCTGTGCTCGCCATTCCTCTCTGTCTCCTTTGTTAATTTGACAATTTCAACCATAAAAAAAGACTTATGACTTGATTTCATCTACAAATTAATTTGACAATTTCAACCATAAGAAAAGACTTATGACGGATTTCATCTTCAAATTGAAATGAAATGTCGAAGAGAAATAAACACAAAAGTTTGCGAACCTGAGATTCAAGTTGCCACAACATTTCCAATCTGTGTCCGGCCACTTCTAAAACTCTCAAGCTCTGCATGGGAATCCAAGATGGCAAGGAAGAATGGGGACAATTGTACCAGCGGAGCCATATGAGAGGTGCTGACGGAGCCCTCCTCAATATAGCTTCTACATAATCACCTTCAGTTGCAAGAATTTTCAAATTTCTACAGTCATAACGATCTTTATTGAACATTTTCCAATGCGACGGGCTTGTCAAATGGAAGTCTCCCAATACTGGCAGGCGAGGAACCATCGAAATTCCACGGAGCTCCGTTATGCCCTTATACAATCATCAAAGAATACATATGAAATATCACTATCCACTGAACATAAAATAAGATGACTAAGAAGATCAGTATCCGAAAAGAAAGGTTTGAATGGTTGAGGCACTTACAGATGACGTTCGCTCCAAAAAATCATCAATCTGATAAAGGCGACGCGGCATTGATGCTTGTTTGGCAATAATTCTTCCCATATCTCTAATGTGATCATGCATTTTTATCTTCTTTCCATTGTCCACCTCCACCAGACACTTGCTCTCTAGATTTTCAAGCCCCACAATACCCCATATTCTTATTGCCGTATCTATTTCCTCTCCTATGAAAAAGCAAAAAATATCTAAGAATATTTTTTGATCCTCTTCTTCCAGTGACTCATAACTGATGCTGAGTCTCTCTCGTATTTCATTAGGAAGTCTCTCTTGAAGTCGTTCCAGTATCTCTTCCCAGTAAGACTGTTTTCGTCGGCAAACAACTGCCCCAAAGACTTTCAAAGATAAGGGCAATCCATCACACACCGTTACAAACCGAGTTACCAGATCTGCAAACCCTTGTGGTGGATAGCTCCGATAGAAGGCATGGGAGCAGAATAGCTCCTTGGAGTCTGATATATTCAAACCCTTTAGATTATAAATTGATTCGTCTTCGAGTCCTGAGATTCTAAGGACATGCCAGTCACGAGAGGTAACCAAAATCAGGCTCTCTGGGCTAAGAGAATCCTTCATTGGCAAAAGCTTTTCCAGCTGGTCTATATGATCTATATCATCTAGAATTATAAGAACATGACAAGAGGAGAGATGTTTTTTAAGTTCCTCTATACCCTGGTCAGGACTCTCAATTTTAACATCTATATGTTTCAGCTCCCGAATGAGCTGACTCTGCAAATAATTTAAACACCTTGTCCGTGCTTTTTCTCTCACATCAAACAAAAAGGACGATGCATTATAATGTGATCTCTTAAGGTTGAAGAAATGTTTGGCCAGCGTGGTTTTACCAACTCCGCCCACACCTACAATGCCCACAATCTTGGCCCCCACGGTCTTCAACTCCTCCTGCCTCCATAGCACTGTTCCTTCAAAACCTTGCAATTTCTCGCCCAACCCTGTTGGATATTTTGCCATATCCAAAGGTGTTTTTGGAACTTTCTTCAGAACGCCTTGCACGACCTTTTCCAAGAGCTCACTCTCCCTGAAAACAGTTGAGAGAGCGAAATAAGTAATGAACATGGCCTAATATGTAAATATCAAGCACCGTATACCAGTTTAACAAATGGAAAACTAAAATGGATTGAAAGGTACAAATCCTGCTTACTCGTGCAGCACGAAACCACTTATACCCCCAACATGAAAAAGTGCGTCTCTCCAACTTTGAACAGTGTTTGAGTCGTAACGTGGTTTCTCTTCGCCAGTTTGAGGGTCGCATGTTCTCTTCTGTTGGAGGTTTTGCAGGGCTTCACCGTAAGTTCCGGTCGCCCACCGGACCATAGAAGGTTCAATGTGGTAAAACCAAGGAGAACGGTAGCCCCCGAGCTTACCATGAGAACGAGCTCATTGAGGCACCAATGTGATTCCGCGTAATTCGGAGAGAATATGGCAATCTGCACGGAAGCTACTTCAATGGCTGCTTCTATTTGAGAAGAAATGTGATGCCCCTCTATCAATTCCTTGTCGTCCAGAAAGACTTGCAATCCCTGGTCACGAAGCCGACGGTAGAGACGAGTGGCGAAGGTGTGTTTGCATTGTGCAATCAGGGCCACGATGATTAATAAAAACATCGTAGCGGGGATACGAGGTTGAGGTAGAAGAATGAGCAGTAGATAGAGTACTAGGGGCGATTTTAATAATGTGTGCCATTGGAATTGGACTCTGGATAACGACGAAAATAGTAACAATAAGCGCAGCTATCACTGAAAACTGCAGGTGATCATGCGTATAAAATAAAGCGGTCTAAGCTTTCAAACTGTGATCGATGTGGGTCATGAAAATAATAAGAACAACCAGAGGCCGGTGGGCAGCTGATAGATCAACAAGCTCATTTAATGGAGCAGTCGATGCATTCAGTCCAACGCATCCAAAGGAATGGAATTGTACGGGTAAACGGCGTGTGAAATACGGAAAATTTTTCCCTAACCTAGTGGATTTTTCAAAACCAGCGTTGTTTATAGATGTCACAAATGGGTTATTACGGTGAAATTCTAGTGAATTTGGTAAAAAAATTGAAAAAACATAATTTTGAAATTATTATTTTTTAATGTTGTAGTCTAAAAAATTCACAGAATAATTTAAAAATTTAGTAAAATTATGAAAATTTGAGTTATTAGTTAAACTTCAATAATTTTTTTAATAATACTGAATTTATTTTCATCATAAAAATGCAATTCAAACATTCCAATTACCTGATTTAAAATATTTTTTATCAAAACAAAATACTACACTAAATACAAAAGTCAAAAATAAATTAATCACTATCCAAAAACCTGAACACCCAAAATCTTAAAAATTTGATAACTGTAACTCGACTTAACTAGGAAATTGTCAAAACCATTATAATGGGATACTGACATTGTCTTAACAGTCAAATATGACGGCTGTTCATATTTGAAATTACAAGACTAATGCGCCGAGTCATGACGATCGGACAAAATACTTTTGTTAAAACGATCAACGATCACGCAGAACTCCACCAACACCATCCATCCCACCTCACATCCCCGACTTTGGCCTTGAACATATTTTCGCAACGTCAACGAGTGAAATGACATTCCAAACTAACCACTCACCCTTCTCCAAGTTTCGCACTTTTCGTGTGATATGATGTGTTAGTCTTTTTTTTTTTTTTTTAATAATGGAATGTATAAATTTTTTTATTTATTTTTTTTCAAATGAAAAAATAACTTTCAAGTATACATATTCTTATTTAGGTATGACCAAAACCTCTCCATCTAACCACTGTATTATATTCTTGAGACTAAGTACATCAATTTATCTATAATAATGGTCAAGAAATATATGACCATTTTCTATAAGAGTAAGAATTTCAATCCTAAAACATCCAGCAAATTATTTGATGAATAATTTTCCTTATCAAATTTTATTCTCCTTAAGAATTATTAATATTATGATAATTATATATGTATGGTTGATGAAATTAGAGTTAATTTTAAGAACATGACATCTATAGTGTAACTTTGACTTTCATGAAACACAAACATTTATATTAAGGAATCAAAATTTAGAATTTAAGAAAACATAACTTTAGGATGAAATATGGAAAATGGATATGGATATTATCAAACAAATAGTATTTATTATTTAAATAGCATAATTTAGAAATAAGGGTCTTTGTTTTTCTTAGGAATTGGAAGTATCAATCATCTATCGTGGTTACTTATTATTATCAATATATGTTATTGTCTTAATTAATATCTTTTATTCTTATCAACATATGTTATTGTCTTAACTAATATTTTTTTTTACAAAATGCAAGGCAAATTATGTGTGATTCTTAATATTTTCTTCAACCATAGAAGTGTACTATGACTTCCCTCCTTCAAACCCCATGAACATTTAAAGGAAGGAAAGTGTTGTGTTATAGGGAAAGGTGAGATTCTGAACTAGAGAGGAAAAATAATGGATATCAATTGCAACTAGCAACACCATGTTGTTCTCATTCTTTTCTATGTTAAGGACACTAAAGCAGGAGGGATTCCTTATTATTTTTGTGAACATAAAGTACAACCACTCTCGCATAGTGAAGGATAGCAAGACCAATTTGACTAACCACATGATTTTCTCTATGGTTGTCCCGAGTGGCTTGCTTTCCATTGTTAATCCAAAGAATTTTTTTTGTCGAAGGGATTAAAGATACGATGGGTGTTTGCACACATGAATGATTCTAAATGAGACCTTGAGACTTTACTTAATAATATAATTTGAACTATGGTAGTTGGACAAGCCAATGAAGTTAGGAAGGATTTCAAATCATGCAAACACCTAATTTATACTTCCAATCTACCATAATCCAACTTGGTGGAAATTATGAAAATGAGCTTAATCCAAGGCGATTTAGTGAGGGGATTGCAAAAGCCATAAAGCATCTATTTGCATTTATGTCATCTAGATCTAGTCTAAGAATATGCAGAAATTAGAAATTTGCACCATTGGAAACAAAAGTAGTGTTAATCGTGTTTTATTTTCTCACTTCACCATCTTATGCTCATTGTCCTATGTTTTTATTCACCTTGCACCCGAACATGGAACCAAGGTGATCGTGAACATGCACTTATGTTAACAATGTGTATATTCTTGAAGGAAAAATCACGCACACATGAAAGTATTAAACTTCATTTATAGTTTAGGTCATGATATTAGAAATATTTTGCATCCTTCAAATTTCTACATGTCATATAGAAGTTAATATATTGCTTATAATTATATGTTGGAAATGCTTAAAGTTTTTGATATTATTTTTGTAGAACTTAAAATTTTCAATCCAAAGCTCTTTGAATATTTGGATTTTTCTTTTAGATAAAGATTAAGGTTTTATGCTTCTGTCCCATGTATTTGAAGGTGAAAGATTTTAGTGTGGACAACAATAATTTTGAGGTAGAAGATGGAACTAATCAAGGTTTGGGATACTCTATTGAAAAATCTTGTGGGCTTGTTTATTATTGGTAAAATCAGTTTGATCCTCATTGATTGTTTTGTAATAATCAATAATATTTTTCAGTATTTTCTTATGATGAATATATACTAATTTTTTTGTGAGGAAAGTGATCGTCTATGATAGTTTTCCATTGATTTGTAAACTTGTTATTTCACCCATGTACAACCGGTTTATAGATTTAATATTAAAAATAAACATCATGATTTAATAGTAAAAATAAACATCACGATCATGATAACCATCATAAAAACATCATATTCTAAAATACACATTCAAATTCGCTAACATCATCTAATCATCGTGATCATGATCATCTAACAAAACACAAGCATTGTATAACATCATCACAACACAAACATCAAATATACATCTCATGTCAAATAACTGCTTATCACATACACATCTATCTGCAAGCACATTAAATGAACATATCTAACATGACCTAACAATATACACATCCTGATGAACACCAACATGTAAATTAAGTACATCAACATGAACATAAAATACATGGACCATATATATATATATATATATATATATATATATAATGTCAAAAATATACAACTGTAATATAACTACATATAAATGTCAAATATATGGTGGTACTACTACATCAATACTAGTACTAGTCGAGGCCTCCTGAGTCGATGGTGCAGCCTCATGCTCAGATAGATGATGTGCCTGCTCCAGGGGTGCCTGCTGATAAGTTGATGGTGCAGTCTGCTCAGAAACTACCTGCTAATGGGCCGTCGATGGTGCAACCTGCTTAGTGGATGGTGCGACCTGCTCAGATGGACCTGCCTTCTCAGTCGATGGCCATGTTTGCTGAGATGGTGCAAAATGCTCAGAATATGACTGTTGATCAGGATTGGATGTTGTCTTCTCATGATCTTCGGCACGAGGTGGAGGAGGAGGAGGTGGAGTACTATAATGATGATCACTCCCCTCACATCAGATGAGGCACTTCTTTGTCATGCATCTCCACAATGCCTATCCCTCCTAGCCGCCAGTACTCTGGAAGCTCCGACGATATGATGCATGAGGGTCATCAAATCGCGGGGCATGTCTCTCCAAAGCTCTATGAGCCTACGAACAATCTGGATCTCTCTGATCATAGTAGGGCAGACTTCCTCATCAACCAAGAGTCGGCATAGTCGGTTGCCCAACTCCATCCTGAATATGGTGTCCGCCCTACACCGCACCCCTGCGGGTATCTGCACCCGAGGATGATCAGGTCTGTCACCCTGATCCGCCACCTCTGCCATATCCTCATCAAAATCTACACCTAGATTATTTGGTGGGGTTGGAATTATGTCCCCAACGAATGTCCCAATGTCTACAAAATATATAGTGCACGACAATAATTAGAAAATTTCATTAAACAATTTAATAAAACAAGCTAAAGAACGTATTATAATAAATTTTATTCTAATTAATTAATTAAGACAATAAAATGAAATTATATTAATTTAAAGGAAAAACTAATATTACCTCTCGCATCTGGTGGCTCGTCCTGTGTGAAGAGGACGTTGGTACACCCTCGCCAATCCAAACTGACTGTTGGAATGAGGTTCCTTAAGCTGCGTTTTTGATATAATTTTGTAGTAATTGGTCTTGCGCAGGGGCTTTGGGACGGGTCAAAGCCCCCAATGTATTGTAATGGGTCAAAGGGTAAACCTAGAGTCCACAAACCATGGGATAGCGCTGGATATGATGATATAAATAGATGGATAATTTGAGTCTTAGGGTAAGAAAGTAAGTAAGATTGATGCTACGTATGAACTGTTGAGATATGTTTTGGGTAGTTTTGGGTAAGGACTCCTTCTGGCTATGTGCGCAGAGATCCTCAGTCTTGCTGTGTGCGGACCCCACTGGCTATGTGCGTGGGTTGTGACTTGGGTCTGTAAGGGTTTTTGGATATTAATGAATGCATAATCTATTGAAGTATCTTTATGCTATCTGAACTGGTTGTGTTTATTACTGAAGTACCTTTGCGTTATTGGAATACACTACAATTGTGTCTGCAATATATGAATTAGCTGCGATTATAATGTTGTGTGGTACTAATTGCTGATGCGCACGTGCATGCGAATGTGTTAATCATATCTGTTAATAATAGTAGTTTTGTTACGGTTACATGCTGGTTATATTTTTAAGGGCTCGATAATAGGCTTGTTTCTGTGTGAACCTGATAGAACTTGACAAGATATTCCTTAATTACCTACTCTCTCTCAGGGTGCGGAAGCCTGGTTCAAGCACCCACCCATACTACTTCGGGTGAGACCTTGGCCTGCAAAAGTAGGTCATTGCCGAAAGGGCTAGTAGTATAGGGGTTTGTTGGAAAACCTTAACTCCGAACCTGGGTTAGGACCCCTGAAGTCAACAAATGGTTCCGTTGCCGGGACTGAGGTATCAGTATCAAATGGTTCTGATAACTGCTTTGAAAGCGTCTCGGACTGAGGTATCTGTTATCACTCAAGTAATTCTCTAATTGTGAGGTTTTTGGTTTTTAGTTGAGAAAACTAGAGGTAACCACAGACCAAGTTTTAAACTCTAGGATCTAGCCTTCCTAGGGTTCAGAGAGGGCTCTCTCTATAAGATTTAACTTTGTTTTATTTTATGAAATATTAGGCTAGTTATGATTGTGAAATTGGTTTTGGTTTTGATTGGTTTGGTGGGAAAAATCACTGGAAGAGATGGATAGTGGGAAATCTATTTGTCCATTGGGCTGAGGATTCAAAAGTCAAGTAGACAGAACTAGGATCAAGGCCAAAAATTCAAATGTTTTCAAGGCAAGATAGATAACCCTTGGAGATCTTGGAAAGTTGTTTTGTGAGGTGATATGATCGGGATAAAGAACAATGAAGGGTTCTTTAATCCGGAAAAGGGAAGTAGTAGGCAAAGGTCAAACGAAAGAGGGAGAAATTAAGGGTTCCCTACTCTTGAAATCAGAAGAAAACATAGAAATGAAAAATAGTTAAGACAAAGCACTTTTAACAAATCCCGAAGTAATCCTCTTATTCACACATTCAAATTTAGAACACATAATGGATTGCATGTAACAAAGAAAGATAACAATGACAAGTAGAAAATACTTCACTCCAAATATCTCATCACATGAATCCTGAAATATGATGCTAGTTGATCTGATCCAGTCTGTTACTTGAAATTTGAAACACAAAAAGCCTTAAAGTCCACAAAAATGACTATAGAAATCTTCAACAATTTATTCCACAATAATACTTCTAAAGATGAAGTATATATACATAATTGTTTACAAAATATCCTAGAATGCTTCTAGGAATTATCTAAGGGAAATAAAATATCTTTACAACAATAATAGAGACAACTGCTTAACAAATCAGCAAGCTATCCTATCAATTCAAATAAAATAGAAACTGATTGTAGATAAGATGCAGCTGGCTGCCTTGCTGGATTTAGATATTTCGAGTTTGTTTTGAAATATGATCTGCTTATCTGATACTCTTTAATCTCTGATACTCTTTAACCATTTGTAAAACATGTTTATTGTTGTAAAAATCTGTTTTGATTATAAATCAGCAAATTGTTTTCACTGTTATCTTTTCTGCCTTTTTACTTTTCACAGTAAATCTGTTAATGACTGCCGCTCTTCCTCATTATTTTCTTCAGCTTCCTGAATTTTTCATCTGCTTCTGTGTACCTGGAAAAAGTTGGTTTAATGACAAACAAGTGTCTTATCTCATGCTGCAAGTAAAATAAGTCCTCAAAACTCCTGAGCAAGAATTTTCCTATTGGAATGCATTGTCCACCACCTGCTTTTTCAACTTGCTCCTTGGCATATTCTCTGATCTTTTTATTATACTCATCCCGAGGCATTAATTTGTCATTGATGACTAAAATATTAGGCAAAATTCTTTGCCTCAAATTCTCAAATTTGACCATAAACCTGGTTATGGTAATGTTCATGTTCTCACACTTTTCCTCAAGCTGCTTCACTAATTTATTCTTGGTGATAACTTTCCTTATTTCAAGGATAATTTTAGTTCTATCAGTAATTTCAAGTTCTTTCAAATCTTGCCTGTTCTTGCTATTGAGAAACTTTATCAGTTCTAAAGCTTGTTCTGGTTTGTTATCCAATTCCTCTTTAGTTTTTTGGATCTCTTCTAATGCTTCTTTGAGTAGATCTCTTTGTTCAAATATCACTTGAATGGAGGGCATACATCATTGATGGCTTCTATGATCTTGTTCCACAAATGATTTTTCACATAGGAAATCTGTTCCTTCAAGGTCAATTCCTTCTGTAATTTCTTCAATTCTTCATTTAATCTGATGGCCTTTTGCTCATGAGTTTTTGCATTAATTTGAGCCAACTTATTTTGATATTCAATATTTTCAATCATCTGTTTCAACTTGTTAATTTCACTTGTCTTAAGAGACATTTCTTCCATGGCCTTTACCAGTTTGTTGGCCTCATCTGTAGGGTGAACTGCTATTGTAGATGACTCTGTAGCTGATGTTGTGGAAGATGTCACTGGCACTGTAGTAGCCAGTGGAACTTTAGGTGCCAACTCTTCAGCTAGAGTTGATGACACAACTATAGTAACAATAGGGATGAATGTAGGTGCTTCCTGTGTTTTGTGTGTTTCTTTTTCCTGGACAAGCTTGTCCATATGAATCTCCATTTCTTTTATCTGTGCTGTAAGCTGAAATATTATGTTCATCATATCATATTTATCATTTTGTCCTTCTATTATTTCCTTGGTTTGAGGATGTTCACTTTGAGGAAGTTTAAGCTATTTCCTCAAAGCTGCAATATCCTCATTCTTTTTCTTTATTAATTGTTCTGCTGCCTTGACATTTGCTAGGTCAAATCCAATCTGTATGACCAATTCTTCCAAAGATTTGATTCTTAGTTCTTAGCATACAAGGATGCTTTGTCCAATTTCATTTGATCTTTCATATTTGAGATGGTGTTATGGAGTTTCTGAGCACTCATGGATTTAGTTGTAACAATAGAGTACATAATTTCTGAAGTATGTCTATGGAATTCAATCTGATCAAGAGCATGAATTTTTTCTGTTTGGACTTCCAAATCAACCTTCTTATAATCTGCCACTGTCTTTGGGGATTTGACTGTAGGATGAAATACTGACATGATTAACTTTTTGTTTGAATAATCAAAGGCAGACAAAAGTATGTTTTGCACACTTGGTGTTTGTTTCAGATATTGGGAGTAGATATTGTTTTCGATTTCTTCATTCTTTAACTTGATCTGTTTATACTTTTCTTTGATATCTAAATATTTCTCCTCAGCTGCCTGTGAGGATGAAGCTTCTATGCTCTGTTGCTTTTCTATTACCTGTGCATTTTCATTGTCAACTTGTTCTTCATTCTAATTCTCAATAACTAGCTCATTGATGATGACAGTGGCAACATCTGTGTTGGTATCTATAAGATCTGTTTCTTCAACATCAATGGTTACTTTATCTTTACCTACTGAATCTATTTTAGGCCTTTTATTATATCTGATCTTAAACCTTGTTTCAGTAGTAGTTTCAGCAACATAGGTACCTTCTTCTCTTACTCTCTTAGTGGATTTCTCTGTTTGATCAGCAGTCTCTAAAGTGTGACTAATATCACTTTTCCTCACTGCATCTATTAAAGTATTCTCTGTCCACTCAGTCTGATTGGCATATTTTTCTATTTCTGGTTTTGTCTCATGAATGAAGGGTGTTAACTTACATTTAACCATCATCTTACTTAGAATCTCTTGTGGATCATAATTACAAGGAAAAATTTCTTCAAATGTGCACTCCAAAAGATGTTTAGCTGCTTCTGCCTCTGCATCCCTCTGATTGAAAATGAATGGTCCTGCTTGATTCTTCAATTTGAATTGTGTTTTCTTCTTTACTGCTAAAAATTGATAGGATCAAAGTTTAATATTTTCCTGATATACTCCAAGGCAAAAACTCTCATGGATACATGTTTGGGCAGCTTATAGGGCAACAAATTAGATCCAAACACTCTAATTTCAATATTTTTTTCGTATAGGTACCAATCACCAGTTTTTGTTTTCTATGACAACTGTAAAATCTTCTTCATCTCATCACTTATCCTTGGCTGCTTTGTATTTTTTAATATTTTGATCAATGGATGGATGAATGAATCTGAAAACTATGCATATGTGAACTTTGTGGACTCTTTCCTAATCAAAGAGGTCTAAAAAATAACTGAAAGAGGATTTCCCTCTACATCAAGCTCTTGAAGATCAAATGGAAATTTATCTGCTTGAAAATATAAGAACATGTGGAGGAGGAAAGAAGTGTATCTGAACACTCATTCAATTGGCAATTTAACCAATTGGTCATGGATATTGTCTGCAATATGTCCATCATAATAAAAAATAATAGATGGAGGTTGTCCTGGGGTAAATGTAGATAAGAAACCTAAAATGGATTCATCTGTGTATTCATTAGTGAAATACCCTAGAATGAATGAAAGCATGGAAATTACATGTATTGAACCCTATGGAAATTTTGAAGTGGAGTATGGAGAATTAATTTGAGGAATTTCTACATGAAAAGGCATAAATGTTTGGAATATTAGGAATCTTTTAGGAAAATCTAGGCCAATATACAGCTTGGTAAAAGCCTCCATAGAAAAAGGGACTGCTTGAGGATCAGGTTGAAGTTGCAGCATTTGGTTGATGGATTCAACAGTAATGGTAAAAAACACTTCTTTATTAGCATTTACTATGGCTCTTTGCTCAGGCACATAATACTGTTGACATAACCTAATGACCTCATGACATGGATGAGTTACTGGAACAACATATTTGGGCAAGTGTGATTCCCAAATATGGACTTCTTCTTCATTATCTAAGGATTTTTCATAGCTCCAGTTATGAATGTCTAACAGATTAAATTCAACAATTGGGTCTACTATTTTGTAGTCAATATTAGCTAATGGAATGTGCTCAATTTCTATAATAGGGGGTTGTAAAGGATTTACAACAATAACAGCCTTAGAAGTCATGGCTGGAGTTGATTTTGGTACTTTGGAACCTTTAGGATTGCTAAAACTCTGCTTTTTAGGCATTTGGGCTACTTCTGCAAGATTAGACAGTTTGCAGAAGTAATTTTTATTTTAGCAGAGGTTTCTTGGATAAAAATGGTCAAAATATGGGCTTCTCTTGTTTTTTTTTTTTTTTTTTTTTTTTTTAAATTTTGGATTCTCAATAGGATTTATAGGCTTTTACTAGTTTAGACACAAGAAACAAGGATTTCTTGGGTTTTTTTTTTTTTCACTGAGCAATTGGGCTAAAAATCATTTTGAGATTGGGGACAGAGGCTTTAAGATACCTTCAGAGGTTTTCTGGCTTAACTTAGAGTTTAAACAATTTATAGAAGTATAAAAACTCATAATTCCCCTTTAAAACAACACACAGTAAGAAACAGGGTTTTTGCAGAACATTTGATAGGGTTTGGGCTGTTTTTTGGACTTTTTGATATGTTTCTATGGATCAATTTTTGAATTTATGACTGGAATTGTTTTTTTAAAGGTCTTTAAAGATGATGACAACTCTGAATTCCAGAGAAATACTTGTTATCTGCAGGTATAAGGTTTCGAGGAGGTTTCCGAGGTTTTTGAAAGGTTTGAACAACTTTCTTCTGATTTTTTGGAGCAATTCAGAGTTCCTCAGCAATCTTCAATGGCTGCAGTTTGAAATTTGCGGGATTTTGGCTCGAAAACGGTGTAAAATGCTTGTTTCAAAGTTGGAAAGGCTTATACAGTGGTTATGCGCAGAATGATAGGAAATCAGTGCATTTCCAAAATTATTTAGGCAAATTAGGGTTACATTTACTCTGCAATGAATAACGGTCACATCAGGCAGGAAATGGTTTTAGTCTCTGAAGGGGAGAAACCATAGGTGGTTTTCACATTTAGTTTGGGTGGTAAGCTGTTTTGGACTGATCGAATACGATCGAATAGGAAGGAGACACGTAGAGAAGGGGGAAAGTCAACATACCACCTATTTTGCGTAGAAACGAGATGGTGGATGTCGCGCTAATTTATTTGCGATATCGGTTTTTAGTCGTTGGATCGTGGGGTTCGATTACGAATGACCTAGATCAATTGTGAAAGCTGCGTCGGGATTTGAAATGGGGCCGGGGTCTAATATATATATTTTAATTTAAAATATCAACCAATGTTTTAACCTATGTACTGGCGCGGGTTTATTTGATATGATACTTAAACCTTTGACATTTGTTTAAATACTATAGGGAGAAGGGTACTTGTATATAGATATGTTAAACTAATGGGATAGGGGCGGGATTTATATTTCGCACATGGGATATTATAACATTGGTTTAAAACGTAAAATAAAGGGTTTGTGGGTTATTTTAAAATAAAATGGTTTTAATACTATATGGGAATGTGTAACTTAGGGAATTAATATATAGTTAGAAGTTAATATGAAATAAAGGTGAAGTGTGGGGGATAGTGTATATAATGAAAACTACATATTGTAACTCTAAGTAAAGTGAAAATAAGCATAGCTTGTCTTTGTTGTATTTTTTCACATTTAGACTTAAGATAAAATGCATTTCATGGGTTTTGAGTGTTTTTGAAAGGAAAATGAAATTAGTTACTTAAGGTTTTACTTTTACTAAGTAAACATGAGTTTTTACTTAGGAAAAATGGATTATGATTAATGGATGAAGGGTGAATTCTAATGAATATGAGTTTCATGTAGGAATTCAATATTTTTAACCAATTAGTCATTGAGCCTTGGGTCCGGTCCCAAGAGAAGTCAGAGAAATTATTTGAGCCTTTTTAACTAATAGTTTAGAATACTGAATAATGGTAGGGGAGGGGAAATTTGTGATTTTTCCTGATGATAGTTTATTACATGCTTGCACAACTGCTTTCTACCTACCCATATTTATTTCTAACATTTTTTACTTCATTTTCATGGGTGCATTTAAGCTTGAAACCCTAAATCCATTTTCTTTCAAAGCATAAAAAATATCTAAGTCTAACCTTATTTCATCCGAGGGCTCAGGTTAAACTGTTGAGCTCCTCATTTATTCTCTATCTTAACTACTGATTTGTCAAGTTTATACTGTTTGACACATATTTATTCTCTATCTAAAACATGAAATTCAAAGCATGAAAAGTTAAGATTAAATTGTTTAACTAATCATGGATTATGGCATTTATTGACAATCAACACATAATCATTATTCTTGCAGTAAAAGTAAATGGTAGTGGCATTTTGACTTGATCACTTTCAGGTCTTATTTTTATCTCTTTTTCTTTTGGGGTCTATTTTTTTCTAAGTCCTTTGATCATTTTTTAGGACTTTTTACCCTATTTTCATTTTTTATTATTTTCATTTTTCAAAATATGGGAAAACAACTTACAGAAAGCAAGGTATGTACATATTTACAAGACTATCATAGTCAATTGAAATATTATGAATCCTATTATTATAGGACCCTAACAGTGGCTCCACTTGGGCATGGCATTTCCTGGTGAAATGTCAAGAACTTTAACACTAGTAGCCTTTGGAATTTGACTGTGATGACCGTGTAAAGATCTTTGACATCTGCAATTATTTATACTTATGATATTTTACCTTTCAAAGCTTAGGGCCTTCTCTCCGGGCTTCAATTTTGTTAGAAAACATCCAATCCAATCTAAAATTTTCAATGTATATGTACAGTGATCAAAATAAATGAAACTAACTATTTGTTAACTCAGGAGAGTAGCAGTGCTTCAACATTTTTCCATTTACTGCTCCTTCTGACATCTCTGACCCATCTATTTCTTTTAGGTAGAAAACATTGTTACCTCTGTAACCATAAATCACATAAGGTCCTTTCCATAGAAAATCAAATTTTGCATGTTTGCCTTTGTCTTCCCTTCTTGAATCCCATTTTAACACTTTATCTCCAATGTAGAAATCGTCTTCTTTACTCTTTTTATAAAAAAATTTCTTGCATCCTAGATTACTTGAGACTTGATATAAACTTCTTCCCTTGTTTGTTGTAAGTGAATAGTTTGATTAATCCTTCTTTGAATTTCATTTGTTTCAACTTGTAACTCTTGGATAATCTTCATTACTGGTACTCCTAGGGAGGATGGAAAAACATCATCCATTCCATAGACAAGTTGGTAAGGGGAGGTACCAATGGATTTTTTGGTAGTAAGTCTATCTGCCCATAAGGCATTGACTAAATTCTTATTCCAAGTCTTTTTATTATTTTCAAGTAACTTTTTGATGATGTTTACAAGGCTCTTATTTGAGGATTCAGCTAGACCATTACCCTGAGGGTAATATGCAGTAGAATGGCCTAGGGTAATATGGTATTTGTGGAAAAATTCAATCATTTTATTGGATTTGAATACTACTGCATTGTCAGTAATTATCTTTTGGGGACATCCAAATCTTGAAAGAATGTTACTTTCTAGGAAAGAGATAATGACAGTATCTGTGGCTTGCCTAGAGGGTATGGCTTCAATCCACTTAGTAAAATAGTCAGTGGCTGTTAGAATCCACTTATGTTGGGCTGATGATGGGGGGTGAATTTCTCCAGTGAAGTCAAGACCCCATTGTTGAAATGGCATTTTAGTAGAGATGGGTTTTAGGGGCAAGGGTAACAAATTTTTCTTACCCTCAAAGATTTGTCACTTATGACAGGAGGTCACATATATTTTTACATCAGCAAACAAGGTAGGCCAATAAAAACTAGCTCTCAGAATATTGTCTACAGTAGTATTCCAGTAAAGATGTCCTCCACAATCACCTACATGAATTTCTTCTAGTACTTTGTCAGCTTCTTCTTTTAACAAACAATTTAATAAAATACCACTACTATCTCTCCAAAAAAGTACATGGTCTAGAATACAAAATATTACTGCCTTAAGCTTTAAAAATCTAGCTTTGGTTCTTGATAGTTCATGAGGAGCTTGTAAGTTTAGTAATACAAATATAATATCTGCATACCATGGTGAGTCTAAAAAGGCTGCATTGATCTCTGGAGTCGCCATCTCTTCTTGATTATCTACTTGGGCAATAAAATTTATGTCTAGTGCATTACAATTTGATTCAGCCATTAGTATGGCTAAACCTTGACCTTTTATTAACTTGGTGGGTTTTATCTCTATGTCATATTCTAAGATAGTGGCAATTCACTTACCTCTTCTTCCATTAGGACCATCCTGAGTAAGAGTGTCTTTTACTACAACATTTGGGACATAGGAAATGATGTGATAATAGATAAAAAAACTCTGAAGTCTTTGATAGCCTTTACTAAAGCTAAGGCTTATTTCTCCATGATATTGTACTTCAAAGATGCATCTCTAAGTGTTCTGCTAAAGAAAGTTATGGGCTGTTCATAACCCTGGTCATTTTTCTGCAGTAAAACTGCAGCAATGGTGTGTTCTGATATAAATGAAAAAATGATGAATCCTTTTTAAAGTCAGGACTTATAAGGACTGGAGTTTTGGTTAAGGCATGTTTGATGGATTCAAATGACTATTTGGCCTCAATAGTTCATTTAAGAACTGAATCTTTTTTGAGCATGTTATTTAATTCTCTAATTATCTCAACTAAGATGGATACAAATCTTCTTAAAAAATTAATCTTACCTAGAAAGGCTTGTAACTCTTTTATGTTTCTTGGTGGACTGATGTTAAGAATTGCTTCTATCATAGCAGGGTATATTCTGATTCCTTCTTTTGATATTATGTGTCCTAGTAACTTTCCTTCTTCTAATCCAAATAAGGTTTTTTTAGGATTTAATGAGATGCCCAAATTTTTGCATTTTATAAAAACTTGTCTAAGATGATGTAAGTGTTCATAATCAGTCTTAGAAAATACAGTTATGTCATCTAAGTAAATTAATAAGAATTCAAGAATTTCCTTTGCAAAGGTTATATCCATAGCTCTTTGAAAGGTTGCCCATGCATTCGTTAAACCAAAGGGAATTTTTACATACATAAAGGTGACCCAAGGAGTAGTAAAAGTTGTTTTGGGTTGATCCTCTGGTTGGACTAAGGTCTGGTTGTATCCTGAAAAACAATCTAACAATGAAATCCTAGAAGAACCAACTACCCTTTGTAAGATGTGATCCATTTTTGGTAAAGGGTAATTATCTTTTAAGGATACTTTGTTTAGATTCCTAAAGTCGACACATAATCTAATCTCTCATGTTTTCTTTCTTGTTGGAACTAGGTTAGAAACCCAATCAGAATACCTTATTGGTGCAATGATCTGTGCATCATACATTCTTTTCACTTCCTTTTCTATTAAAGGCATCAACACATGATTGATCCTTCTTAACTTTTGTTTAAAGGGATTTTGATCTTCTTTTACAGGGATTTGGTGTTGAATTATGCTGGTGTCATAGGATTTAAGGTCCTCATAACTCCAAGCAAAAACATCTTGGAATTCCTTAAAAAGAGCAATATATTTTTCCTTTTCTTGTTGAGGTAAAGCTTTAGAAAGTTTGATCATTTTGGGTTTTAGTTCTGTACCAATATTGCATTCCTCAATATGAGATCTAACTGGATCCATTTTGGGTTTTCTAGCAACATCATTGGAGTCAAATAGATCTTCTAAAGGAGTTAAGCCTTTTGGTAAGAAATTGTCTTTGAGATTTAATATTTCAGATTCTTCATCAATTATCTCATCAATTTCTACTCTCTCTAATTTATCTATATCTGATTGAATAAATCTAGTGGGTTTAGAAAACTTTACTTTATTTTCATCTATATTATTTAAATCAATTTCAACATATAAATATTGATCTATGGTACAATCAGTGTCTATCTTACAGTTCTAAAATTCACCTTCATTACTCAAAAAATGATAAATTTGTTGGTCCTGTGAAAAATTTTGCCAATATTTGAGGTTGTCTGGAATTATTGGCTTGTGTTTTACTTCTGTAGTATACATATTATTGGGCTGAAAAGGTAAATTACAAGTATTAGAAAAGGTTGCTAAATAATTTGCTTGTAAGTTTTTCCTTCTTGGTATTGCAGAGAAATTACATTCCAGTAAATCATTAGTCAAATCTAATACAATCTCTCTATATTGGCCAAGTCTAGGATTGTAAATAGAATAATCACCTTTAATTTGTTTAACAATCAATTCAGAAGCTCCCATTATTGCTATTCTCTTTCCTCCTAAATTTCTGATTATTTGGAGTCCTAGAATGGGGCTTCATATTCAGCCATATTGTTTGTGCATTTGAAATTCAGTCTGAAAGCATGGACTTCTGCATGATTTTTCTCTATATTAGTTATCCATACTCCTGCTCCTGCTCCTAATTTATTTACTGAACCATAAAAGTCTAAATGCCATAAAGATTCATGAGAAATATTATCATTGTCTGGTGTTTTCTTTTCTTTTCTTAGTTCAGTCTTGATTTCATTATCAGTTTTTGCATTACATAGGATGAAAGAGTCTAGATCAGTAGGTGTGGTATAAATTGGGTAATTTATTGACCTTTCAACACTACTTACCATATATTTCATTAATGCTTCCCTATATAACTTCTTAGGTTGACCAAAAACTGATATAGTAACATAAGACATGTCCACTTGTAGAGATCCCTGTAACTTTGCTCCCCATGAGTGAGATAATAACATTCCATATTTAGGTGGGATATCAACTACTACAATGCCCATTAATATACTCTTACCAGGATATTGAACTAAAGTTACACACAGATCTTTGATTAAACCTAGGCATTTTCCTTTACTTGAGTCAAATGAAAATAAATATTTATAGGGCCCTGTGATGTCTAAGTTCAGGGTTTCCATTATAGCTTTGGGCATTAAATTATGTGAAGCTCCTGAATCTAGCATTGCATTGTGTAGGATTTGATCATGAATAGTTAAAAATAATGTAAAATGGAGGAGCTGCTCCATCCAAATGCTTTCCATTCACATCTGGGCCAAAAATCAACTCTGGTTGATCATCATTTAGATTTATGCAATCTTCTCCATCATTTATGTTTAATGTTTCAGTTATAGTTGATTTATACAAGTCATTTTTTACCAATTCTGTTAGAGGAATTGGTATTTTTAGCTTAGTAATTTCAGATTGTATGTTGAATGAAGGTTGTGATTTACTTATTTGAATCAATTCTTCTTTGGTAATTGTAGTTTGTGTTGGCTTATCTTGTCTTTCTACAGCTATCTTTTCAGTTTCAGTTTGAGTGTCTTGAGTCTTACTGCTTTTTGTTTTCTTAGGAGTGGTTTGTTAAGTAGTAGATGTTTGTTTATATTTGGAGTTGTCAAAAGCTGTTTTTGCAGTGGCAACTTTTGGATCTACTGATTTAGGATCAACATTGAGCATTTCAGTATCTAAGGTTGTTGTTTTATTAGAATTATATGCTTTAGGAGCAGCTGATTTTTGTGAATCTTTTCCAGCTTGAGCAACTTCATCAGTTATGTCCACAATCTTAGGGCTGGAAACCTTTTCGGAAGAACCATAGTTTTGCTTATTTCCCCTAGGGAGAATTTGCAGAACTTTTGTTTTGGGAGCTTCTACTTTTTTCTTATTTGGTGTTTGAGATGTTTTCTTAGTAGAAGACTCATTTTTTTTTTTGCTTCTTAGGTTATACTGACTGTGTACTTCATTAATGACAAAGTCATAACCTTGTTTGTAATCAAAGGATTCCCCTGAATCTAATTGGAGTTGTTGTAATTCAAATAACTCTTGATCTTCTTGTGTGAGAAAGATCGTGTTATTATCATCTATTCCCATTAAATTAATGTTATCCTCATCACCATCATTGTTTTGATAACTCTCAACATAGTTCTCCTGAAAGGGAGGTCTTATTGTTTGGTCTGGGGCCGAGTCTTTTGATTTTCCTGAATTTGTGTTTTTTCTAAAATTGAGATTTCTGATTTGTTCTTGATTATCCCATTGAAGTCTTCTTTCTATGTTATCTAACCTATCCATAATCCTCTCTAAGGTTTTAGCTAACATATCTATTTTTGTGTCTAAACTAGAGGCTTCTTATTTCATAGTCACTCTCCTCTCATTTCTTAATATTTTTTTTTAGCTATAATGTTTACTTCTACACCTACAACATCTGTTTGCATTCTTTCCAAGGTTTCTGCATTTCTTTCTCTTAACTGATATGCCATGTCAGTGTCAAATCCATCTGGGAATTTGAGCAAGACAAATTCAGGAGTGGGTTTTATATTTGTAGGAATGGAATTGTAAACACTGTTATATCTAGTGCAGTAGTCTTGTACTGATTCATTGGGAGCTCTCTTCATTGCATCAAATTTGACAATATTTGTAAGGGGTTTTTCTTCTTTCCCATTTATTTAAAAAAAATCTATGGAAAACAACTAATTCAGCTATACTACCTACAGTAAGACCTTTAACCATTTCTTTACTTCTCCTCTTAATGTTTGTGTAAACAACCTCATTTGTACATCTGATTCATCTATCTCATGGAGTTCAAAGAAATCTGTCATTTTGCTTATGTGCTGCTGTGTAGTATAATGTGTAGTAGCATCAAACTGTGGTATTTTACTTTGGTAATCTTGGGGCATGTCATGAAGTTTTCCTGGAAGAACAAGGGGAGCATACCTAGCAGCCAGAGCTTGAATTATAGCTTGGCTAGGAGGTAAAGTAGAGGTACTTGGTGTTGAACTGGGAGTAGTGGCTGATGAAACTGGATTATAAAGTGCTGAATTAGAAAAAGTAGTTGAAGAAATAAAGGCTGAAGTTGAGGTACTGGGAAGTAAAGCTGGAATATATATGGAACTACTAGGAAATGAAAATGATGTGCTTGAAGAAGTAGTGGTGAAGCTAGTGGATGAAGTGGATGTAGGGGATGAAGGAAATAAATTTCTAGGCTATAAGGGTAATCTAGGACTAAATGAATCTATGGAATGAATGGTAGTAGAAAATATAGATGATGTAGTGGTTTCTAAATGAGGAATAGAAGGTTTAGATGTATAAGCTAAAAATTGAGCTAATTCTATGGCTTCATCAATTTATTTAGGAATAGTAGCATAATTTCTTCAAGTCTGTCTTGATTTTTAACCTTATTTAATTTAGAATTTGCTGGAATACTTTTCTGCTTCGATTCCAAAAAAGAAATAAAAATAGGGTCTAAAACAACAGCACTTAAATTACTTTCAAATTTTGTCTTGAATAAAGAATGTCCAAATTCTAAATCAAACTCTATATCTTGCAAACTTACTAATTCTTGGGGTAATGAATTGACTCTTATTAATGAAACTTTAGCATCTAAATCTTCTCTCTATTTTTTCTTTTTTCCTATTCTATCTGGGTTGTCTACTATAATAGCAGGTTTAGGGTTCGGATTAGACCTAGTATAATAAACTTTCCTAGACTCCAGAATTACAAATTTTTATACTCACAACTAATTAAACAATCTTAAAGGCAAAAAGATGATAAGAAATGATTTCCTTTAAGGTTTATTTAACAACTAAAGATTGGTTATTTCCCCAGTATGGTCGCCAGTATGTTATCACTCCAGTAATTCTCTAGTTGTGAGATTTTTGGTTTTTAGTTAAGAAAACTAGAGGTAACCACAGATCAACTTTTAAACTCTAGGATCTAGCCTTCCTAGGGTTCAGAGAGGGCTCTCTCTATAAGATTTAACTTTGTTTTGTTTTATGAAATATTAAGCTAGTTATGATTGTGCATTTGGTTTTGGTTTTGATTGGTTTGGTGGGAAAAATCACTGGAAGAGATGGATAGTGGGAAATCTATTTGTCCATTGGGCTGAGAAGTCAAAAGTCAAGCAGACAGAACTAGGATCAAGGCCAAAAAGTCAAATGTGAGTCAGGGCAAGATAGATAACCCTTGGAGATCTTGGAAAGTTGTTTTGTGAGGTGATATGATCGGGATAAATAGCAATGAAGGGTTCTTTAATTCGGAAAAGGGAAGTAGTAGGCAAAGGTCAAATGAAAGAGGGAGCAATTAAGGGTTCCCTAGTCTAGAAATCAGAAGAAAACATAGAAATGAAAAATAGTTAAGACATGGTGCTTTTAACAAATCATGAAGTAATCCTCCTATTCATTCTTTCAAATTTAGAACACATAATAGATTGCATGTAACAAATAAAGACAACAATGACAAGTAGAAAATACTTCACCCCAAATAGCTCATCACATGAATCCTGAAATATGATGCTAGTTGATATGATCCAGTCCGCTACTCGAAATTTGAAACACAAAAAGCCTTCAAGTCCACAAAAATGACTATAGAAATCTTCAGCAATTTATTCCACAATAATACTTCTAAAGATGAAGTATTTATACATAATTGTTTACAAAATATCCTAGAATGCTTCTAGGAATTATCTAAGGGAAATAAAATATCTTTACAACAATAATAGAGACAGCTGCTTAACAAATCAACAAGCTGTCCTATCAATTCAAATAAAATAGAAACTGATTGTAGATAAGATGAAGATGGCTGCGTTACTGTCTTCCTTGCTTGCTTTATATATTTCGAGTTTGTTTTGAAATCTGATCTGCTTATCTGATATTCTTTCACTGATACTCTTTAATCTCTGATACTCTTTAGCCATTTGTAAAACATGTTTACTGATGTAAAAATCTGTTTTGATTATAAATCAGCAAACTGTTTTCACTATTATCTTTTCTGCCTTTTTACTTTTCACAGTAAATCTGTTAATGACTAACACTCTTCCTCACTTGGAATTTGTATTTTCTTCAGCTTCCTGAAGTTTTCATCTGCTTCTGTGTACCTGGAAAAAGTTGGTTTAATGAAAAACAAGTGTCTTATCTCATGCTGCAAGTAAAATAAGTCCTCAAAACTCCTAAGCAAGACTTTTCCTGTTGGAATGCCTTGTCCACCACCTGCTTTTTCAACTTGCTCCTTGGCATATTCTCTGATTTTTTTTAGTATAATCATCCCGAGGCATTAATTTTTCATTGATGACCAAAATATTAGAAAAACCTCTTTGCCTCAAATTCTCAAATTTGACCATAAACCTGTTTATGGTAATGTTCATGTTCTCACACTTTTCCTCAACCTACTTCATTAAGTTCTTCTTGGTGATAACTTTCCTTATTTCAAGGATAGTTTCAGTTCTATCAGTAATTTCAAGTTCTTCCAACTCTTGCATGTTCTTGCTGTTGAGAAACTTTATCAGTTCTAAAGCTTATTCGGGTTTGTTATCCAATTCCTCTTTAGTTTTTTTGGATCTCTTCTAATGCTTCTTTGAGTAGATCTCTTTGTTCAAAGATCACTTGAATGGAGGGCCATACATCATTGATGGCTTCTATGATCTTGTTCCACAAATGATTATTTGACATAGGAAATCTGTTCCTTCAAGGCCAATTCCTTTTGTAATTTATTCAATTCTTCATTTAATCTGATGGCCTTTTTCTCATGAGTTTTTGCATTAATTTGAGCCAACTTCTTTTGATCTTCAAGATTTTCGGTCATCTGTTTCAACTTGTTAATTTCACTTGTCTTAAGAGACATTTCTTCCATGGCCTTTACTAATTTGCTGCCTCATCTGTAGGGTGAAATGTTGTTGTAGATGACTCTGTAGCTGATGTTGTGGATGATGTCATTGGCATTGCAGTAGCCAGTGGAACTTTAGGTGCCAACTCTTTAGCTAGAGTTGATGGCACAACTGTAGTAACCATAGCGATAACTGTAGGTTCTTCCTGTGTTTTTGGTGTTTCTTTTTCCTGGACAAGCTTGTCCATCTGAATCTCCATTTCTTTTATCTATGCTGTAAGCTGAAATATTATGTTCATCAGATCATCTTTCTCATTTTGTCCTTCTATTATTTCCTTGGTTTGAGGATGTTCACTTTGAGGAAGTTTAAGTTGTTTCCTCAACACTGCAATATCCTCATTCCTTTTCTTTATTAACCGTTTTGTTGCCTTGACATTTGCTAGGTCAAATCCAATATGTATGACCAATTATTCCAAAGATTTGATTCTTATATCCTTAGCATACAAGGATGCTTTGTCCAATTTCATCTGATCTTTCATATTTGAGATGGTGTTCTGGAGTTTCGAGCACTCATGGTTTTAGTTGTAAAGTTAGAGTACAACATTTATGAAGTTTGTCTATGGAATTCAATCTGATCAAGAGCATGAATTTTTTCTGTTTGGACTTCCAAATCAACCTTCTTATAATGTACCACTGTCTTTGGGGATTTCACTGTAGGCTGCAATACTGACATGATTAACTTTTTGTTTGAATAATCAAAGACAGACGGAAGTCTGTTTTTCACACTTGGTGTTTGTTTCAGATATTGGGAGTAGATATTGTTTTTGATTTCTTCATTCTTTAACTTGATCTATTTATACTTTTCTTTGATATTTAGATCTTTCTCCTTAGCTGCCTGTGAGGATGAAGCTTCCATGCTCTGTTGCTTTTCTATTAACTGTGCATTTTCGTTGTCAACTTGTGCTTCATTTTGATTCTCAATAACTGTCTCATTGTTGATGACAGTGGAAACATCTATGTTGGTATCTATAAGATCTGTTTCTTCAACATCAATGGTTACTTTATCTTTACCTACTGAATCTGTTTTAGGCCTTTTATTATATCTGATCTTAAACCTTGTTTCAATAGTAGTTTCAAAAACATAGGTACCTTCTTCTCTTACTCTCTTAGTGGATTTCTTTGTTTGATCAGCAGTCTCTAAAGCGTGACTAGTATCACTTTTCTTCACTGCATCTGTGAAAGTATTCTCTGTCCACTCAGTCTGATTGGAATATTTTTCTATCTCTGGTTTTTGTCTCATGAATGAAGGGTGTTAACTTACATTTAACCCTCATGTTACTTAGAATCCCTTGTGGATCATAATTCCAAGGAAAACTTTCTTCAGATGCGCACTCCAAAACATGTTTAGCTGCTTCTGCCTCTGCATCCCTCTGGTTGCAAATGAATGGTCCTACTTGATTCTTCAATTTGAATTGTGTTTTCTTCATTGCTGCTAAAAAATTGATAGAATCAGAGTTTAATATTTTCTCGATATATTCCAAGGCAAAAAATCTCATGGATACATGTTTGGGCAGCTTATAGGGCAACAAATTAGATCCAAACACTCTAATTTCAATATGTTTTTCGTATAGGTACCAATCACCAGTTTTTGTTTACTATGATAACTGTAAAATCTTCTTCATCTCATCACTTATCCTTGGCTGCTCTGTATTTTTTAATATTTTGATCAATGGATGGATGAATGAAGAAAACTCTGCATATGTGAACTTTGTGGACTCTTTCCTAATCAAAGAGGTCCAAAAAATAACTGAAAGAGGATTTCCCTCTACATCAAGCTCTTGAAGATCAAACAGAAATTTATCTGCTTGAAAATATAAGAACATGTGGAGTAGGAAAGAAGTGTATCTGAACACTTATTCAATTGGCAATTTAACCAATTGGTCATGGATATTTTCTGCAATATGTCCAACATAATAAAAAATAACAGATGGAGGTTGTCCTGGAGTAAATGCAGATCAGAAACCTAAAATGGATTCATTTGTGTATTCATTAGTGAAATACCCTAGAATGAATGAAAGCATGGAAATTACATGTATTGAACCCTCTGGAAATTTTGAAGTGGAGTATGGAGGATTAATTTGAGGAATTTCTACATGAAAATGCATAAATGTTTGGAATATTAGGAATCTTTTAGGAAAATCTAGGCCAATATACAACTTGGTAAAAGCCTCCATAGACAAAGGGACTGCTTGAGGATCAGGTTGAAGTTGCAGCATTTGGTTGATGGATTCAACAGTAATGGTAAGAAACACTTCTTTATTAGCATTTACTATGGCTCTTTGCTCAGGCACATAATACTGTTGACATAACCTAATGACCTCATGACATGGATGAGTTACTGGAACAACATATTTGGGCAAGTGTGATTCCCAAATATGGACTTATTCTTTATTATCTAAGGATTTTTCATAGCTCTAGTTATGAATGTCTAACAGATTAAATTCAACAATTGGGTCTACTATTTTGTAGTCAATATTAGCTAATGGAATGTGCTCAATGTCTATAATAGGAGGCTGTAAAGGATTTACAACAATAACAACCTTAGAAGTCATGGCTGGAGTTGATTTTGGTACTTTGGAACCTTTAGGATTGCTAAAACTCTACTTTTTAGGCATTTGGGCTACTTCTGCAAGATTAGACAGTTTGCAAAAGTAATTTTTATTTTAGCAGAGGTTTCTTGGATAAAAATGGTCAAAATATGGGCTTCTGTTGTTTTTTTTTTTTTTTTTTAAATTTTGGATTCTCAATAGGATTTATAGGCTTTTACTAGTTTAGACACAAGAAACAGGGATTTCTTGGGTTTTTTTTTTCACTGAGCAATTGGGCCAAAAATCGTTTTGAGATTGGGGACAAAGGCTTTAAGATACCTTCAGAGGATTTCTGGCTTAAATTAGAGTTTAAACAGTTTATAGAACTATAAAAACTCACAATTTCCCTTTAAAACAACGCTTAGTAAGAAACAGGGTTTTTGCAGAAAATTTGACAGAGTTTGGGCTGTTTTTTTGACTTTTTGATATGTTTCTATGGATCACTTTTTGAATTTATGACTGGAATTATTTTTTTAAAGGTCTTTAAAATTGATAACAGGTCTGAATTCCAGAGAAAGAGCTGTTATACGTAGGTATAAGGTTTTGAGGAGGTTTCTGAGGTTTTTGAAAGGTTTGAACAACTTCCTTCTGATTTTTTGGAGCAATTCAGAGTTCCTTAGCAATCTTTAATGGATGCAATTTGAAATTTGCAGGATTTTGGCTCGAAAATGGTGTAAAATGCTTGTTTCAAAGTTGGAAAGGCTTATACAGTGGTTACGTGCAGAACGATAGGAAATCGGTGCATTTCCAAAATTATTTAGGCAAATTAGGGTTACATTTACTCAGAAATGAATAACAGTCACATCGAGCAGGAAATGGTTTTAGTCTGCGAAGGGGAGAAACCACAGGTGGTTTTCGCATTCAGTTTGGGTGGTAAGTTGTTTTGGACTGATCGAATGCGATCAAATAGGAAGGAGACACGTAGAGGAGGGGGGAAGTCAACATACCACCCATTTTGCGTAGAAACAAGATGGTGGATGTCGCGCTAATTTATTTGCGATATCGGTTTTTAGTCGTTGGGTTGTGGGGTTCGATTGCGAACGACCCATATTAATTGTGAAAGTTGCGTCGGGATTTGGAGTGGGGCCGGGGTCTAATATATATATTTTAATTTAAAACATCGACCAATGTTTTAACCTATGTACTGGCGCGTGTTTATTTTATATAATACTTAAACCTTTGACATTTGTTTAAATACTATAGGAGCGGGGTATTTGTATATATATATGTTAAACCAATGGGATAGAAGCGAGATTTATATTTCGCACATGGGATATTATAACATTGGTTTAAAACGTAAAATAAAGGGTTTGTGGGTTATTTTAAAATAAAAGGGATTTTAATACTATATGGGAATGTGTAACTTAAGGAATTAATATATAGTTAGAAGTTAATATGAAATAAAGGTGAAATGTGGGGGATAGTGTATATAATGAAAAATACACATTTTAACTCTAAGTAAAGTGAAAATAAGCATAGCTTGTCTTTGTTGTATTTTTTCACATTTAGACTTAGGATAAAATGCATTTCATGGGTTTTGAGTGTTTTTGAAAGGAAATGAAATTAGTTACTTAGGGTTTTACTTTTACTAAGTAAACATGAGTTTTTACTTAGGAAAATGGATTATGATTAATGGATGAAGGATGAATGCAGATGAATATGAGTTTCATGTAGGAATTCAATATTTTTAACCAATTAGTCACTGAGCCTTGGGTCTGGCCCCAACAGAAGTCAGAGAAATGCTCTGAGCCTTTTTAACTGATAGTTTAGAATACTGAATAATGGTAGGGGAGGGGAAATTAGTGATTTTTCCCGATGATACTTTATTACATGCTTGCACAAATGCTTTCTACCTACCCATATTTATTTCTAACATTTTTTACTTCATTTTCATGGGTGCATTTAAGCTTGCAACCCTAAATCCATTTTCTTTCAAAGCATAAAAAATATCTAAGTCTAACCTCATTTCATCCGAGGGCTCAAATTAAACTGTTGAGCTCCTCATTTATTCTCTATCTTAACTACTGATTTGTCAATTTTATACTGTTTGACACATCTTTATTCTCTATCTAAAACATGAAATTCAAAGCATGAAAAGTTAAGATTAAACTGTTTAACTAATCATGGATTATGGAATTTATTGATAATCTGCACATAATCATTATTCTTGCAGTAAAAGTAAATGGTAGTGGCATTTTGACTTGCTCAATTTCAGGTCTTATTTTTATCTCTTTTTCTTTTCCATATTTTTCTAAGACCTTTGATCATTTTTTTAGGACTTTTTACCCTCTTTTCATTTTTTATTAATTTCATTTTTCAAAATATGGGAAAACAACTTGTAGAAAGCAAGGTATGTACATATTTACAAGGCTATAATAGTCAATTCAAAAACTATGAATATATTATTATAGGACCCTAACAGTATCAATTGTCAGGGCTGAGTTTGAACTTTAGATTGCTTCGTTGCAGGCCAAGCTCTAACTTGGAACCCCCCCGGAGGAACATGCCGAGCGAGCTACACTAATTACAGAGGCCACTGCTACTATCAGTGTGAAAATTAGTCAGGGTGTCACGCTGCTTGAAAATGCTATGGAAATTTGGTCCCAGGTGCAACACGATCCTCTCCTTCGCAAGATTGATTAGGAATTGACTCAGAAGGAGCAAGAATTTGAGCAGCTGGGAGCTACGATGTCCACCCTTGTTCCAAATTAGCTATTTGCATGACTTAAAAACAACCATGCGCTTCGTAGTGACATCGTTGTGCTCCAACGTAAAAAGTAGATCCTCAGCGACCATTTGACACCCTGGTCGGAGAACGCCCTTAAGCTCTCACAGGACATAGACGGGGCGATCCGACTGTTGAACCAGGCTCTTGACAGTTTCACCGCTGCCTCAGAAGGACCAACATCTCAGAAATTGGTGGAGATCGCGCAGATGGCCACTGCGCCAAGCCTCCAAGTGTTGCCTTTGCTTATTGCCGCCATAGAAAAACTCAAAGAAAGGATGAAGATCTCACCCGTGCTGTGACTCTGGACGAGTCACAAGATTGTGTTGGGGGCCTGTTGGAACGGGGTTCCCTAAGCTGCGTTTTGATATAATTTTGTAGTAACTGGTCTTGCGCAGGGGCTTTGGGATGGGTCAAATCCCCCAATGTATTATAATGGGTCAAAGGGTAGACCTAGAGTTTGCAAACCATGGTTTGCGGACCACAGGATAGTGATGGATATGATGATATAAATAGATGGATAATTTGAGTCTTAGGGTAAGAAAGTAAGTAATATTGATGCTACGTACAAATTTTTGAGATCTGTTTTAGGTAGTTTTGGGTAAGGACTCTTGCTGGGTGTGTGCGTAGAGATCCTCTGTCATGATGTGTGCGGACCCCGCTGGCTGTGTGCGCGAGCTGTGACTTGGGTCTGTAATTGGGTTTTTGGATATTAGTGAATGCAGAATCTATTGAAGTATCTTTATGCTATATGAATTGGTTGTGTTTATTACTGAAGTACCTCTGCGTTATTGGAATAAGCTACGATTGTGTCTGCGATATATGAATTAGCTGCGATTGTAATGTTCTGTGGTGCTAATTGCTGATGCGCACGTGGATGTGAATGTGTTAATGAGATCTGTTAATAATAGTAGTTTTGTTAAGGTTACATGCTGGTTATACTGTTAAGGGCTTGATAATAGGCTTGTTTCTGTGTGAACTTGATAGAACTTAACAATATCTGCCTTAATTACCTACTCTCTCCTAGGGTGTGGAAGCCTGGTTCAAGCACCCACCCATACTACTTCGGGGAGACCTTGACCTGTGAAAGTAGGTCCTTACCGAAAGGGCCAATAGTATATGGGTTTGTTGGCAAAGCTTAACTCCGAACCCAAGTCAGGACCCCTGAAGCCAACACCAGCATATGGACACGACACCATCACGAACGAGTGATCATTAGCACTGGCTAGCAACTTCAGTGCATCAGTAGATATCCTAGATGGAAAGTTAGACAAGCCCCTCTTGGGAATCATCTAGCCCCATATATGCATCCATACATGCAACATCGGCCTATGAGGCTGCCGAACAAAAGTAGGCCTCGTCTCTCGAAACCTCTCAAAAAATAAAGAAAATAAATTTGAAGCAAAAGGGAAGGTAAACCTCCCATGTGCTTGAGAACGACATCTATCTAATAACGTACAAAATTTCCGCAAAAAAATCGCAGACCATCTCACAAGTCGTTAGTAGTAGCGAGAGGCACCTCACCTCCTCTGGACCAAACGATGCAATCCGTAATTGACCACTGGACACCTGAAAATCTGCAGGAGAAACTATATCATCCATAATGTATCTCTAGGAGTACACCAACTGACTCCCTGCTGCATATCCGATGGGGACATATGGGAATTGGGGAAATTCCTTCCCTCTCCTAGATAGTCCAGTAATAAAATATATGTCCTCCTCAATGGGCTTGTCCCACTGGTCAGGACCGACTCGGAAAGTCCATTGGTGGGCATACCACCCATAGATCAGTTGTCCCAATAACCCACTATGGCCCTTCAGGGATGTAGCCTTCTCGTAGAAATTGAGGAGGCCTACCTCCCTTAGGAGCAACTGGGTGGTTATCGTAATAGGTCAAGGGTACAAAATTCTCTCCCTCTCTCGTGCCTCCCACAGCTGAATCACGTTATATCGGTCCTCCATATGTTCTTGTTGTTCCCTTTTCTCTCTCCGTTGACATCGTTGAATGATTCACATATTAAATACAATTTTTTTATTAAATGAGAAGTGTATATATATATATATATAATTTTTATTGAAAAAAAAATACATCGCTGCACCCAAAAAAACAGTAACGCACCATTACCGGTGCATACTTCTTCATCGCGCACCACGTTCAGTGCGCATGGAAAATGTGCGCGCACTGCCCAACCAAGGAATATTTTTGTGTGGTGCGTTGACCAAACTATCTGCCCTAACAACAGTCCATGGTCAATGGTGCGGTCCTATAAACGACCACACCGTTGACTATGTAATGCTGTCGGGCGCGTGGTGTGGTGACGTAACTATCTGCCATGGGGCGGATAGTTTGGTCAACGCACTGCCCCCCGACAATATTACATAGTGAACGGTGCGGTCTTTTAAACGACCACACCACTGTGTTATTTTTTAAAATTCTATCGGTGCACGTTTTCTCGGAATCGCACCGGAACCCGGTGCGGTTTTCGTTAACACTATTTGTGGTGTGGCCTGTAAATTTATAGGCAACACCACGAACTATGCGAGCTGAATGGCTCGAACGCATCACACATAATTTTTTTTAGTTTATTTTAAAAAATGATTAATTTTAGTTAATTTCAAATTTTAATCCACTAAAAGTTTTAGTTATTGAGAAACAAGTAGATTACTTGTACATTTGCGCATTGAGGAGGCATCTTTGCCGAGGAATTGAAAAAACCAAATTTGACCACCGTTTTCGAAAATTCGAACTCCACATAGTGCACAATGGACGACAACTATTCGTGGGAGCACTGATGGCAGGGCGCCTCATAGAATACAAAATAACACCAATGCTTGAGAGGTCTAGAGCATTGAACAAGTAAAAATGAGGTTTTTACGGTCGATAATTTTTTTTAATTAACCCTTTTTTGGTGCACGGGATTTTGAGATGCACCAGGCAGTTTTATCAATGGCGCACAATACATCGTTACGGTGTGCTGGATTAAGGAGACGCATTGGGCCATTGCATACGTAGAGAACCAGTGCGCTAGAGTACTTAGACACACTGGGATGGTTTGTATGGAGAGCACAGTGTCTCGGTCTGCCAATTTTTAGTACGCACTGGTGAATTTTTTATAAAACGCATCGATGCATTTTATGATGAGAAACGCACCGCAAAAAAAACATTCGCAAAAACCTCCACCCGCCAACCTCCTCTAGAGACCTCCACTACAAACAGATATCTGGGCTATTTTTATAACAGCTTCCTCAAAAAAATCTGCTAGAGGGTCTTTTCCTTGTGGTGTTCAGCCCTCAGAAATCTCTACTATGATGCATGAAGAGGAATAATTGAAACAAGATAGATCAAAATTACGGGACCAAGTGCAACAAATTTGCTGTCACAAAGAGTAACAAAAAATGGAATAAAAAGGGACATGGATGGTTTAAAATAAAAAATAAAAGGCAACATGGATAGTTTAAAAGAAGAAATAAAAGGTGACATGAATGGTTTAAAAGCATACATGGAAGGTTTGAAGGAAGCTTTGACAATTTTTCTACAAAAATGATTCCGAATGGTGACAAGGTATTCCATGAAACTCATGATGAGAACAAAAGGAATGTTAATCATCATTTTAGAGACTCTAACTATGGGTGGAAGACCAACCACATTCCAAAGATCGACATTAGGAAGTTTGATGGAAAGGATACGGTAACATGGATACTACAGATGAGGAACTATTGTAATCTACATGATGTGAAACACTCACAAAAGGTACACATTGCATCTTTATATTTATAACCCAATCAATTTGTATGGTATAGATGGATTTTTTCTTGTAAACCACTTGTCACTTGGTCAATTTTTTACGGAGGAAAGTATAGCACATTATGATTATACAAAGAGAAACACCTTTTTTAGCCAATTTAATAAATCTCAAACAAAAGGGTTCATTGGCAGAGCACATTGAGGAATTCAAAAAATTGAATATCAGGGTAACTTATATTCCAAAGGAGTAAAGGATTAATGTCTTCATAGGGAATTTAACGGATAACATCCAATATGAGGTTCAATTTTGGGAACCTAATTCATTGGATATGACATTCACGGTGGAAAGAAAGGTTGAAAGCAAAATTATGGCAACAAGGAAGCATACCACTCACAATTATAAAGATGGAAGTGTTTCTACTCATAGCCTCCCACAAAATACAAGGTTGATACCACAACAACTAGAGGAAAAAAGAGAAAAAGGGCTTTGTTACAGTTGTGATAGAAAATACACTAAAGGTCATAAGTGTGTTGAGAATAAATTATTTTACATAGATTGCGAAGAGGAGGAAGAAAAGGAATAAGAGACATCAAAAGTAGAGGATATACACCAAGAACCAACTCTAGAAAAAGAAGAAATGAATATAACCATATCTTGTAATGAATTAGTAGGAATTACTACTCCTCAAAATCTCAAGATAGAAGGATATATCAAGAAGAAAAAGGTAATTTTGTTGATTGATTCAAGTAGTACCCATAATTTTATTTATTGTAAGATAGCCAAGGAATTGAATTTATTTCTATATCCAACACCAAAGTGTCAAGTGATCGTTGAAAATGGAGGAACCATAAATTTCTCTAGAAAGTGCCATAACATCAAGCTAACCATGGGAGAATATGTATTGAATAGTCCAAAGCTTTCCATTCCAATGGGTGGTGCTAATTTTGTTCTAGGAGTCTAATGGTTATAATCTTTACGGGAAATAGCTTTTAATTTCAAGAAATTTTCATGAATTTTTTATAGAAAGGAAAGGAAATTGAATTAAGGGGTATCACAGGGAAACTAGTGAAGATAATCATCTCTAATGGCATGACAAAGATTTTGAAGAAATAACAACAAGGTGTAATTGCACTGTTAAACACACACATGGTAAACAAGAAAGTAAACACACAAGGATAAAGATAAGCATGAGGTTCTATTATCATTGATATGATGTATATTTATAATACAATGAGGTGACCCTTGGATTCCACATTCCAAGGTCACTTGGACTCCTTTGTGACTGTTCGCCTTCCACACCTACCCTTAGAGGATTAGGTGTCCAACAATAGCCCCCTTAATCCGATGGGGTATGTGTGAGTCCAAGAAGAGAGTTGTAATACAAATATGCAAAGTATGCATGGCAGCACTTAGGCTGAATCATCTCTCTAAAATGTTGGCATAAAGAGGTGGTTTAAGGATGAACACCAACACTTGAATGCTTAGTGCAGTTCCCGGAACTCTTCCAAATCTGGAAAGAATCTGAGGGCTTCTGCTAGAGGAAGTGTACCTCATATTTGAAGAGGGAAACCTTCAACTTAGAAGTAAGGAGGTCTACAACCTACGATGGTTTAAGGATGACCACCAACACTGGAATTCTTAATGCATTTCCCAGAACTCTTCCAAAACTGGCAAGAATATGAAGTATTCTACTAGAGGAAGTGTCCCCAAATTCTTTGAAGAGGAAGAATATGAACCTCACATAAATGGTTTAAGGTTGTCCACCAACCAAACACATTCTCATGGGCATCCGTGTCTTTGGCAACAACTCTGAATCTGGAATGACAGGTTGTGGCTCAGGCTTTCTTGAACTGCTGTGTCTCTGGCTATAACTCTGAATTTGGAATGAGAGGTTGTGGCTCAGGCTCACTTGATGTGGCTTCGAAGCTTGTAGATGACCACCATTTCCCCCCCTGTCAGGTACAAGGTGAGATGATGGCGAAAACTCAACTGCAAGATTGTTTGATATTCGAGAACAAGTTCTGACATGCGACTTAAACATATTCTTGGCTGTTGATGCCCATTGCCAGGAAGCGATCCATCCAATATGAATCTTTGTTCTTGTAGGAGGCTTGTTTCTGAAGCATCTATGTGAAGAATGGGTGTGCCGACCACAGTGCTTGCATGGGTGAAGATCGAAACAGTGATCTTTCATATTGCCAACTCGATCACAGTGTTGGCATTTTAAAATCTGTTGTTGCTATTGTGGAAGAGGAGTAGGATCTAGAACAAATGAAGGTGCATTATCATGAAGAAATCTGACACTATGAAATTTTATGGGCTTGGAGTAGTCCGGAATATGAAAGGAAAACTCCTTGTCATATCCAAGACCTATTCTGTGCTTGTTGTGGACAAACTCTTCCCAAGGTCTGATGATGGGCTTGGGAAGTGCAGGCTGGATTTTTTCTTCTTTCTACAAATCTGCACTTAAATGGGTACTGCATCTGGAATTTCTTGTTGCTGATGGGAGTTTGTCTCAATGTTCTGAACAAGAACAAGTTCAGAATGATGACTCCGTCACTGTAATTATGCTTGCTGAAGTTGAGATTCAAGCTCCAAAAAATTTATTTTTTCCTGTGTATTATGTAAATAAGTTTTAATATCACAGAGAGTGTTCTTGTTGATTTTCACTGTACTTTCAGCCGTAGACATGATTATAGTTCTCAATAACTCTAATAAAGTGTTAATTTTGTCCATTTTATCAACAACTCAAACTTAGAAAAACAAGGAGATTCAAAAGAGCTTGCCTCACAATAAAGACCAAGGGAAACTAAAAACAATGTGTATGTGCCCAACACATGTGTAAGACTTTGATGGTGAATTTCTTTGCATAAGAGAATTTAAGAGATAAAACAAATGAATGGTGATGTCACATAAGACAACTTAACTAGGCTGCAACAAATGAAATCTTATGTTATTTTATTTGGTCCCTGTCTACACTTACTTTAATGAAGTTCATGTCTCTGAGCTCTACACACAGGAAAGACCAAGATAGCTACCTCATATAGTTAGATAATATTCACGACCTTCCAGGGATTAGAAGCTACCTCCACTAATGAAATACGCCCTTATACAACCAACAATTATACTAGGAAAAATGACTAGTCTACTCCAATGAGGAATTGCAACCCAATGAATTAAATCTGGAACCAATCTATCATAAATCACAGTAGGTGCACATAGATTTTGGCCTTATGTTCCACTGTCAATGCACAGTGATTTGGTCCTCTAGTGAAAAAATAACACGCACAGGTGAGGAGTATTCAACTTCTACACAACCCAAAATGATTTCAACAAGCCCAAAAAATGATGAATCAGATTGCTGGCCACCAACAACAATGAATATCGTTTTGTTTTACAGAGAACCGACCCATAATTTTATAGTTTAGTCAGCAAAGAGATTAAGGAAACTCATTTCTTATGCAATACGTCTCTGATCCTACTCCTCACCTCTCTACCTGCGTTGGTCTACGACTATGTTGTGTGCTGGGAGGTGTTGGATGAAAAAATTTGCATGGGAGGTGAGCACCGAGGAGCAGGTTCAAGTTCATGCAGTGGTAGAGGGAGATGCGGATGGAGAGAGGACAGTTGGCAGAAGGACAAAGCCAACATGGGAGGGGAGCGTCGAGGAGCCGGCGGAGGGAGGATTGCAGCGGACCGAGGAGCTGACGGAGGGAGGATTGCAACGAGTCAAGGAGGGGGAGGCAGAGCAAGAGAAGAGTTATCAACGGAGGGAGAGGAGGTGTGGGAAGAGACGGGGGGTGAGCACAGAGCGCAGGAGGGGTAGCAAGAGGAGGGAGGATAGACGGGGCTGCGGGAGTGAAGCCGATGGGGATTTTAGCGTAGGGGAGGGGGAGTTGCAGGGGTAGGATATGGAGGGAGATCGGGAGGCTACAGGGAGTGGGTGGAGGGGAGTGGGGAGGTGGAGGGAGCGTGCAGAGGGAAGGCCAAGGGGCCGAGGGAGGGGAGGGGACAGGGCTGAGGGAGGGGCAGTGAGGGATAGGAGGGGATGGGGTGTGGGAGGCCGAGGGATGTGAGGGGAGGAGGCACGAAGGAGATGAGGGAGGAGCAGGAGCAAATGAGTTGTGGGAGCTGGTAGGGAGGATGTGCGAAGGTCGTAGGACAAGGAGGCTGCATGTTGCTGCGACTGCTTTGTGGCGGGGTGAGGTGCTACTCTCAGCCTGCAGACCATACGAAGAAATGATAACTCGCCAAAAAATATCTCTCCGATGGTGGCTACTTAGTTTTCTCCAGATTTGAGCTCACCTTCCCCACAGATGTCTTGTTCCGTCGCATCTTCTTCGCTGGAAAATGATTCTGACGAGAAGCAATAGAATCAACTATATCATAAACCAACTTACATGAGATCAAATGCATTTGACAAAGGCAACATTGGCGAGATGTCTGGTAACTGGAATGTGAATTCTCTCACAATTGCGTTCACACTAAAGAGGTCTATGCAGGTGAGTCGATGGTCGAGGAGGGAGAGAACTATTTTCCGTTTTCTAATCTCTGCATTTGCATAAATTCACCGCTACAAGTGCCATTCAAACAATAACAAGAGCATCAATTTCATCGATCAAAGTACTGCAAAATGGTCAGAGGAAAGGAAACCCAAGGGAAAACTACTATGTGTGTAGAGGAAAATAGGAGTTATTGGAAAAAAATGGCTAAAAATAGGGGCTGGAAGAATAGTAACCGACTAGAGATATAGTCTAGAAAAGACAAGTGCTGCAGGTTTGACAGAAGGGCTCAAGATAGTGCTTAGGTGAAGCAGATACCGCTGACATGCTAAACATAGAAATTGCGGTCAGAATATTCTGAGAGTGCCCAAGCCTGGCCTAAGCTCTGATACCATGTTAAACACACACATGGTAAACAAGAAAGTAAACACACAAGGGGAAAGATAAGTGTCAGTTGCTATTATCATTGATATGATGTATATTTATAATAAAATTAAGTGACCCTTGGATTCCACATTCCAAGGTCACTTGGACTTCTTTGTGACTGTTCGCCTTCCACACCTACCCATAGAGGATTAGGTGTCGAACATGCACAATTATGCTCACCAAAGGTTCAAACATTGAAATCATCCATTTATCCAGATATGAAAAAAGTCTTGGACAATCATTCCAAGGTATTTGATACTCCCAAAGGCCTCCCACCTATTCATAATTATGATCATGATATTCATTTGATTCTAGGAAATTTTCCTCCAAACATCAGGCCTTATAGATATCCCTGTTTCCAAAAGAGTGAAATTTAATGTATGGTTGCAAAAATTCTAGAGGTCGGTATAATTCAACCTAGCCAAAGTTATTTCTCTCTCTAGTAGTATTGGTGCACAAGAAGGATGGATCATGGAATATGTGTCCTGATTATAGGGAGCATAACAAGCTCACTATTAAAGATAAATTTCTCATTCATGTCATTGATGAATTATTGGATGAATGACATAGAGAAATTTACTTCACCAAGTTTTACCTTCCTTTAGGATATCATCAAATTAGAATGAAGACTGAAGACATTCCGAAAAAAACATTCAGAATTCATGAAGGTCATTATGAATTTTTGGTCATGCCTTTTTTCCTTACTAGTGCAGCTTCCACATTTCAAGGTTTGATGAATTCCATTTTCAAATACTTCCTTAAAAAATTTGTGTTATTATATTTTTATGATATACTAATCTACAACAAGGATTGGAAGGATCATGTTCAACACGTTGACAAGGTTCTCAAAATATTGGAGAAGAAACAATTATACGCAAAAACCTCAAAATGTTTCTTTGGAGTACAAGAGGTGGAATATTTGGGTCATATTGTATCTCATGAGGGTGTTAAGGTAGACCCTAAAAAAATTAAATCCATTAAGGAATGGAAAATCCCCACAACCCTAAAGCATCTTCGAGGATTTCTTGGGTTGACAAGGTATTATTGCAAGTTTGTTAGGAATTATGGGATAATAAAAGAACCTATAATAACGTTACTAAAGAAAGATGCATTTTCTTGGATGCCAGAAGCAATTAAGGTCTTTTAACATCTTAAAGAGGCAATGTGCCAAGCACCAGCCTTAGCTACACTTGATTTCACAAAAACCTTTATTGTGGAATGCGATGCCTCATGAAATGTAATTAGTGTTGTTTTAATCCAAGAAGGAAGACCCATTTCTTTTGAAATTCGTCCAATCAAGGGAAAGTATTTACACAAAACTAATTATGAGAAGGAAATGTTGGAAATACTACATGCACTAAAGAAATGGCAACATTTCCTAATGGGAAGACACTTCAAGCTAAAAAAATATCATGAAAGTATTAAATACTTTTTTGAACAAATATTATCTTCAGAAGAGAAACAAAAATGGGTCACAAAGATGCTAGGTTATGACTTTGAAATCATATACAAAAAAGGGAAGAAAAATGTTGTTGTAGATGCACTCTCAAGATGTGGAAATTCCTTGTAGATTCAAATTGTTGATCGTAATTTACAAAACAATAGACTTGAATCTACTCTACCAATTTTAGAAACAATAAACGATCGCAAAATCACGAAGCATACAAGAGAAATAATTCAATCAACACATTACACAATGATTTCCCGGGGAAATACACAACTAAAAACCCCGCTATCTGTATATTGCATTAGTCACAAAATATGAGAATATTACATTGCTTTTCTCAAGCGCGAGAAACCTTTACACTATCTCTATCTGTCTCATTGCTTCCTAGACAAGACTTGGCCAATAATTAACCAATTTTCTACTTGCCCAAGTCACTATTTCCTTGCGTTGTTTCCTTGGGAATTATACACTATTAATTAGGGAAATTCCTCATCCACAAATATGCAATACATCATGGGCTTCCTTCGACTGCATGCACCACCTGTACAATTTGGATGATTATACAACTGATAGTACACTACCCTTGAAATCCAATCTAAATTGGGTAGCTCATAGATAAAAAATGCATGAGTTATTTATGGTTGATTCATTAGTTAATTAGTTGATCACAGATTACTTAACCTCCAACTAGTTCCTCCAATAGTTGGAACTAGTTTAACTATCTTTAACTCAGATAAACTAAATTAATCAATTAAAAATTAGAATAAACTCAACTTGGGCTCCTACAAAGTAGGATAAACTCTACATGACTCAAGTTAGACCCTGAATCAACTAAGTCAAACTAACTTAGTTAACTCGTACACGTTTTCATGAGATGTGGAATTACAATTTTGTTCTAATTTAATTCAAAGGAAAATTAAATTAGAATCTTTTTTGGTGCCATTTTCAACACTCCCTCTTAGATAGAAAGGGATTATAAGATACCTCGATCCTGCTTATACAAAACTCTAATTTTCCTCTTTACAATGCCTTAGTCAAGATATCCACATCATTTTCCTCTATAGGAATGTACTCTAGAAACATGATCCACCTCTACACACAATCTCAAAGACGGTGGTACCAGATGCCGATATGCTTGGACCTATCATGAAAAACTGGATTCATAGAGAGTTTGATACAACTTTGGTTGTCACATTAAATCATTGTAGGATCCATCTTCTGGCCAAATAACCCAACAAGGATCTTCCTCATCCAGATAGCCTCACAAGTTGCTTGACTAGTAGCCATGTACTATGCTTTTGTTGAACTGGATGCAACCGATCTATGTTTCCTGTTGTACCAAGAAAATGTTGCTGTCCCAATACTGAATATTCCTCTTGATGTGCTCTTCCTTTCTAATGGAATCGCTGCCCAATCTGCATATGCGAATCCTTGTAACTTCACTCCCTCTATCTGTTTGTACCAAATAATGAATTAAGTGGTGCCTCTGAGGTATCTAAATACATGTTTGGATGCCTTCAAATAGAGTTTGGTAGGCTTAACCATTGCTTGAATAAGTTGGTTAACTACATAACACATGTTCGGTCATGCTTTCACCAAGTACATAAGTGAACCCACAAGCTACCTGTAAATGGTATCTTCTACCACTTCGCCTGAAGTAGCATCTTCCTTCCTCCAATTCCATGCTAGAGGAGTCTCCATGGGTTTGCTACTCTCCATGTGAAAATTCTTCACTATCTTGTTGGCATAATTTCCCTGAGAGAAAAACAATTCCCCATTTCCTTTCCAAATTTCCAAACCAAGGAAATAATGCATGAGCCCGATGTCTTTCATCTTGAATTCTCTTTCCAAATCCTCTTTGCAATATTTTATCAACTTCTCATCACCTGTTAGAATTAAATCATCAACATATAATACTATAATCAATAATTTACCTTCAACCACAATCTGGTAAAGGTTTTCATTTGCTTCACTTTTGGTGAAGCCCAACCAGGTGCAATAGTTGTCGATCTTGGTGTACCAAGCACAAGGTGCTTAATTCAATCCATGTAGTGCTCCCTTGATTTTGCACACATGTGAATCTCTGTCGAAGGTCTCAAATCGTCATGGTTTTTCTATGTACACCTCTTCCTCAATCACTCCATTGAGGAATGATGTCTTCACATCCATCTGATGTATATTCCATCCCATCTGCATTGAAATTGATAGAATAGATATGATTGTAGAGTACCTTGCTGTAGAAATTTGCTGAATAATGATTAATTATCCACCGAGACTATCCTGATCACATACAATTCGAATTTATATGCAACACATAATCTCTTCCACTCAGATCATCAAACATGCGGAAATAAAATCAAGCGATAGCACATCAAATAATCATACACATTAACACAGTATGTATGGGGAAAGCTTATAGCTGGAAACCCCGCAGCTATTGTGTATATTATAATGGAGAAATCATGTAACAAACTCAGTACAATACTCCTCACAAGTACTCAGTACTATCTCATGAAGTTACACACAAACTAGCTTGGTTTTGAACAAGTCACTGGTTCAAAACTCACCACTAATTGTCTTGCCTCTATTGCGCAATCATGGCCTGTCTAAATAGAGATCCAAGGTTCGAATCTCCTTGGCTTGACAGCGCAATCATCATGGGAAATTCCTCCAAGTATGGTGCAAATCTCATGCACAACTGATGTCGCCACTGATAGCTAACTCCACCCTTTCATCTACCTCTTTCACTGGTCTCCACTGAACTGATCATGCACTGTAGTGAACCGATGTGTTCTTGAGTTGAATAATGAGTTACTAATTAATGAATTAAATAATATTTAATTCACTCCACTCATAACTAATTGATTAGCTAGTTAAACTAATCTCAACCAATTCAACTAAAATAAACAGAACACAACTCCACTAGCTGTCTCATTAACTCCACCAAACTTCTGCCACTGAAGTCCTAACTGAAGTCAACCATGCATGATGCCATCAAACCCTTGGGAATAGCGTAATTCCTCTGTCAGATGCATGAGCCACTTCCAAGGCTCGAATTGAAGTGCTCCAAGAGAGTAAACTGCTGTTTAGAGTCCAAATATTATTAAGGGTAAATAATATTTGACTTCCCTATTTTTAGGATAGGCAGTCTAAAAATAGACTTCGACCTATAGGTCCAAAAAATAGAGGTCCATCTATTTTTACCAACATGACCAATACTCCAAGAATAACATACCGCAACCCCTCGGCCATGCTCCATATGTCTAAAAATAGACATAGTCTAAAAATAGAATTTTGCGCCAGAATTTGCCTGCGGGCCCACTTAGTGAAGGCGACTTCATTTCACTAAGCTCCATCATCTTGCTGCATTTTCAACACTTGCTACATTGAGAAAATCTCTCCTTGTAATCAGTTTCCTCCACCTGAGAGAACCCCTTGGCCATAAATCTAGCCTTGTGTTTCTCGACACTCCCATCTATTGTTTACTTCACCTCGTAGGTCAACCTAGATCCTACAACTGACTTGTCCTCTGGCCTTAGGATGACTTCCCAAGAATTTTTAATATTAATGGAATCATATTAATGTACCATGGCATCAACCCATATTGGTTGTTTCACTTCTTCCTCAAATGAGGATGGCTCAGTCTCTACACTCTCACTCATTAGAGCCATGTAGCCAGTGTACCAATCTGGTGACCTCCTCTGCCTACGTTGTGATGTGCATTCTCCCACATTATCTCTAGCATCATGCATCAATTTTTCAACCTCTATGGTGTGCTTCCTTCCATATTTGGATGTCCCTGCATGAGTGGGTTATTCCACTCTCTTATCCTCTGCTTGTGGTTGATCCACAACATCTTAAGGTTCTGTTGGGAATCTGTAATTTATTGGCAAGATTGGCAGAGTCCAATTACAGAAACAACATCGTTTCAACCAACTTTGGGATTCTAGGATCTAGCCCTCCTGAATCCAGAGAGGGATCTCTCCAATATGTACAAAGATGGATTTGTCTTTGAAGTTTGGGGTTATGATATTAGGCTAGTTATGAAGACCAAGGGTTTGTTTGTTTTTTTTTGGATGGTTGAGCATGATTACTGTTCAAGGTGGAAAGTCCTGAGTGCAAAAAGTTTCAAAAGTGAGAAGTTGCAGGCAATCAGAGTAAGCTTCGGCCAAAAGATAGACAATTGCAGGTTTTAGTCCATTGGGCTATGGAGTCATAATAGGATTTAATTGGAACAGCAAGAGGCAAGAGTGGTCCATGGGGAAAGTCATCTATGTCTAAGGATCTCTTTGAAGATTTATTTATGGAATGGAATGATACAATAAGAAGGAGAAATAAGAGCAGCCCAGTATCTGGTAAGTACTTTGAAACTAGCCAGCCTTTGACATGAACTCAAGAAAAACATAAAAGTAAACTAGGATCTGGTAAGTGCTTTTAAACTAGCCAGCCTTTGATACACTTTCGATAGAAAACATCTTAAAACTAAGGGAAACTTAAAGGCAACTTTTGAAGTAGAAACTAGCGGGACAGGCTCACCACAAATCCTCTCCTAGCTTTTCTTTTACTTGGTTACTTTCAAGACAAATACAAAGATAACAACAGAATGGCCTAAGATCTGGTAAGTACTTTGAAACTAGCCAGCTTTTAACACATGCCAATGGAAACAATCAGGTAGTCTGTGGGATCATACTGGGACCAGGGCTCACCATATCTTCCTCAGTTCATCTTCACTAAACACATACTGAAAATAACATCTAAGAATAAAATTCAGCTAAGACAATAAGACGAGGGAACGCCAACATTCCTATGCTTAAACTGAATTAAATCATTCCTAAATAACACAGGTGGAAGAAAACATTCAGATAAATATTTTCATCCAGAGAAGGTTACCGATATACATTAGGTCCTAACTCTATGCATGCTGTTCTTTATAAGAGAATATGCAACACAGATGGAAACAAAAACAAAAATAACAAGTTACAATTAGAGAAACATCACCGTCAACATAGACCAGGATCCCATAAATCAGCTTGTATTGATGCTTCAAACCAGTTACAGCTTTAAGTCCAGTGCTTTAGGTTAGCAACCATCTACACATCTCAGCTTAACCTATCTATCATCAGCAGAGCTCCAAGAGCCAGTGAATACTATGTACAATCAGAAGTTTTTTTCTCAAGTGTATATCAAAGTTCTACAACCAACCCCTCACTCATCTTCAGAAGAAGTATATATAGAAGAATGAGGAGGTGAGATCTGATAAAATATCTCAATCAAAATTAATACAAAGTTAATGTCTTCTTGGCCCTTAGGGGCTCAATGAATAAACTGTACAGGTGTTTCACCATATTAATTGATTTACAACTATGAATTAAGCTCGATGGGAGCTTTTTTCACCTTTGAGGCTCTGTGTGACGCTAGGGTTACTCTGCAGATATATTTTGCATTAAATTTCATTACAGAAGTAACCTTCTAGCTGTGCTGAGGCGAAAATTTTCATTCGATCAATAACTTCGGCCCCTGATTGAGTACTTTGAGGAACAGGTGGCGCTGCGGTAGCTGAGGAATCAATTTGCCTCAGATTGTGGCGGTGGAGGCATTCCTGCTTGATAAAACACTTTAGATTTTCTGTCAACTGTGTTTTATTTGGGGATTAGGCTTTTGATAAGCATCTTAGATGTAATCCCCGTGAAACTGTCTCTAATCCTCTGTTCTGATACATTTAGGTCTTCGGCACTGATACTCTTTGACAGTGTTAAATCCATGGTTTTCTTGTTGGTATGCAGGGCTACGCAGAGATAAAATGGCATCGATGCCTCATAAAACACCGATGATACGTGAGATTGCAAACCCCTATGAATGATTTCCCTGATGAAACGAAGGCAAGAGGATTGTCACCCTCAGCCTGCGAATTTTCTTCAGTATGGTGGAAAAAACATTAAACCCTGCAAAATACAAACAAAAGTTATGAAATCCTGCGTATATAGTTTGACTGCTTCAGAGGACGTGTGGAAGGAGCTGGGCCGTTGGATGGCATCATCCAATGGTCAGGATTAATCAGGGAGATCATAGAATGGGCGGAAGAAAATTAGATCAGGGCCTTCGATCGCGCAGAGATCGATGGTCGGGAGCGAATGGGGAAGTCAAAAACAGAGAGTCGTTGACCAGGAAATTGAATCAGGGAGACGAAATATGAACGGTGGAAAATGATTAAATCATTGCACTGGGACCACATTAAGTAGCGGGCATCTTCATTAATTGTCGGGCATCTTCGGTGAGCGATCACCGTTGGATGGCCCACCCTAGATCGGATGTTCCACAGCGATATCGCTGGGTGTTCAGGACCGAACGTTAACGCGCGATGGACGATGGATGGGCGGAGGTTTTACAAATAGTACATGGGACGCGTGTCAAGCGATGTATGGAATCGCTGGCCATCGGGCACAAACCACCCTCCACCGAAGAGTGGTGCGATAAAAACCACACGGTTTTGGGAAAACGGCGCACGGCTGGGGGGGTCCACAGGGAGGCGCGCTCCGCACCGTCGAATCTATGGATTGAATTGACGGTGCAAATTTATTGAAAAATTTCTCCGGCGGAAAACCTTATAATAAAAATAAAGCCCGAAATTTACAAATAACAAAGGTTTTTAATATTTTCGGGGCGGAAAATTTGTTAAAACGGATAAGTGCCCGACTGGCTCAGCGCCAGGTTCTAGCGCCAGGGCGCATGGACAAAAAGGGTTAAGGACCTGGCCGAAAGGGGCTTAAGTCCAATACATAGAAAATATGCATTTTTATTTATTTTTCAACGTTTTCAAAGGTTTTCAATGGTTTCGGTATAGTTAAAAAATGGGTTTTAAACTATGGGAAAGTGATTTTTATAAATGAAAGAAGAGGATTTATGAAAACAAGGGAGTTTTTATGGAGAAAAAGGGGAGAAAATGAAGATTTGAGAAGGGGGAAAATGAAGGTCTTTCAGCAGTCTTTCATTTGGAATCAGCAGAACTTCAGAATCTCTTAGGAAGTAAATATCAGTGCAGATTTGGACAGAGGCAGGAGGCCTTCAAGAGTCTTCAAGAGCCAACAAATTTTAGTAATGAAATTTTGTTCTTTGAAGGCTCAAAACAGATTTAGCCACCTTTTGGTACATCAAATTTTACAGGTGGCTAACAGTGGCTCCACTTGGGGATGGTGCCTTCTTGAAGGCATCAAGAACTTTCAGACCTGCATTCTCTGGGAGGATGATCAGTTGCCTAATCCATTGGGTTGCCTTTCTTTCTGTGGATAATGTGTTCTGAAAACATATTAGCAGCCATAAAATCAATGGATCCTCATCAATACAACTTTCTACCTACCCAATCCTACTGATCTAACCTTTTCTCTTCATTAGAGTGCACTTGGATTGGCAAACTCTTTTCACAGCATTTTATTCTTTTGAAAGCATGAAACTAATCTAATTCTACTCCTTATTTCTCCCTAAACTCAGATTAAACAGTTGAGTTCAGATGCTTCTCTACCTATTCTACTATCTGTTGGGATTAAACTGTCCAACAGATTTTCATTCTCTAAATTCTACAACAGAAATTGAAAAAGCACTCAAGTCAGGATTGAACAGTCTAACTTGATGCTGGTCTATGGCATAAAAGACAAGCTGCACATAGACATTATTTTGCTGAAAACTAAATCAAAATGGAAGACTTAAGATCTGAAAATTGAAAGTACTGCCTTCTCTTTTCACAGCTCTATTTTGACTCTTGTTGAGCTGTCTTTTCCTTTTCTTTTGGTTCAGATTTTGAGTTAATTAGAACCAGATTTTTTTTTACATCTTTGTGACTCAGAAGATAGGACACATTTGAGTCATTTCTCTTTGAAAACTGAGGTTCAGATTTTGATCTGGTTTGAACCTTTCATTTCTATCCTAAACTATCTATTGATAAGCCAAATTTAAACAGCTTGGCATATCAAATTCACTAATCCTATCAGCAGAAAATTTAAAGCTAATTAGTCAAGGTTAAATAGTTTGACTAATTAGAAGTGTGTTTTTCAGGAGTGGCATTTGAGCTTGCACACTTTCAGAATTGCTTCTCTTTTTTGGTATGGGGCTATACCTTGCTTGTTTTGACAATCTGCCCTCTTTTCTTTCCTTTTATTGTTTTTTGTATTTTTGATTTTACAACTTTGAATGCAATGGTGGATGAAATATTTATAATGGAAAAAAGATAAAAGGCTTTGAAACTGATCATGGATCAAGAGAAGTAATGCTTAAGCATCCTGCCATTGACAGGACCCCCAAACAATTCTACTCCATTCAACTCTTGTAGGAAAAATGCATTGTTACCAGCAGCTAAATGAATAGAGTAAGGGCCAAGCCATAGGTTGTCAAATTTTCCATGCTTGCCCTTCTCTTCCCTTCTTGAGTCCCACTTTAAAACTTTGTCCCCAATCTTGAAATTTCTGGCCTTTGTTCTTTTGTCAAAAATCTTTTTAATGCTGTCTTGCTTTAAAAATGCTTTGCTATACACTTCCTCTCTGGTTTGCTGAAGATGAATGGTCTGATTTATTCTTCTGATCATATCATTATCTTCAGTTTGCAACTCTTGAATTAAATTTATCACTGGTACACCAAGGCTATTTGGAAAAATTGCATCTGTACCATACATAAGTTGGAAAGATGACATACCAATAGATTTCTTCAAAGTCAATCTGTCAGCCCACAGTGCATGAACCAGCTTTCTGTGCCAAGACTTTTTGTTGTCCTACAACAGTTTCTTGATTATGTTCACTAAACTTTTGTTTGAGGATTCTGCAGGTCCATTACCTTGAGGGTAATAGGCTGTGGAATGCCCCAATGTTATCTGATATCTGTGACATAACTCAACCATCTTCTTTGATCCAAATGCGGCTGCATTATCGGTGATAATCTTGGTAGGACAGCCAAATCTGGAGAGAATATTAGTCTCCATAAATTTTATGATAACTGAATCATTGGCCTGCCTACAAGGAATGACTTCTATCCACTTAGTGAAATTGTCTGTGGCAGTGAGAATCCATCTGTGCTGGGCAGAAGATGGTGGATGGATTTCTCCTATAAAGTCAATTCCTCACTGTTGAAACAGGGCTTCAACAGTGATTGGATGCAGAGGGAGGGGTAGCAGTTTTCTTTTGCCTTCAAAAAGTTGACACTTATGACAGGCTATGATCATCTTGTGTACATCATGGAAAAGAGTAGGCCAATAGAAACCAGCCCTCAAAATTTTGTTGGCTGTTGTCTTCCAGTATAAATGACCTCCACACTCTCCTTATGGAACTGGTACTTAACCTTCTCTGCATCAAACTCAGGCAAACATTTAAGCAATAGACCACTTGCATTTTTCCAATAAAGACATTTATCTATAATGCAATAGTTTACAGCTTTCAATTTTAGGAACCTTGCTTTTGTTTTTGTCAAACCAGGAGGTGTATTCAGATTAAGAAAAACATAAACAATATCTGCATACCAAGAGGAATTCATAAAATGGTTTTCAACAATGGGTGTTGAGATTTCCTCTTGATCATCTAAAGCATTAATCATGTGAATATCAAGAACTTCACAATTTGATCCAGCCATTAATCTAGCCAGACCTTGGCCTTTGATGAGCTTAGTGGGTTTTATCTCTAAATCATATTCAAGGATAAAAACGACCCACTTACCTCTCTTACCATCTGGACCCTGTGTTAGAATGTCTTTAACCACTGAATTTGGGACAAAGGCAATGATGTGTGAGTGAAGGATGTATACTCTGAAGTCCTTCAATGCTTTAACCAAAGCAAAAGCTTGCTTCTCCATGATGTTGTACTTCAAAGGGGCATCCCTCAATGCCTTGCTAAAGAATGCAATAGGCTGCTCTTGTCCTTGTGGATTTTTCTGTAAAAGGACAACAACTATGGTATGTTCTGATGCAAATGAAAAGATATAAAAATATTTCGAAAAATCAGGACTTATAAGAACCGGTGTTTTGGTTAACGCTTGTTTCACCAACTCAAAGGACTTCTTTTCTTCCAAGGTCCATTTTACCCCTTGCTCCCTCTTCAACATATTTGTGATATTCCTAACGAGCTCAGCTAAATTAGGGATGAACCTTCTCAAAAAGTTGATCTTCCCAACGAAAGATTGCAACTCCTTGATGTTTCAAGGATGAGAGATTTGCAATATGGCCTCAATCCTCTTTGGATCTATCTTTATACCCTCTTCTGAAATAATGTGTCCAAGAAGTTTACCCTTTTGGAGCCCAAATAATGTCTTCTTAGGGTTTAAAGATATTCCAAACCTTCTGCACTTCTCGAAAACTTTCCTCAAATGTTCTAAGTGTTCTTCGCCTGTTTTTGAAAACAAAGTGACATCATCAAGATAGATAATGATGAAGAAGCCCAGTTCTTCCAAGAATGCTATGTCCATGGCTCTTTGGAAAGTTGCTCCAACATTCATTAGACCGAAGGGCATTTTCACATACATGAAAGTGCCCCATGGTGTAGTAAAGGCTGTCTTTAGTTGATCAGCAGGGTAAACCAAGAACTTATTGTACCCTGAATAGCCATCTAGCAAAGAAATTCTTCTGGACCCTACCACCCTTTGTAAAATATGATCCATCTTAGGTAAAGGGTAGTTGTCTTTCAATGAAGCTTTGTTTAAGTCTCTAAAGTCTATACAAAGCCTGATTTCTCCAGTTTTCTTCCTAACAGACACCAGATTAGATACCCATTCATAATATCTAATAGGGACAATAATACCAGCTTCATACATCTTTTAATCTCCTTCTCAACCAAAGGTAACTGAACATGGTTTATTCTGCGCATTTTTTGTTTGAATGGTTTTTCGTTTTCTTTAAGGGGAATTTTGTGCTGTATTATTTCAGTGTCATAGGATTTAAGATCTTCGTAATTCCACGCAAAAACATCAGAAAACTCTTTTAACAGCTCTATGTATTTGAGTTTAATGTGAGCTGGTAAAGTCTTAGACAATTTAATCATTTTTGGTTTTTCCTCGCTGCCTATATTGCATTCCTCTACTTCAGTCTCTACAGGTTCCAGTTTTGGCTTCTTGGCCACATCATCAAGATCAAACAACTCTTCTAAGGGTGCTAGGCCTCTAGGAAAACTTTCATCTTTAGCATGGAGAGTTTCCAACTCCTCTGTTTCGTTTGTAAGGTTGATAGACAACAGGTTAATATTGACAGGCTCAGGAGATAGTTCTTCTTCACCAAGAAATTTTTCTTCACTACAGTCTGTTTCATAGTCTGAGTCCGAATTGTTTAGTTCAAATTCATTTATGAATTGCATGAAGTCTTCTATTTGTTTGTCATTGTCAAACACCTGCCAATACTTTTTATTATCTGGCACTGCTGGTCTAAACTTTATCTCAGTTGTGCAATCTTTGGTTTCAAATGGCGTTAAGCATGTCCTAGCTACAAAGGCTAAATTGTGGGCTGCAATGTTTCTTTTCCTTGGGATAAAAATTACTTTGGACTCCTCAAATGTTTTCAAAAGGTCCACGACATCATTCCGATAGGCTCTAAGTATGGGATGATTTGCGTTATACTCCCCATTGACTTGCCTAATTATTAACTCAGAATCCCCATGCACATTGATTCTTCTGGCTCCTAACTTTTTCAAAATATGTAAGCCTAAGAGCAGGGATTCATATTCTGCTATGTTATTGGAACACTGAAAGTTTAATTTGCATGAAATGCACTCTGTGTGGTTGTTTTCAATGTTAGTAATCCAGACACCTGCACCAGCGTTAGTCCTAGTGCATGACCCATCAAAATACATACTCCAGAGAGGACTGTTCTCGGTTTCATCCTGTTTACTGTCCTCTTCAACTGATGTGCTTTCTGATTGTTGTGGGATATCAGCACTTGGTTGCAAATATTTTGATTCCCTCTGATTTTTCAGTTATTTGAGGGATACCTTCTTGACTCTCAATGTTTAGAAGCAAGGGACACATAACTTGTAGTTCAAGACCCACGTTTGGTTTGCTGTTGTTTAAAGGTTCAACAAACAGTTCTAATAGTTCTGTGGTATTTACCTCCTCCTCTCTATTGGCCATTAATTCTGTTAAAGTGACTTTTTCAGTGAGTGTTTCATCATTAAACATAATAAATGAATCAAGGCCTGTATTGACAGAATATATAGGAGAGTTTTGCGGTTTGTCTTAGCTTGTAATAGTGTATTGCTTATGAGATTCCCGGTAAAGTCTTCTAGTTTGATTGAAAACAGGGATAGTCGCATAAGTCATGTCCATTTGCATAGTCCCTTGTAACTTAGCCCCCCAAGATCTTGATAATAACATTCCATACTTTGGGGGTACATCAGCCACAACAATATCCATGACTAAGAATTTGGCTAGAATTTGGGCTAAGTTAACACAAATGTCTTTGATCAATCCTAAACATTTTACTCTGCTTGAGTCAAAAGAGTAAAGGTATTTATAAGGTCTGGTGATTTCTAGACCCAGGCTCTCCATCACAGCTTTGGGCATTAAATTGTGAGAGGCTCCTGAGTCATGCATAGCGTTGTGCAAAATCTTGTCATGAGCGTTAAAACTTACATAAAAGGGAGGGACAGGTCCCTCTTGATATTTTCCCTCAATCTTTGGACCAAAAATAAGCTCTGGTTGGTCATCGTTAAGATTGACTGTGTCATTGTTGTCTTCTAAATTTAAAGCCTTCAAAATTTGAGTTCTATATACATGTTGGCCAGCTAACTTAGTCAAGGGAACACAAATTTTGATCTTTGAGATTTCCTGCTCCAGGCTGAAAGGAATTTGGTTCTTTAAAGCACTTGTCTCAGCCTTATTAGCTGTCATTTTATCAACAATGTAAGGTTGCTATTTTGTTTTATTTACGTTTGATAAAATTATTTTCACAGGAGTACTAGCTGGAGTGTTAGTACTACTAATGTCTACACTCTGTTTTTCATTGTCTTGAGTGCCTTTTCATTTACCTTTATTAGAATTTACAACCACTGTCTTATCCTTTTGTTTGACAACTTTAGGTTTGTTTGTAGGGCCGTTTTGTGAAGATTTGTCAGAGGTTTCATCGTTGGGGGTTCGTTGAACAGACTTACTTCTGAGGTCATATTCTCTTTGAGGTTCTGTGATGGCATTTTCCATGTTTTGAAAACAATTTTCATTATCATCTCCTTTGTCATCATAAGGTGTATAAAGATCCTATTTTTTATCATAGTGAACCTCAAAGTCATCATCCTCTACCCCAAACAGGTTGATATCATCTTCCTCTATTACTTGATCCGTTTCCTCAACCTCACTTACATAGTTTTGATGAAAGGGAGGGGTGATCTGTTGATCATATTCCCTAGGTCTGTTTGGAGGTTGGTTTCTTCTAGAATTTTGATTCTGGTTTTGGTTTCTGTTAGGAGTATTTTGATTTTGGCTTGCTTGTGCTCTCTTAATTATGCTCATTTATTTCATCATCTCCTCCATCATTTTTTCCATCTTTGAGTTGGAAGTAGAAGGTGTGGGTTCCTCTCTAAAGGATACTCTCTTTTCAGCTTTCATCCTTTCTCTCTTCTCCATTAAGTTGACTTCCACAGAAAGAGCACCTCTTTGCATATCTTCAAGAGTTGAAAAATACCTTTCTCTTAGCGAATAGGTCATGTCAGAGTCAAACCCTTCAGGAAACTTGTTTAAAGCTGAGCCTTGTGGAGGTTTTAGTTCTGGGGAAAGTGCATTATACACACTATTAAACCTAGTGCAATAAGCTTGAACACTTTCCCCTGGGTTTCTATGGAGGTTCTTGTAATCAGAAAGGACTTGGAGAGGATTCTTCTTCACTTCCCATTTGTTTAAGAAAGTTTGATGGAAGCCTGGGAGATCGTTTATACTATGGGGGGCTAAGCTTTTAAACCATTTTCTTACTTCTCCCCCTAAGCTTTGAGAAAATAATCTAAGCTTGACAGAATCATCATCAATTTCATTTCTGTCAAAGTAGTCATTCATCTTGTCCACATGTTGTGATGCAGTTGTAGCATTGCTAGCATCATATAAAGGAATCTTGGACTGATAGTCCCGTGGAAGATTGACTAATGGTGCAGGAAGGACTAGGGGAGCATACCATGTAGCCATGTCAGGAGGTGGAGGTGGATTTACAGGTAGGTTGACAAAAAGGAAGGTGGGCTGAAGTGGAGTGGTTTGAACAGTGGATGAAGGATGAGTAGATGTGGATGGAACAACAATAGATTTTTGAGCTGATATTGGGTGAGGGACACCTAGGTTGAGGAGGAAAAGTAAATCAGGAGGCGTTGTTTCTCTACTACCAAGATGTTTACTAGTTTCAGGAGAAGAAAGTGAAGACTCAGAATCTAGCTGGATTATATCATCAAATGACCTAGTTCTAAATGGATTTACTAAGTCATCTTGTGATTGTTGTAGAGCTGAAAGATGTTCAGGAACTGATTTATCTCTCAAGGGTGGTCTGAAAACAGTTGATGATTTAATCCTAGGAGACTTCCAAATGATACTTTCTGGGTTATCAACTATCTTAGGTGGATTAGGGTCAGGATAGGCTCTAGTGTGAATCTTTCTAGGAGCCACTATGCTGTGTTTTTTTAGACCCAAATAAACAAGAAAAGTTCTACCAGGTATGACAGTCTTTGAATGGTTAACTAATCTGTTTACTTAAATTTGAATCCTACAGTCCTCTAACTAAGTTTGAACGATATTATGATGATCAAGGTTCTTCCTAGTGGAGTCGCTAAGTGGAATTTTTTAGCTCTTTTCAGAGGTAAAAGCTTTTATGGTCCACCACCATGCTTGTGAAATATCCCTTTTCAAGGATATCCCGGAACACAACAAACTCTAACCAGAGATTGACTGGGAGGGAATTTACCAGATATTTCACCTCTGAAAGAGGATGAGATCCGAAAGCTACCTGGCCCTTTCCAGACTCTGTCTAAGAGTATGAGGTAAAACACCACAAAAGGTAAGTGACATGTAAATGTAAGTGTTTTACTACCAATCTGAACTATTTTTAGGTTTTTTCTAAATTATTTTTTAGTTGTGTGGTTTCTAAGAATATGCTAACTCTGTTTCAAAACTTAGCTACGGTTATGAGAAAAAGAAAATCTACTCTTATGGCTAAGCCAGCTGATTTTTCAAGGTTTGATAAAGTCTTAAGAGAATACTAGGGTTTACCTAGATTGTCACTGATTCAAACAAGTTTCATCATGATTGCCATTTCTTGGTAGTGCTTGAAAAGGCTGCTTTTACTCACAAAATTTTATGAAGTTTTTAAAGGAAACTAAGATGAAAATTCAACTAAGTTCCCCAGCGGAGTTGCCAGAAATGTTGGGAATCTGTAATTTATTGGCAAGATTGGCAGAGTCCAATTAAAGAAACAACATCGTTTCAACCAACTTTGGGATTCTAGGATCTAGCCCTCCTGAATCCGGAGAGGGATCTCTCCAATATGTACAAAGATGGATTTGTCTTTGAAGTTTCGGGTTATGATATTAGGCTAGTTATGAAGACCAAGGGTTTGTTTTTTTTTTTTGGATGGTTGAGCATGATTACTGTTCAAGGTGGAAAGTCCTGAGTGCAAAAAGTTTCAAAGGTGAGAATTTGCAGGCAATCAGAGTAAGCTTCGGCCAAAAGATAGACAATTGCAGGTTTTAGTCCATTGGGCTATGGAGTCATAATAGGATTTAATTGGAATAGCAAGAGGCAAGAGTGGTCCATGGGGCAAGTCATCTATGTCTAAGGATCTCTTTGAAGATTGATTTATGGAATGGAATGATACAATAATAAGGAGAAATAAACAGATGCAGAAACAAGAGCAGCCCAGGATCTGGTAAGTACTTTGAAACTAGCTAGCCTTTGACATGAACTCAAGAAAAACATAAAAGTAAACTAGGATCTGGTAAGTGCTTTTAAACTAGCCAGCCTTTGATACACTTTCGATAGAAAACATCTTAAAACTAAGGGAAACTTAAAGGCAACTTTTGAAGTAGAAACTAGCCGGCCAGGCTCACCACAAATCCTCTCCTAGCTTTTCTTTTACTTGGTTACTTTCAAGACAAATACAAAGATAACAATAGAATGGCCTAAGATCTGGTAAGTACTTTGAAACTAGCCAGCTTTTAACACATTCCAAGGGAAACAATCAGGTAGTCTGTGGGATCATACTGGGACCAGGGCTCACCATATCTTCCTCAGTTCATATTCACTAAACACATACTGAAAATAACATCTAAGAATAACATTTAGCTAAGACAATAAGACGAGGGAACGCCAGCATTCCTATGCTTAAAATGAATTAAATCATCCCTAAATAACACAGGTGGAAGAAAACATTCAGATAAAGATTTTCATCCATAGAAGGTTACCGATATACAGTAGGTCCTAACTCTATGCATGCTGTTATTTATAAGAGAATATGCAACACAGATGGAAACATAAATAAAAATAACAAGTTACAATTAGAGAAACATCATCGTCAAAATAGACCAGGATCCCATAAATCAACTTGTATTGATGCTTCAAACCAGTTACAGCTTTAAGTCCAGTGCTTTAGGTTAGCAACCATCTACACATCTCAGCCTAACCTATATATCATCAGCAGAGCTCCAAGAGCCAGTGAATACTATGTACAATCAGAATTTTTTTGCTTAAGTGTATATCAAAGTTCTACAACCAACCCCTCACTCATCTTCAGAAGAAGTATATATAGAAGAATGAGGAGGTGAGATCTGATAAAAGATCTCAATCACAATTAATACAGAGTTGATGTCTTCTTGGCCCTTAGGGGCTCAATGAATAAACTGTACAGGTGTTTCACCATATTAATTGATTTACAACTATGAATTAAGCTCGATGGGAGCTTTGTTGACCTTTGAGGCTCTGTGTGACGCTAGGGTTACTCTGCGGATATCTTTTGCATTAAATTTCATTGCAGAAGTAACCTTCTGGCTGTGCTGAGGCAAAAATATTCATTTGATCAATAACTTCGGCCCCTGATTGAGTACTTTGAGGAACAAGTGGCGTTGTGGTAGCCGAGGAATCAATTTGCCTCAGATTGTGGCGGTGGAGGCATTCCTTCTTGATAAAACACTTTAGGTTTTCTGTAAACTGTGTTTTATTTGGGGATTAGGCTTTTGATAAGCATCTTAGACGTAATCCCCGTGAAACTATCTCTAATCCTCTGTTTTGATACATTTAGGTCTTCGGCATTGATACTCTTTGACAGTGTTAAATCCATGGTTTTCTTGCTGGTATGCAGGGCTGCGCAGAGATAAAATGGCATCGATGCCTCATAAAACACCGATGATACGTGAGATTGCAAACCCCTGTGAATGATTTCCCTGATGAAACGAAGGCAAGAGGATCGTCACCCTCAGCCTGTGAATTTTCTTCAGTAGGCGGAAAAAACATTAAACCTTGCAAAATACAAACAAAAGTTATGAAATCCTGCGTATATAGTTTGACTGCTTCAGAGGACGTGTGGAAGGAGCTGGACCGTTGGATGGCATCATCCAACGGTCGGGATTAATCAGGGAGATCATAGAATGGGCGGAAGAAAATTAGATCAGGGCCGTCGATCGCGCATAGATCGACGATCGAGAGCGAATGGGGAAGTAAAAAACAGAGAGTCATTTACTGGGAAATCGAATCAGGGAGACGAAATATGAAACATCGATCTGCAGATTAGATTGACGGCAGAAAATGATTAAATCATCGCGCTGGGACCACATTAAGTAGCGGGCATCTTCGTTAATTGTCGGGCATCTTCGGCGAGCGATCACCGTTGGATGGCCCACTCCATATCGGACGGCCCACAGCGATATTGCTGGGCGTCAAGGACCGAACGTTAACGCGCGATGGACGACGGATGGGCGGCGATTTTACAAATAGTACACGGGACACGTGTCAAGCGATGTATGGAATCGCTGGCCATCGGGAAAAAACCACCCTCTGCCGAAGAGTGGTGCGATAAAAACCACGCGGTTTTGGGAAAACAATGCACGGCTGGGGGGGTCCACAGGGAGGCGCACTCTGCACCGTCGGATCTATGGATTGAATCGACAGTGCAAATTTATTGAAAAATTTCTCCGGCGGAAAACCTTATAATAAAAATAAAGCCAGAAATTTACAAATAACAAAGGTTTTTAATATTTTCGGGGCGGAAAATTTGTTAAAACAGATAAGCGCCTGACTGGCTCAGCGCCAGGTTCTGGCGCCAGGGCGCATGGAAAAAAAGGGTTAAGGACCTAGCCGAAAGGGGCTTAAGTCCAATACATAGAAAATATGCATTTTTATTGATTTTTCAACGTTTTCAAAGGTTTTCAAGGGTTTCGGTATAGTTAAAAAATGGGTTTTCAACTATGGGAAAGTGATTTTCATAAATGGAAGAAGAGGATTTATGAAAACAAGGGAGTTTTTATGGAGAAAAAGGGGAGAAAATGAAGGTTTGAGAAGGGGGAAAATGAAGGTCTTGCAACAGTCTTTCATTTGGTATTAGCAGAACTTCAGAATCTCTTAGGAAGTAAATATCAGTGCAGATTTGGACAGAGGCAGGAGGCCTTCAAGAGTCTTCAAGAGCCAACAAATTTTAGTAATGAAATTTTGTTCTTTGAAGGCTCAAAACAGATTTAGCCACCTTTTGGTACATCAAATTTTACAGGTGGCTAACAGGTTCTTCCTTTGGAGCTAAAATCTCCTCATCTTCATCAATTGAACCTCCCTCTCAAGGGAAAATCTCATGTCCTTCTCTTCATTGAACTTCACATCTCTACAAACAACTTTCATCATGTTGGATGACAAGTAACTCGATATTTGTGAGGTGTATTAGTGTACCCCACAAATATTCCCAACTCTGTTGTCGGTTCTAGATTTTTCCTTACATCCTTGGAAACATGACAGTAAAATTATGAACCAAATATCCTGAAGTGTGCCACATCTGGTTTCTTACCTGAAAAATATTCTTCTAGTGTACTCATCCCAAGAATCGGATGAGGAATCTTATTCTACACATATATCGATGTGTTGCATGATTCAAACCACAAGTGCAATGGTGGGCCTTGATCATGAAACATTGCATGTACATCTCCCACAATACTTTTGTTCTCCCTTTAAATAACCCCATTTTTTTGTGGGTTATGGGGTGCTATTAAATCTTTTCAAATGCCTTTTGATGCACATAAGTTCTTCAACTCATTCGACACATATTCTCCACCATTATTGCTCCTGAGAGCCTTCACTTTCCTTCTTATGTCTTTCTCAACAAGTATTTTAAATTCACAAAATTTGGAGAATGTATGGTATTTCTTCTGCATGAAGAATATCTAACATTTACATGGGAAATCATCTAAAAATATCACATAATACCCACACTTGGTCGTGGAGGCTATTAAGAACGGTCCCCACACATCTGAGTGAGCTCTTTCAAGGATCGCTTGTGCTCGACTATCCTTATCATGAAATGTGGCTTTGGTTTACTTCCCCAATTTACACCCTTTGCATGTATCACACTGCTCTAGTGCACCCTTGGGAAGTCATGTAGAAATATGTTGCATGATCTTCAAAGCTCCATGGTTCAAATGGCCAAGTTTCCTATGCCATAATTCATTGATGTCTCGGCTTTGCACCTTCTCTGCTTTCATACTCAAGGCAACACAATCTTCTTCATCCAATTTGTAGATTTTCTTTGCCTAAACCCCGATCCACTTCACTTGTATCGTGGCTATGTGAAAAATGAAAGACTTCCTTTTGCTAAATATCACATCGTATCCACAATCTTCCAACATAGCGTTTGGAACTAAATTCTTCTTTAGACCTGGAACATACATGACATATTTTAATGTGAGAGGAGAAATGGACTCCCTTTGAAAAGTAACACTACCGATGTCAGTCGTGCTATACCTTCCATCATCTCCCATCTCGACGTGCATCCTGAGCCACTCCAATTGCATCCTGTATTTGTCTGCCTGTAGGAAAGGAAAATTGTTTCGGCGAAATATGATTTGAGAGAGTCGGTTTTATACGCCTAGCAATCAAATTGGAGATAATTTTGTAAAGAGAATTACATAGAAAAATCACACTGTAATCTGAGAAGGTGAGTAGGGCAGCCTTCTTAGGGATCAATGTGATGAAAGTAGCACTTAATGCCCCTATGATCGCACCAGTGATTTTGGAATCTTCCGCTACCACCAGGATCTTAGGAATCATGAGATCGAAAAATGATGAAAGAATACAACACCCCATCCATCGGGCCTTGAGTTTTTTCCTTTTTCGTCATATTAATAACCTCCAAGATCTCCTCTTTAAGGATCAGACTGCTAAGGCTTTCGTTTGCTTCCATAGAAAACATAAGAGGAAGGTGTTCAATAATCTCCCTTTGCGCCTCAAAATCTTGTGCTTTGGCTTCATATTTACTCTTAAAAGGTTTGTAAGTTGCCTGAGTTAAGCCTTCTTGATCATTAATCGGATGCCCTTCCAACTCACTAACTCCCTTAATAAAATTCCTTTGTTTTATGTTGTTAGTAAAGGCATGAAAAAATTTCATGTTTTTATCCCCTTCCTACACCCAAAGCACACAACTTTGAATTATTATTTTTGCCTCCTGTCTTAGCAATATCTTGTTATGTGCTCTGACTAGCGAGATAATGTGTTTCTTATATTCCTTAGAGAAAAAAATAGGGTCCAACAGATCATTGTAGTAACTTGGTTCCTTTAAAATTGGAGATAACTCTCGTTTCTCCTCCAATTTTTTTTTTTTTGTCTAATCCATAGTTTTGTCTCCTTCTTTAGTTCCCACAACTTCCCCATAGTCAGTCCCATCGATCCCATAGAAGCCAAGAGTGATTTCCGGCCCCATACTCCAGCTACCATTTTTTTTAAATCCTAGTTCCGAAGCCAATGTGGATCAAATTTGGATGGCATATTATCCCCACGTTTCATTCCATCCAATTTTAGAATAATCGCCATGTGATATGAAATGAAAGAGGGATGGATCATTGAAGAAATCACCGATAGTGACCCAAAAAGAGATGCACTGACAAGAAAATGGTCAATCCTTTTGTAGATTCCCTCCATCCCTTTCCGACCATCCTCCAAGTCGGAACATGGGACCCTTGAGAAACATCCTTCAGATTGAGTTAGTGAGTGGATCCGCCATGGCACGAGCCCCCCATACCTCTTGACTGCCAAAGGTAAGGTTAAATTCACCAGCTATGATGAAATATGGAGGTGACAGAAAACTTGAATCAACAAGATTATCCCAGAAAATCTGCCTACCACAAAATGGAGCATACAAGTTGAAAAGATGAATGCAGCTACTAGAACCCATGTAGTGACTTGTAAGAAGGATACCAACATTAGTACCATAAGCCACCATAGAGAATAAAATGGATCCCACATAGCACCAAGACTCCCCGAAGGTCCATGCACCCCCTTTGCACAAACTAGTAAGGACGGGAAAACAGATAGCGTAAAAGAACAAGAAAATTCGATACCACACATTGTCCCTTGTAGGAAAATAATGGAGGGATTTTGTGATTAGACCATATCCTTGAGTGCCCTAGAATTTTGGGTTGCACCCAAGCCGCAAATATTCAGATACAAATATTCATGGGGACACTCGTGAAGCGGGTAAATCCCCTCTAAGGACCCAGTCAAAAGAATCAACAACAACAAGTAATCCCCCCTTGAGAAGGTCTAAAAACCACAAGGATATGGACTCAGAATCATCTCCCAAAACCAAAAGAATAGGAGAAGGGTTAATACACTTGGATTTTTTTTATATTTCGGTTGGTGCTTTTTCTTTTGGGAATAATCGTTACCCCTAAAAACCCCATCAACATGACCATTATGGAATAAAGAACATCTGATTTCTAACGGCTCTAGGCTAAATGAAAAGTCCCTAGAATTTCCTCCAGTGATGAGTCTGGTGAAATAGTTACCCAGGGAGTGATGAAAGATTGAGGCCAAACAACAGGAGGAGAGGTAAACCCCAGAGTGTAGGAAGAAAAAAGCAGAGGTGAAGACTCTCCCAGAGAAAAAATTGGAAGTGCATAAGTGCTTGTCAGGTATACAAAGTATCCGAGGTGAGGACTGGACAAAGACATGCTCAGAACGAGGAATTGCATGGTCAACCCCCAATCCCAAAAGACCGTTTATCTCTTGAGATACCGAGTCAGATAAAATTCGTAAAAAATAAGAATCATGTAGATCAGAGCATGGGAGGTTACTCGTCATTTTTTGAGAAAAAGTGGGCTTCCTTATCGCTGGGGCAAGCTTAGTGTCCAAGCCCATATCAAGTACCGGAGTCGACGACCTAGAATCTCAACCCTCCTGAAACTGTTGAGGACAAGATTGTCGCATGACAGAGTAGACAGTGAAATGAGACTCCCCAATAATCGATAGAAATTCGGATGGCTGATCTCCCCCATCGGATGTTCAGTTCCTCTAGCAGACCCTTCCTAAAATCCAAATTAACAATTACATATGCCATTCTCTTGTCCAAATGACCACTATTTCCACCGTTCCAATAGTAAAATGCACCCATTCTATTTGCAATATTCCAAATATCCACTTCATTCCATAACTCCAGCTGCAACCCTGGCAGCTTGGCCCATACGAGGTTACGATGATATGTCTCTTTAAAAGGGTCAAACCCAATCCTCCATCTTTGAAGAACCAGGATACCCCGGCCATTCACCCAAGGCGTCTCTAGGACCAGCTATGAGTCCTCAGACATAAAATGAAAGCATATCTAACCATTAGATAGCATACTGATCTTCAACCTGTATTTAAGCAGGGGAAACCACTAGTGCTCTATGAGATTTTTCATTCGTTCGCCCGTCATTCTCGAGTGATGCCACTTTCCCACTAAATCCTTATGTTTTAGACACTCTAGATTCTCCCAATATGATTTTTCCCCTAGAAAGAGAAGGGGCTCCCTAGAGACTGTTTTCAGGCCCCGATAACACTTACGAACCGCCTTATCCTTAGTCAGAGAAGTAGTCTGTGAGCCAATTTTATTCACCAAGATAGGTAATTCGAGAGAATGCGGATGTAGAAAATTTTCATATTTCAGGTTGTGATACAAGAGGGCTTCTCTCTCTGTTTGTTCAATAAGTGCAACAATTTCTTTTGGGAAGATGGAGGAATTACCTGAAAATTCATCCATATGTCAGTTATTCAGTCCAGGCGTACCTGAAATGCCTCTATAATGATTCCACCTCACTTCTTAGCCACTGTGAAGGAATCGTCCACATCAAGAGAGAAGGCATGACCCCCGTCAATACGGATAACTTCCCAAAACTCCCCCCAAATGACTCAAAGGAAAAAAAGTATTGGGAAATTAATTAGGCAGAAGCCCTGTTAATAAAATTTGAAATTTGAAAATATACCCCTTGGCGAGGTCGCGAGTTCTAGTCGCAGAGGGCTAGTTCTTAAAACTAGTCATGGAAAGGAGAATTCCTCCATTGATTGCAACGATTCCATAAACCTGTCATACCATTATCATCATAAACGGTTAGTAAGTCCACTTCACTGACGACCCTAATGACTAGGTATTCTTCTAGTACCTGCCTCCTATTAAGTACCTGCACCAGTTAATTCATGTTCATAAATGAACACACTTGTTTCGACGATCAACCATGAGTTATGATCGCCTCTATTATCATATCCAATTGCAAAAATTTGTAAAATATTTGTTTGAATGCATTAAAGAATCCAATTTCCCTTCAGTGATCTATCGCCCACTCTTTTCACCTGTTCCTCATTTCCATCCTTTAATAAATGCCCACTGTTAATAATATTCATCGCTCCCAAAATCGGATAGTAGTTAGAAACCTTGTAGACATAAGAAATATAACTATTGTGTCAGAGAAAGGTCTCTAACACCTAGTCAATGAAGCGACTATGACCTAGATCAAACTAGATCATATCAAGTCGAAATCTCTACCTGTGTCTGCTTTCCAACCCCCAGAATGAAAGAGTTAAAAAAAATAAGAGAAAAACAAAAAATTTCCTCTACTCATGTCTCCTTTGTTTGTGTTCTTCTTCTTCCTGGTCCATGTGCAACTCCTATCCTATCGTAGCTCCCCCAAGCTCTATATCATCTATATCATCTAGAATTATAAGAACATGGAAAGACGAGAGATGTTTTTTAAGTTCCTCTATACCTTGGTCATGACTCTTAATTTTAATATCTATATGTTTTAGCTCCCAAATGAGCTGACTCTGCAAATAATTTAAACACCTTGTCTGTGCTTTTTCTCTGACATCAAATAAAAAGGACGATGCATTATAATGTGATATTTTAAGGTTGAAGAAATGTTTCACCAACATGGTTTTACCAACTACGCCCATGCCTACAATACCCACAATCTTTCCCCCCATAGTCTTCAATTCCTCCTGCCTCGATTACACTGTTCTTTCAAAATATTGCAATTTCTCATCTAACCTTGTTGGATATTTTGCCACATCTAAAGTTTTTTATTTTTATTTTTATTATTATTTTATTTATTTATTTTTTTTTTAAATTTTTGATTTTTATTTATTTATTATTATTATTATTTTTATTTATTTATTTATTATTTTTTTTAGAAGAAAAAAATCGCTTTCCTTTTATTAAGATAACAAAAAGGGAGTACATATTTCAATTTTAGTAGGATGACCTTCCTCCTTGATAGTGGGGGGAATTTCATCTTTTTACATATATCTTTAAAATTTCATTATGAATCAACGTCATTTAAGAGTCGATATCCCGATTGGAGAGATGTTTACAATTACAGAGAGTTTTTCATAATATTCAAAAAGAAAAAATATGATTTCGCGATGCATTGTTTTCCATTTAATATATAGTAGTAGAGTTCTAACAAAAATAAAAAAAGAACCAATTTTCCATTTTCCATGTGATGAAAATATTGGAGGCTTAGGTGTGGAAGAATCTAGCTGTAACCCGCAAGCCTTGTTCATAAGCAACATATTCAACTTTTCTAGGATCTATAATGAGCCCTCTTTTGGAGAGGAGATCAACGATTTGGTTTTTCTCCCAATAGATATGTCCATATTCAATATGTAGAAATGATTTCTCTAGAACTCAGATTTTACACATCCAATTTGTTAGAGAGGGAGGGTGAAATAGAGTGTGGTCTTTCACCCGGTTGATAATCCATTTTGCATCTCCAAAGATGAAAATGTCCCAGCATCCCAGCCAAACAACACAAGAAAGGACACCCCAAAGGGAAATAAGTTTTGCATGGATGTTGGTACCAAATCTTTCACACCACTAGAAGTGATAATATTTCCACGGTGCCAAAGTGATAACTGCATCACAACCACATTTTTTATTTTGGTAAGCACAATCAAAGTATCCCATAGGGAATACCAGTCCCAATTCTCGGATGGATATTTTTCAGCACGTTTTATTTTTGTTAGAGGTTCCATATTCTGTGAAGTGTGCAATAGAATTTGAGACCACATTCCTCACAATGACAAATTTATTCTCAAATATTAGGGAATTACGACCAATCCAAATAGACCAAATGATGAAAAGAGAGATTGGGCAGTGAGTGAACTTGTTGGAGAACCATTGAATCAGGTGACTGTTAAGTGTGTTGGTGGGCATTGGGGAGTCGATATGCAAGGTGTCCATGGCTCCCTCCCAAACAACATTGGAAAAAGGGCAACTGTGTGTTGGAATTTCTATTATTCCTAAAAACAGAGAGGAAATAAAAGTTCCTCTTTTAACACAGAGAAATCAATGAAACAATGTGGATAGGGAGTTGGAGTGAAGACTCTTTTCATTAAAAAAAATTGTTGGACTCTTACAAAATATGGTTCCCTTAGAACTATGGTGTTATGGATTCACAAAATAAAAACTTCTTCTACTACAAAAACACAGCATTCATAGAAATTTTTGCTTCACTGCCTTCGGGTATTCATTCACTGCATACTCTGTCTTAACACACATAGAGTCATTACACTCTCTATCTTTCAAAATACACAGTCACTGCACTACCTTACTATGTTACATTACATAATATATATATATATATATATGTCAAAACATATATATATCTAAGTTTTTAAAACTAAAATTTACCGCGGCATATAAAAAATATATATAACATTAAAATAAAGACTTAAGCCTTATTACATCGCGGATTTCAAAAATTAAAACAAAACCTTTTTAATAATTCAACGCATCCATTGAAGGTCCTGAATGACTGGACTTCAAACAATGCGATAGAGCTGCTATTGGTCGATGGCCTTTGACGTGGCAGAGGTGGGTCCTCCCTTATCGAAAGCTTTTGAGGCGACGGTGACAGGCACGATTTCATGCGATATGCATGTGATTGGTTGAGGGCATCGTGATGTGGAATTATGGGCTCCACATGTAATGATGTGGGTGCATTCAAATCAAATGAATTGGCACGTGAATTAAATGGTTAGTGTATTGCATTAAAGGCGGTAGATGAATGGATAACAATGCATGGTTTCGTGGAGTTAGAGCCATGACTTTGACTATAGGAGAGGGCTACGACCAATTAAACAAAAAATTGGTCTTGCAGGAAAAATTAAACACAGGAGTTGAATGCGAGGTGGAGTGCAAATCAGAACTGGAGATTTGCTGATGGTGTCCTTCAAGAGCTCCCATCAGAATTGAATTTCGTTGACCTGTTGAGATATGTAGTTGGAATTAATTTCCAACACTCCCCCTTAATTACAACTGCTGTTCTCTTCCATACCCAGACATTTTCTTAAATAATTAAAATTCTTCTGCCCCAATGGTTTTGTTAATATATCAGCAAATTTCTCTTCTGTTCTAGAATGCTTCAAAACTATTTCTCCATTGCTCACTAACTCTTTGATGTAGTGATACTTTGCATCAATGTGTTTTGTTGTCTCATTGAATTCTTGGATAAAGCTATAGCTGAGCTATTATCAAAATAAACTGTTGTGCCTTTTACCTGTTCATGACACAAACTTCTCAGCATTCTTCTCATCCATACTGCTTGACATGCTACTGTTGTAGCTGCCACATGCTCTGTCTTTGCTGTTGATAGATCCACAATTGGCTGTTTCTTAGAAGCCCATGAAATGGCTCCTGATCCCATATGAAAATCATATCCAGAGGTGTGTTTCCTATCATCTATACTTCCAGCCCAATCACTATTAGTATATCCAATCAATTCAAAGTTTTCTGAAGTGGTGTATAAAATACCATACCTCTTTGTTCCTTTCACATGCCTCAGAATTATTTTTGCTGCTTGCCAATGTGACTCCTTTGGCCTTTCCATAAATCTGGAAATTAAACTCACATCATGCATAATATCTGGCCTAGTTGCAGGAAAATACATAAGGCTGCCAACTATGCTCTTATACAAACTTGGATGAAAATCCTTGCTGCTGTCTTATTTGCTCAGTTTCAATCCCATTACTGTAGGAGTAATTGCTGCCTTGAAATCCTACATGTTAAATATTTCCAAAACTTCTTTAACATCCTTTGCTTGAGGAATACAAATTTTATTTTCATTTTTCTCTACTTCTTGTTATGCAGATAAATCCTTCTTGCAGACAAGAACGATCTCCCTAGTATCCTAAGGATATCTAGAAACAAACAACCAAATGCAAACCATTTTCTTTAGGTCATTTGTGATTTAGAATTATTAATAACAAAGTACGAGAACATGCCCCTACCTGCAGTCCAATGCTTGCTGAAATCTTCTATCCAGTTGCTCCAAAAGAGGTCACTTCAGCATGTGAAACCTGCAATCAAAGACAAATAAAAAGATTAAAAGCACCTGCAAGATATAATAATTGAGAAAACACTAATATCTCTCAGTGATCAAGGAATCCAAGAATTGAAATACTCAAATAGATATATGAACAATTCAATGAGAAAATGGAATCCATTTATATTAACTTGTATAATAAGAAGTAACCTTACAACCTTTCGCCTTGATGTTATACAGGTTCTTCCGGGGTCCTAAACAACCGTCCTCTCTCAGATTGACAAGCCTTCTTCTCTCTGAACTAGCATGAAGTTATGGACATGAGTGTGTGATCATTCTCATACCAAAAATGGCTAGTATATAGAGAATGCTCTCTTAAGAATTTCTTCAGCAATTACCACATGTGTGTCTCTACCATTTACAGGCTACATTCTACCCTTGAGATTGAAACATGAGCTCAATTTATAAGGAAATGGAGGTAGTTTCAGTTCCATGAAGAGGGGGATGGATTCTTCTCATGAAGGGATTTTAGCTCCATATACTAAGGGATAAACTCCATGAGTGAAGGGATAGAGCTTATGAGTAGAAGATAAAGCTCGAACTGAACGTGCTTCTAGAAGCTTCCAGTTGGGAGAATATTCGACCAGATGGGCTTCTAGAACTTACTTTTTCCTTTATTTGACTGTTTATAGGGGTCTGCAGGTTTTATAAGAAAAATGTGTGATATGTGCCATAGGCTATAGAGTAAATATCTGCGGATCCACGGGCAAGGGCTAGGAAAAGTGCGGAGTTAGACTTTTTAGGGATTTAATGAGCTTTTCTCCAATTCCAAGACTTGGTTTAGGAACTTTAGGGTTTTTGACTTCTAAGGGAGCATGATATAGGTGGTGATAGATCCATATAAATAGCTAAATGTCATGGTGAAAAATTTTAGTGTAACAGATTACCCCCTAAAGCGCGAAGTTTGAAGTAATTCTGAAGAGTGAAGTGATTTATATTTCCGAGGATTGGATTGCGGACATACCGGTTAAAAACCCGTAAAAACATTCAATACAAACATATATATTTATATCATCGCTTAGGTAGGAATTCCCATACTCAGATCAAAACTAACTAAATGTTCTGATATAGAAACGATTTTAATATTACATCAATAGTAGACACAGCATGGACACAACCATCTGTCATAAGTAGTCTACTGTATCATGAATAACAAAAACTCCTCGCAACCTGGATGGTGGAAACTAGATCCAGGGTCTTGATTTCTACTACCCGAAATAGTACGTTTCTATCCATGTGATTGATTGTGTTGAAATCGAACATGGTAGAAACCACTTGATTACCAGTCAATAATGTAAACTGTTAACAAGTGTGAGAGAAACCACCAATAATGACAATGGTTCTCAAAGTACCCAGTACAATGCATGAAGTGTGAATAAATGATTTGCAGTCAAACAGTTCACGAAATCATTTGATCGAAGGTCAATGATGCAACTTGTCGTCGAAGGCGAGAAACCTGCCATTAAGGCACGCAGATCCCAAGGTACTGATAGGATTCTAGATCAACTTGCTAGATGATGAGCTATCATTGATAGTAAGCGACCCGTCGCAGGAAAGCCCACAACACAAACCATTAGATCAAGTTTTAAAGAAATTTTTAGCCAAGATTGACTCAGGCATGGTCAACACAAATGGAGACAAATGTTTGCAATGAATGGTTTGTTTGAACTGTCTCTTGAACACATAACGACACTACAGATGGTTTGGTAACAATTGACCTAAAGCTAATACCCAAAAACCGACTGAAGACTTTCAATGTGGTTTGATTAACTGTTAGACAAAGGATTTTTCCAACCCAGGTACAAGTGTGACAAAAAGTGTCGTGTTCAAGAGTGGTATACTGCTTTTCAAAACAAATTGTGACAACTGGATTCATTTTCTCTCTTTTTCCCCCACCATTTCTGGAAAGTACCTCTTTATTTTTGACAAGCTTGAGGAGGATAATATTTGCTTGTTTGTATAAGCTCATCCTTCGGATGAGTCCAACTTAGTATTAAAATTGAACCCTAAGAAGGAGTGGTTCGTTCCTATTTGTAATTGACAGGTCCTTTATTATTAAGTTTTAACGAGTCAAGTATAGGAGAAACTCATTTTAGGGAGTCAGAATAAAAACTTAAGAAAACTCTGTGGTTGTAATTTTTCGTAAATTTAGTCTCTCAAGCCTGAAAAAGAATAAAATAATACAGGAGAGAACTCTATTGACCATGATTAGTCAATGTCTACCTTTTTCGTAAATAGTCCATTTTAGTCCGGAAAAGGGTAAACTTATACTGAAGGGAGGACTGTTCATTTCCTTTAATGAGTTCGAATAGTCAAGTACTCAACAATCTTTTCATGTTTAGAGAGTCTGAAAAGGGCTTAAAAGAGAACTCCATGGTTTCGCTTTTGCGTAATTTTAAAGAGCCCAAAAAAGTGATAAAAGTATACTCAGTTGACCGACTTTCAATTTAATTTACGAGCAAGAAAAGATGGAAAGAAATTGGAATTTTCATGTGTTTTACAAGAATGAAAGATAGAAAAATAATCTCGGGATTTTCATGAGTTTAATGAGTCTTGAAAATAATAAACGAAATGGACTCAATATAGGTTTCATTTTTATACAAGCTTAAAACATAGGAAAAATTATGCTTTAGAGTGGTTTCATTTTTACACAAGCTTGAAACGTAGGAAAACTGTGCTTGAGAGTGGTTTCATTTTTACACAAGCTTAAAACGTAGGAAACTGTGCTTGAGAATAGTTTGTTTCATTTTTACACAAGCTTGAAACAAAGGAAAAATAATGCTTGAGATAATTTCAATGCCCCCCAAGCATAACCTTTGACAACAAGTCTGGCCTTGTGCCTTTCAATCTTACCTTCAGCATTGATTTTGGTTTTGTAAACCCATTTAACTCCAATTACTTCTTTTCCTTTTGGGAGATCAACTAATTCCCATGTCTTGTTTTTCTCTATTGCATTTATCTCTTTATTCATAGCATCTATCCATTTCTTGTCTTTTACCGATTCTTCAAAATCAATAGGATCTTCTACATGACAATACAATGAAAATAAAGAGTTCATACCTTCTTCTTGCTCATAAATTTCATTCAGACTTCTAAATCTAGTTCCTCTTTCACTTGCTGAACTTGTGCTTGTAGAAGCACTCAAATATGCTCCTTGTGATGTGCTTGGAGAAGCGCTGTCATCACTTCTCAAGGGTGTTCTCATACTTGCTTGTGGTGTCCCTTGCTGTCCTTGTATTGGTGGAGACGGTGTTGCTAATGAGGGATGTATTTCAGCCATTTCTTCCTCATCATCATCATGAGGCAAACAACTTTTTACATTCACTGTTTTCTCAATGCTTCCATCCCAAGCTTCTTCCCCAATAAATTGCACATTTCTACTTATCATAAATTTCTTGGTGGATGGGTTATACAATCTATATGCTTTGATTCTTCACTGTATCCAATAAATATGCACTTCTCCCCCTTGTTGTCCAACTTCTTCCTTAGCTGATCTGGAATATGTTCGTAAGCCATACATCCAAATACTCTCATGTGGGTGACAAATTGTTTTATGCCACTCCATGCTTCTTTCAGAACTCTGTTCATTACATTTTTGGTTGGGAATCTATTCAAAACATATTCTGCACAATGCACAACTTCAGCTGAATATTCATTTGGCAAATTTTTTGCCTTCAGCATACTTCTTACCATATCCATGATGGTTCTATTTTTCCTTTCAACAACTTCATTTTGCTGTGCTATAAACCCTGCTGTAAATTGTTTACGAATCCCATTTTCTCTGCAAAAATGCAGAAATTATTTGGAGATATATTCTCCTCCTCTGTCTGTTCTTAGGACTTTAATATGCTTCCCACTTTGATTCTCAACTAGAGCTTTAAAGTGGCAGAACTTTTCAAACACTTCACTCTTCAACTTCAAGAAATAAACCCATGTTTTTCTTGTGTAATCATCAATAAAGGTCAGCATATAATGACTGCTTGCTAATTTTGGTGTTTGCATTGGTCCACACAAATCAGAATGGACTATTTCTAAGGGTGCTTTTGCCCTTATGCTCTTTCCTGATGGAAATATTTCTCTGTGTTTCTTGCCCAAGATGCAGCCTTCACATAGGCTGTCTAGCTTTTAAATTAATGGTAATCCCTTTACCATTCCTTTCCTATGCAGCAAATTCAGACCTCCAAAGTTGAGATGTCCAAATATCAAATGCCATAACCAGTTTTCATCCTTTGCTTCTCTTTGGAATGTCTCTCGTGTCACTGCTGCCATTATAACTCCTTTCTTCAAATATTCTCTCATATTGAGAGGAAACATTCTGTTTCTTGTCATATTCACTTGTGAAATAATTTGCTTGCTTGGTGGTATGTCCATGATGGTACATACATCATCCTCAAAGAATACATTGTAGCCTTTCTGAATGAGCTGTCCAATGCTCAAAAGGTTACACTTCATACCAGGCACATAGTAAACATCTGATATGGTTTTTCTTTCTCTGTTCTTTGTCAATACACTTACTCTCTTTTCCCATGATAGAGACTTTATTGTCTGTCCCAATGTTACTTGAGACTTTACATTTTCATCAATCATGGAAAACATAGAAATATTTCCAGTCATATGGTTGCTACATCCTGAATCTAGAAACCATATATCTTCATTCTTCTCTTCAGCCATATTCCATGCTAAAAACAAATTTTCTTGATTGATATTCTCTTTAGTAAAATTAACACTGGGTCTACTACCCATGTCATTCTGTTTCTTCCTACAGTCATTGGCATAATGACAATACTTCTTACAGTAATGAAATTGGAATTGGGATTTATCATACCTTTGTCCATGTGCTTGATTTTGTCCACCTTGTTGGATGTTTCCTTGGCTTTGATTTGACTTTGGTTGCTGCCCCTTCCACCAGAATTTGCAGGGCTGTTTCTTCCTCTGTTTTGGCTTTTGCCTCTTCCTTTTCCCCTGTAGTTTGATCTGCCTTGACCTCTTCCTCTTCCAAAGGACATTTGGGTCTTGAAGGCATGCTCCAAATATGAGTTTGATGTTTTACTCAAAATTTGTTCATGTGTCATCAATGATGCATGAAGCTCATCCACAGTAAAATTTGAGAGATCCTTTGTCTCTTCAATGGTTGTTACTATCACATCAAATCTTGAGGGTAAGCTCCTCAATACTTTATCCACTATTCTTCTTTATTCTATGGTCTCTCCATGAGATCTCATTTGGGTAACCAACCCAATAAACAATGTAAACAATGAATCTATTGTATCAGAATTTTTCATGCAAATGACTTCAAAATATCTTCTCATTAATTGAAGCTTTGCTGTCTTTACCTTCTCCATTCCTTGGTAGGCTGTCTGGAGGGTATCCCACGCATCTTTGGATTTTTTTGTTATTGATATTCTTGGAAATATGCTTTCATGCACTGCTTGAAAGAGATAGAAGAGGGATTTTGAGTCCTTCTTCTTATTACTCTTCAGCAAATCCTTCTCTGCTTGTGTTAAGGCATTAAATGCTTATTCATCTGTTGGTTCTTCTAAACCATCTTCAACTAGCTCCCATAAATCTTGAGAGGCAAACAAGGCTCTCATTGTGACTGCCCAATAGTCATAGTTCTTCCCATTAAACTGTGGGAGTTGAGTATTTCCCATACTTGTGCTTGTGCTGGCTCCTGCCATAGCTAGCTTACAGAACTATGCTTAAAAACTTGACTGTGTTTCTTAAATAAAATTTCTCACTGCTAAGAGATAACCTCTGTCTCTAAAAGACTTCTCTTTTATAGTTCTCTGGGCTGCACTCTTTAAAAAAAACACAAAACTCTGTTTTGGTAAATACCTTGCTTGCTGAACTTTCACTCTGCTTGTCGAAAGCTTCAACAACTCCTTCCTTCAGCTTCTTTAGCAAACGTAAAGAGCCTGGACTAGCTCCGGTATCATGTTGGAATTTCTGGTTATTGCTAACAACATAGAGAAAATAAAAGTTCTTCTTTAACACAGAGAAATTAATGAAACAATGTGGACACGGAGTTGGAGTGAAGACTCTTTTCATTAAAAAAAAAATTGTTGGACTGTTACAAAATATGGTTCCCTCAGAACTATGGTGTTCTGGATTCACAAAATAAAAACTTATGCTGCTACAAAAACACAGTATTCATAGAAATTTTTGCTTCACTGCCTTCAGGCATTCATTCACTGCATACTCTGTCTTAACACACACAAAGTGATTACACTCTCTATCTTTCAAAATACATAGTCACTGCACTACCTTACTATGTTACATTACATAATATATATGTCAAAACATATATAAATCTAAGTTTTTAAAACTAAAATGTGCTGCGACATTAAAAAAAAAAAAACATTAAACTAAGGACTTAAGCCTTATTACATCGCGGAATTCAAAACTTAACACAAAACCTTTTTAATAATTCATCGCATCGATTGAAGGTCCTGGCTGACTGGACTTCAAATAATGTTATAGAGCTGTTATTAGTCGACGACCTTTGACGTGGCGGAGGTGGGTCGTCCCTTATCGTAAGATTTTGAGGGGCTGGTGACGTAGGTGTTGAGAATGCAGCAAGATGATGGAGCTTGGTGAAATGAAGTCGCCTTCATTAAGTGGGCCCGCAGGCAAATTCTGGCGCAAAGTCTATTTTTAGACTATGTCTATTTTTAGACATATGGAGCATGGTCCAGGGGTTGCAGTATGTTATTCTTGGAGTATTGGTCATGTTGGTAAAAATAGATGGACCTCCATTTTTTGACCTATAGGTCGATAGGTCAATGTCTATTTTTAGACTGCCTATCCTAAAAATAGGGAAGTCAAATATTATTTACCCTTAATAATATTTGGACTCTAAACAACAGTTTACTCTCTTGGAGCACTTCAGTTCGAGCTACAGAAGTGGCTCATGCATCTGACAGAGGAATCACGCGGTTCCCAAGGGTTTGATGGCATCATGCATGGTTGACTTCAGTTGGACTTCAGTGGCAGAAGTTTGGAGGAGTTAATGAGACAGCTAGTGGAGTTGTGTTCTGTTTATTTTAGTTGAACTGGTTGAGATTATTTTAACTAGCTAATCAATTAGTTATGAGTGGAGTGAATTAAATATTATTTAATCCATTAATTAGTAACTCATTATTCAACTCAAGAACACATCAGTTCACTACAGTGCATGATCAGTTCAGTGGAGACCAGTGAAAGAGGTAGATGAAAGGGTGGAGTTAGCTATCAGTGGCGACATCAGTTGTGCATGAGATTTTCACCACACTTGGAGGATTTGTCCATGACAATTGCGCAGTCAAGCCAAGGAGATTCAAACCTTGGATCTCTATATAGATAGGCCTGGATTGCGCAATAGAGGCAAGGCAATTTGCGGTGAGTTTTGAACCAGTAACTTGTTCAAAACTGAGCTAGATTGTGGGTAACTGTATGAGAAAGTACTGAGTATTTGTGAGGAGTATTGTACTGAGTTTGTTACTTGATTTCTCCATTATAATATACACACTAGCTACAGGGTTTTCAGCTATAAGCTTTCCCCATACATACTGTGTTAATGTGTATGATGATTTGATGTGTTATCGCTTGATTTTATTTCCGCATGTTTGATGATCTGAGTGGAAGAGATTATGTGTTGCATATAAATTCGAATTGTATGTGATCAGGATAGTCTCGGTGGATAATTAATCATTATTCAGCAAATTTCTACAGTAGGCACGATTCTGTGTGATATGCATGTGATTGGCCGAGGGCATCATGACGTGGAATGATGGGCTGCACATGTAATGACGTGGGTGCATTCAAATGAAATGAAATGGCGCGTGAATTAAATGGTTGGTGTATTGCGTTAAAGGCTGTATATGAATGGATAAAAATGGGGGGTTGCTTGGAGTTAGAGCCATGACTTTGACTGTAGGAGAGGGCTACAACCAATTAAACAAAAAATTACTGTTGCAGGAAAAATTAAACACAGGAGTTGAATGCGAGGTGGAGTGCAAATTAGAACTGGAGATTTGTTGCTGCTATCCTTCAAGAGCTCCCATCAGAATTGAATTTCATTGACCTGTTCAGATATGCAGTTGGAATTAATTTCCAACACTGTGAAGCAAATGATCCATGGTCTCCTCGACCTGCTTACAGAGAGGGCAGAGGCCCGACCTGTAGGATTCCATTTTGATGAGGTTGTGACGCAGAGTTAAACCCTGCAAACCCAGAATCACACTATTACTGATGCATATAAACATGCATTTCATCTTCTGCCCAAATAAAATTTCAGACTGCTAGCAATTTCATACACCATGCAAATTCACCCACTGTCTGGATTATGCGGAGGCTATCTTCAACATATGTTCATATCCATAAACCCAAGAATCAAACTATTCATTTATTTAAAACACATACTTCAATTGCACAATGCGCCCATCATCTCAGAATACAATAAAAACAAAATGCGCCTTGTATATAAACTCAAACTGGCAAATTACATCCCTCTTAAATCCAGAACGCTGCAACGAATTTCTTACTTATGCTAAGGCAATTCTAAATCGGAGGATTCTCAATACCTTCAATTGCGCCTCTGCATTTGCTGACTACAGTAAATACAAAAATCCTTACCCATGAATATGCACCCTTACTTACTCTATGACTCTGATTCTGGCAATTCTGTTCTATTCGATTGCCTTCCTTCTCTGCAGTTTCATCAGACACGTTACCGGATTCATCTAGAGTCTTAATTCTTTCCTTCTTAAGATCAAGCCGCTCCTGCTGGCTATCTTCATAGACACTGAAGTGCCGATTTATGGCACATCAAACAACCTTATCTGCTCAGAGTGCTATTCTTTATCCAGGGGTCAGTACACCTGAATTTTTTTTCAATTATAGACTTCGTTCCTATTTGAATCAAAACCTTTTCGGTGAATAAAACAAACCCCTTTTATGGTAGCGCTGAAAACATTATAAATAATTGATTTAATACAGCACTTATTGCAATCGGTTTCTGGCTGCGGCCAACTGCGATTAAAACAAAATCCATTTGCTTTCGAGATCTTATTCACTCCAGAGATTGGAGATCATAGATCAGATTACGATGCAAGACCCGGTTGGAACTCCGATGTAATTGTAATCAGAAATCAACCACGGCAATTATCAATTAAAAAATGTTCCGATGCAACAAATCTACACTTATTGCAATCGGCGGTTACTGAGTTCCAATGCAATTAAATTACAACTGGCAATTTCAACAATTGAATGCCGGCATAACATTTTACAGATCCGTTCCGATTACCCAGAAAACGGAGGTCATTAATTACAACTGACTTTCCCTTTCCTCGGCTCCAAAATTCTGATCCGATCCAAATCGGAATCAAGCATTACCAAATTTGAGTTGTAATTGAGTTGTTGCCGGTTTGAACAATGCCTCTGTCATTCAACAGATCGATTTCATTCACGTTCCACCTACAAATTTTCCTCAATACAAAACTTTCAACACAAATAAAATCCATCATCATACAATAAAACATGGAATCTCCACAATTCGACCTGCCAGATTTCATCCAACAGTTTATACGATTTTACAACTACTCAATCGATTTCTATTCAAATTGCATAACGCTCAACCCTGAAGCTGTGTTTTATAAACTTGGTTTAAAAATCGATACATAACAAATTGAAAGTTTGAAGAGTTTGCGCCAACCCATACATCGATAAAGATCGATTCTTCCCACAGATATACCATCAAATCACAGATAGACATGAAACAATCGATTCACCTAGTTCTGATAAAAACACAGTCTTCAACATTAATAATAAAAAAAATCTTACACAACAAAAAGCTACTGTTTCACAAAGACCAATCCTTTCTGCAATTTCGAGCTTTTGCTCCACACAAGAACACTCCTCAAAATCTGAACCTACACTCTACAAACCACCCTCTAACTCTCCCCAACCTCTACGAAGAGTCTCCTCCTTATTACAATTTTCACTATATTTTATCCACTAATTCCTCTAACAATAGATAATGTAATCTCTTATCAAAACAAACAGAAATCTTCTATTTCCTTGCTTTCAAGCACACCTAGACTAACAATTATTATCTCTACATTTAAATAAGATAATCTCCTATTTATTACAATAACAAACTATTTGAGGAATCCAATCTCCTTAGTAAATCTAATTTTGACCGGCAGTTGATGAATTTCCACTGTGATTAGCCACAACATGTGGACAATCCTCCACATTGCTGACTAGCCCTGGATGCTCCTGCATCAGACTCCCAAAGTTTAAATTAACCATGATCTCCTAATCATGCACTTCATGTCTGTGTCCTCCTGAATCCCATACTTGGTTTGATAGTCTGTCCTTGGTTACTGCTGTTGCTGTTTGTCCCTCAAGTCTCTGTCCACTATGCTGTAATGCATCACTATCTGCTGCTGTTCTTTTCACATACCTTGCTGCTGTTTTGCTTACTTTAATTTGCAATTCTTCATTCCTTGCTGGTTTCCTCATCAAAAGATTCAATTTATGCCACAAATCTGTCATCTCGTCTGGAAATTCTCTCAAAAGTTCTGCACCATCTTTACTAACTGCATTGTCCGCAATATCTGTCTTTAATCCTCCTTCGCTCTGGCTTTCTTCAAGATTAATGATCTTCAATGACTCAGTGTATCCTTTGAATTCAATAATTCTTTTGCCATCCTCCTTATTCTGCATATGACTATGAGTAGTCATTTCTTCAACAGTCTTCAATAACTGTTTGTCTTTCTTCAAGTCAATGTAACCTGCAAACACACAACAACCTTCAGTTTTCAAAATACAATACCTTCCATTTTCTTTTGATGCTTCAAGCACCAATCCTCCACCATAGATCTTTTGGATTTCAGCAGATCCTTCTTGCGGTGTCTTCAAATAAATATGAATTTGTTCTAGTTTCCTGAACTCGTTCATCAGCTTGCCATTCAACCTCTGTTGCAATAGCTTCCATTTCACCCTTTTCTTCAGTCTCCATCTGTATCTACGGTCTTCACTTATCTTTCTTTGTACTGCCATATCAATTTCTGGTTCTTCATTCTGCTGCCAACTTCTATACTTCTGCAATTTTTTTCTTTCCTCAAATTCATTCTCATGTAGCTGATCATTCCTTCCAAATTTCTGGTTACTTCCACATTCATCTTGCTGAGTTAATATTTCTGTCTCTTTTATGCCTTTGAGGACATAACCTCCTTGCGCACGTGTCTGCATCTCACTTATACAATGTTTATGTTCCCTGCATTTTCCTATATCAATCTGTCATATACCATGCTGGATGTGGTGACGTTGAGTGCTGTGATTGCGAGTAACTTTGAAATTCTATCTCACTGCCTCCTCAGTAGATCATCTAGTTTCATCGACTTCATCTTTTGGTAATGCAAACACAGTGCTAACACTCCACACTATCTTTCGCCATCTTATCAGGCATTCGCCGTGCCCAATTCTTTACTGCTTCTTGTAGTCCCAGCAACCAGATTGTAATTGAAGTGGCGGTGTATCAACCTCATCATTGTTCACAAAGCGAGTTTCATCTATGAATTCCCATACATTTGCAAATGATCAACCTTCTTCCTCGCTAAAAGGTTATTTAGGAATATTACGACCTTGCACCTCAAAACCATTCCTGGTTGTGACAATTTTATCAGGCTGTCCATCATCCTCTGCATATCCTGCAAACATACACAAACTATAAGAATCAAAATCACAAGTCTTCATTGCCTCATCTGCTTCCTTTGTCAACATATCTTCGAATTGTTCTGAACTCTGCTGATAGTCCATGAGATCTTCAGCTGACCTCTCATCATCCTCTTCCCCCAACATTTCACCTTGTTCTGGTCTGCAAATGGAAACTTCCAATTCTACCTCTGCTTCTCTGAGTTTCTCTGATTCCTCTTGAGCACTCAATATCTGCTCAATCTTTCTCAATTCTTCTACTAGCTCTGACTTCACTTGCTGATTTCTCCTTTCTCGTAGCCTTGGCCACTTTACTCTTTTCCTCATGGTCCAAACACTTTTCTGCAGCATCTTCATCAATATTCCAATCTGGAAATCTATCTCAGCTTTCTCTCGGTCAAAGTCTTCTTGACTCATGCCATTTACTTTGGCATCTTCCATTCTGCTGTGGCTTCCTTGTGAACTTCTGCTATGACTATCTGTAGTCATTTTCTGCTCCTCTCTTTCCATGAGCTCCTCGCACCTCTGCAACAAGCCTCTGTAACAGTAAGTCCTCCTTACTGCAATCTTACCTCACTAAGCTCTCCTCACTCAGTCTTTTGGTAAGCACGATCCCCTATCTGGAATCTTCTCCTGAGCAACACCTTTGCTCTCTCTAGGCTTATACAATCTCTCACTCTCTCTTTCGAAGACACTTCAATTGTCCTCTCTGTCCAATCTCTTGTTGGAATCTTCAGGTTCACTGCCACTTCTTCTTTTAAGAACGCATCTGGTTCTTCTCTCATGACTTCCCTTGATTTATATTGCTGCAGTCTTCACTCTTTCTGATGCCGTCACCTCTGCTTTGAATGGATTTCCTTACAGCTACAATCTCGTACTAAACTTCATTCAAAAAAACAAACATATTCAATTTCAACAGAGCCAAGCTTTGATACCAAATGACGCAGAGTTAAACCCTGCAAACCCAGAATCACACTATTACTGATGCATATAAACATGCATTTCATCTTCTGCCCAAATAAAATTTCAGACTGCTAGCAATTTCATACACCATGCAAATTCACCCACTGTCTGGATTATGCGGAGGCTATCTTCAACATATGTTCATATCCATAAACCCAAGAATCAAACTATTCATTTATTTAAAACACATACTTCAATTGCACAATGCGCCCATCATCTCAGAATACAATAAAAACAAAATGCGCCTTGTATATAAACTCAAACTGGCAAATTACATCCCTCTTAAATCCAGAACGCTGCAACGAATTTCTTACTTATGCTAAGGCAATTCTAAATCGGAGGATTCTCAATACCTTCAATTGCGCCTCTGCATTTGCTGACTACAGTAAATACAAAAATCCTTACCCATGAATATGCGCCCTTACTTACTCTATGACTCTGATTCTGGCAATTCTGTTCTATTCGATTGCCTTCCTTCTCTGCAGTTTCATCAGACACGTTACCAGATTCATCTAGAGTCTTAATTCTTTCCTTCTTAAGATCAAGCCGCTCCTGCTGGCTATCTTCATAGACACTGAAGTGCCGATTTATGGCACATCAAACAACCTTATCTGCTCAGAGTGCTATTCTTTATCCAGGGGTCAGTACACCTGAATTTTTTTTCAATTATAGACTTCGTTCCTATTTGAATCAAAACCTTTTCGGTGAATAAAACAAACCCCTTTTATGGTAGCGCTGAAAACATTATAAATAATTCGGATTTAATACAACTGCACTTATTGCAATCGGCGTTCCACAACTCTGGCCAACTCTGATTAAAACAAAATCCGCTGCTCAGATCTTATTCACTCAGAGATTGGAGATCAGAGATCACCGTTCTGATGCAAGACCAGTTGGAACTCCGATGTAATTGTAATCGGAAATCAACCACGGCAATTATCAATTAACAAATGTTCCGATGCAACAAATCTACACTTATTGCAATCGGCGGTTACTGAGTTCCAATGCAATTAAATTACAACTGGCAATTTCAACAATTGAATGCCGGCATAACATTTTACAGATCCGTTCCGATTACCCAGAAAACGGAGGTCATTAATTACAACTGACTTTCCCTTTCCTCGGCTCCAAAATTCTGATCCGATCCAAATCGGAATCAAGCATTACCAAATTTGAGTTGTAATTGAGTTGTTGCCGGTTTGAACAATGCCTCTGTCATTCAACAGATCGATTTCATTCACGTTCCACCTACAAATTTTCCTCAATACAAAACTTTCAACACAAATAAAATCCATCATCATACAATAAAACATGGAATCTCCACAATTCGACCTGCCAGATTTCATCCAACAGTTTATACGATTTTACAACTACTCAATCGATTTCTATTCAAATTGCATAACGCTCAACCCTGAAGCTGTGTTTTATAAACTTGGTTTAAAAATCGATACATAACAAATTGAAAGTTTGAAGAGTTTGCGCCAACCCATACATCGATAAAGATCGATTCTTCCCACAGATATACCATCAAATCACAGATAGACATGAAACAATCGATTCACCTAGTTCTGATAAAAACACAGTCTTCAACATTAATAATAAAAAAAATCTTACACAACAAAAAGCTACTGTTTCACAAAGACCAATCCTTTCTGCAATTTCGAGCTTTTGCTCCACACAAGAACACTCCTCAAAATCTGAACCTACACTCTACAAACCACCCTCTAACTCTCCCCAACCTCTACGAAGAGTCTCCTCCTTATTACAATTTTCACTATATTTTATCCACTAATTCCTCTAACAATAGATAATGTAATCTCTTATCAAAACAAACAGAAATCTTCTATTTCCTTGCTTTCAAGCACACCTAGACTAACAATTATTATCTCTACATTTAAATAAGATAATCTCCTATTTATTACAATAACAAACTATTTGAGGAATCCAATCTCCTTAGTAAATCTAATTTTGACCGGCAGTTGATGAATTTCCACTGTGATTAGCCACAACATGTGGACAATCCTCCACATTGCTGACTAGCCCTGGATGCTCCTGCATCAGGTTGCTCCAAATAAGAATGTGATTGTGAGTTGTCAGCCATCTGAAATAAATGAATTTCAATGGAATATTCCAACCCCAATCAATCTGATACCATAAACAGGGAGCAAGTCATGGGTCATCCAATGGAATAGAGTGGTATATGTCCTATAAATATTTAATCTACCCTTCCAAATCATAAAATAAATGCAGTCGCTCATGAGGATACTGAATGTCGGGAGGTTGTGTCTGTATTGATCCCATTCATTAGCTAATTCATCAATTAAACTCAGTTTCGTTGTCGATTTCCATAGATTTCTGAATTGTGATACGAAGGAGGGGCGAATATATGATTTAGATTTTGGATGCTACATTCATGTAAAGATTGCAGTAGAGGGATTGAGAGAGTGTGATTCCCGGTGACACCTGTAATGGCGTCAAAGATGATTTGAATATCATGTCCATTATCGGCTTCTCATCCCAGAAAGGGAAGCATCCAATGTAGGTTATTTCTCATACCTTGCCAGATATTTGAAGATGGATTTCTAATACGTTCTCCTTCATGAACCTAAGAAGAGATCGAAAGCCCAACCATGTATTTGATCTTGACAATTTGTAACCAAATTCCAGCGGAATTCATGGCTCGCCAGCTACTCTTAATAATCAGGGATAAATTAAAATTGTGTGTATATATAATTCCCCATATGCCATCCATTATTGGCCTAGCAATAGCTCTCCATTTAACCAAATGGATATTTTTTCTCCAAGGGTGTCGGACCACAAGAATCTGGCCATAATGGCATCAAGTTTGTAGATCACAGCCATGGGGAGCTAATATATATGCATCAAGTGCATGACAAAATTTTGGAAGACTGCTTTTATGGTGTGAGCTGACCTCCCATCGATAGCCAATGATGTTTCCAGCCACAAAGCCAACGAGAGAAGCATTCGATAATCCATTCCCAGTCACTGATGTAGTAAATTATAGGTTTGATTCAGAATCCTAGATATACAAAGCTGAGAGTAATAGCGGAGCATTCAACCTTAAAATGATTACAGATGTCATAGATAAGAACCATATCACTATCACCATGCAGTAGGTGGACTTGCCACTGTTCATAAAAAGTACCGAGGTTGAACTGAATAAAATCATAGTCTTATAGAGATAGATCCATTCCGAAATATTTACCAACCCTTGAAAAAGAGATCATCCACAAACATTATATGAGAAATATGACATTATTCATAGAAGGTAATGCCCTACATATGTCCCTGATTCCTTGCAACCTGTAACATATGACTAAAAAATTCCATAACAATGAGGAAGAGGAGGGGGGATAGGGCACATCCCTGCCTCAGTCCTCTGAAGGCACGAAAGAATTTAGTGGGTAGCCTGTTAATTATTACCATGAAATTTGTGGAATACATATAAGCCATGATCCAGTGAGTACATAGGGAGCTTAATCCATATTTAATGAGCATCAATATAATAAAATCTCAATCCACACAGTCAAAGGCTTTTTGCAGGTCGACCTTGAGGAGGTAGGCGTTGTGCTGTCGAGTTTGAATAGAGTGGGCCAGTTCCTGTGTGATGCCAATGGAATCCTGGATAAGCCTATCATCCAATAAGCCAAACTGTTCAGGGGTAATATGCTTGGACATAACCCCTTTCAACTTGCAAGAATTGAGCTTAGACATCATCTTATAGAAATAATTTCATAAATAAATAGGGCGAAAGCCAACAAATATGTGGGGGGGATTTTTTTTGGATATGAGAGCATTGAACGTGGCATTTTTTACCCCAGGAATGGATCCTAGAATGCAATCCTCCTCCACAACAGCCAATAATTTAGTGGACATGGACTCATAAAAGTGAAAATACAGTTCAATTCCCTAGCCATCCAATCTCGGGCTTTTGTCTTTGGGATAGTCCTTCAGTACCTCAAACAATTATTCTTTGTTGACCTACCTACCCATCATTTCGTTGTCCTCCTTGGCGAAGATGGAGGGTAATGTTTCCAAGCATTGCATTTGAGCCGAAAAATCCATATATTGTTCTTTATAGGAGTTGCTGAAGTGATTCACAACCTCAATTTCGATGTCAGCTTGTTTATCAATGAATAGACTATCTTTGTTGTGGATATCTTGGATGTCATTAACCTGTTTTCTGAGTTTGGCGTGTAAATTAAATAATTTGGAATTTTGGTCACCCAATGTGTAAAATCCCAAACAATGAAATAATTAATAGATTTGGCACATCTAGGTGTTCTAGTTAAAACATTCATAGTAAAGACAGTGAACACCATAGAATCTGATGATGCAACCCTTTATTTATATTATTAACTGAAACAAAGATACATGCCCATACAAAAATATATGAGAATTTTCAGTGGCATGCTCCGCTGCTCATTAAAACAGAAAACCAATATTGAAGCACAATTGTGGACCCTAGATGGATCTACTAGATAAATTCACCACGGGGTTTTTGTCCCAGGATCAATGCTAGAACTGGCCATGCCAAGTTCTCAACCATAACACAATAAGATAAATAAACCTTAATGATTCTAAATGCCTATCTTCTTCCCTTTTTATAGGCTTGATGGAATTTATAGAGACCTTATTTTATTATTTTTCTAAAAAACCGACAACAAATACCATGGTAAGTACCATGGACCGATTCCATCCACTTTGACTTGATCAAGAAAGGGAATATAATCCTCACAATTGGCATATGAGCGATCCGCCTATCTAGCAAAAGCATCTGTACATTGATACCGGGATCCAACACAACTCATTGTACTGTTCGATCCCTCCATGTAAAATGGTCTTGAATGGATCCTTTGATACCTGGATCCCAAACAATCCTCTAACCAATCCTTCCCTCAATGGATTCTCCTGGATCCCAATGCCACCTAAATCCTGGGACCTGTGGGTTATGGTACCATTTTAGCCCTCCATCGTTGTCCGTGCCAAAGGGTCCAAGCTGTAATATGCCCTTGGCTATGAGTATCCTCCAAAGAATCAACCCATCAATAGAATACCAACTCATAATCTCTCGCTAATCCATACTTGGGGAAGGATGAATATCTGAAAATCTACTATGTTGATGTTGTTCGATGCTCAATTCATGTTGCTCTACTTGGTTACCCAATATGATGCATTTGGAGAACTCTGCCTTGCTCATCCCAATGTATAAAGGTGAGTTTTTGTTGCAAGCCTTGTCCATGTATTTCTGTAGAGCATTTCTATGGAACTCCCAATTGTACTCTTGTTGCCTTGTGAGGGACTTGAGTTGTTCCTTAATACTAGACAACTTGGTCGTTGATTTGGCACATATCCCTATGAGTTCCTCATTTTTTTTGTTCTCTTGTAAGACAGTGTCTTGGACTGTCCAGATGATTTTCTTCAACAACTTGAGATCTGTCTTGAAATGCATGATCCTTTCCTGAAAGTCTTTCACTGGAAATTCTAGTGCCCCGCTGAATGTCTCTATATGTGACTGCACCGAATGCCCCACGACCACTACTTCAACTTGAATCTTTGACTGACCCTTTAGAAATGACTCATCCTGCATACTATAATTGTCATGCTAGACTACATGATCATGCCCATCATATCGGTTCATTACTACTGGCTCCTCATTTGATTCTCCTTGGGTGTATTCATCCTGGACCTCTTTACATGTGAGGATAAGTTGTCCATCCTCTCTGGTTATCAAACATGGATGTATTGGTGGACTGTTGTCTATACCTGGTTTCCCATACTCTTTATGGATGTCCTTGATTGTATTTATAGATTCAACTACCACATCATCAAGAGGAATTGCATCCTTCCTTTCGTCATGTACTTTGTCAAGCTGACTAATCAACTTGTCCTGCAAGTTTCCCTAAAGAGCATGGTGTTGTTGCTCACCATTTTTTCTTGACTGTCCATATCCTTCATAGGCCCTCTCCTGAAAACCGGTGAACCCATCTATGGATGAATCCCCATGATTTGGAGAAGTCTCTAATTTTTCTATACTTGTAGCCTCCTTATCATCTGGACATGAATGGTCAAGTTCCCAAACTCCCTTGCATACAAAACATAAGCCTTTCCTCAGTTCTTTCTTGCTGTCTCCGCAAATATTTGTTAGTTCCTCCTTTGTTAACTTCTTTCTAAGTAGTTTGATGCTATGTTTGATCAACCCCTCAGCTAGTTCATAAGCAGTAGGTGATACAATTAGCTCCTTCCTCCAAATGGCTAACAATTTGGATCTCAAATGTTCATATATGGCCCTATCTTCTCCTAATATCAGAGACATGATCTTTTGAATGTATGTTTTGATGAAGTTTGGATGAGACGTTGTGATTCCAGTGCAAAAGTATTGGAGCATCTGAAGGATTAAGTCATCACACTCTAGATCTAGCATAAGTATACCAAATCTGAATTTCTCCATGTGTTCCAAATTATTGTGCACTTCTAAAAAAAAGTAATAAGGGTGGTGTTGTCCAACCCTTGGAATGCTTCTACCATTACCCTAAAAGTCCTCCTCATGATGTCATCATTGTAGCGCAATAGCGATGTTGTTAAGACTATGATTTTACTGAGACAAGAGGCGACTGTGAGTCTAACCTTTTCACAAGAATGATCCAAGAACCTAGGTTGTATCAAAGCAAGCATGTATGGCTTCAAGGCCCAACTTGAACCTTCCCATTCTGATTGCTCTATCAAGCTCAAAGCCATATTTATTATGTATAGTTGTAGGAGGACATATTCTAACTTTGTACCCTGCATTTTGGATCCAACTTCAAAGAGACACTTGCTTTTTACATCTTCCTTCCAGATATCTTTTGACTGCTGAAGGATAACATGGACCTTTCAAGAGAAAGTCCTGTTGTTAAGCTCTAGCTTTTGAGTTGTATATTGTTGCAATATGTGATCCACGGAAGTATTGTAGCCCATAGAATCGAGTGATGTATCATTATGCTGATTCTTGTGGTGTTTACAAAATTAAAATGATGACATTGTGGTCTGGCATCAATGGATCTCAACAACTTTTCTTCTCTCCTCGGATTTCTTCAATAAAACTGATTTACACCCTTTTGAGAACTCGGCTTGAATCTTCTGCCTCCATAAGGAAATCAATCACCTACAAAAAATAATAGTAGAGAAAATAATCCAATGTAACAATCAAGAAGTCAAAGCCTCAATATATATATATATTTCCCAAAATATTTCTCACACTCATTTCTTTTTTTTTAAGAGCAATCTTTATTTAAGACCAAATAACAAATAGAAATGTACAAATTTGGAATGACTGATCTATAACTGATTTGAGACCAAAATAGTTGCTACAGTTATAGCTATAGAGATTACTCCATATCCATAGTCTTCTCCGATTCCAACACTACTCGTCCTTCCCAACGAGTCTTCTCCAAATGATTCGACCTTCTCCTTTTTGTAGACATTGATGGAGAAATATAAGTATTATTCAATATTTCGGCCATATAAACTCTTTGCTAGTGTTCAATTAATTCGTTCTCTACTTGACTGGAGATTTTAGGAAAAGGTTGAGGTATAACCTTGGAATCCTCGAACCCTTCTTGAAGATAAAACTTGGCTTCAACGAAAAATATAATCAACCCAATAGCCAACTGATTTGGACACAAATGTTGGTGGGAACTCAGCCTCCACATTTTTGGAAACTTGTTCTGATGCCAGTGTATTCGTCCTTAGTCTATATGATTTGTACATGCCCTCCTACTGTGCTTCTCTATCATTGATCCTCTTCAGTTTCATATGCTCGACCTTGCAACGTTGAATCAATTAGTCTCCTCTTTGAATTAAGGGCTCGATATCTTATTCTCTGCTCGCCATCCTTTTTATAAGAATGAATTTTATTCTCAGCCTCTAATAATTAAAGTTGGCTCCTCGAACATTAAAATAATACACCACCAATGGGTATGGCCTCTTGGTCTTGACAGTTATTGACAGTGGATCAGATGCATCCTTCACAAATCACCGCTAGTAGATTCGGCAATGGGGAAGTTGACCATCCCACTACAACCCACAACTTCAAGAAATGTCCATCTCGTCGCTCATTCATTCTTCCTTTAGGGCTTCTCACTGCATGAACCCAAGCAGGTGCTGTTCAGTGCCGAGACATTTAATCAACTGTTAAGATGACCTGCGGGGAAAATCTTGAGCGTGTGACTGCTCGTTGTTCCCCTGTTTAACTAATGACTTGCGTGATACCAACAACAATGATTCAAATGCAAACCTTGCCCAAACTCTATGTTGGAAATATCTGATCTAGACTCATTAATGAACGAGATCTGTGAAACACCTATGATCTAATGGTTCTTCTCCACAAACAATATAGCTTCCATGTACTCTTTCTCCACCAAGAAAATTGTGCCAGAATGAATCCAAGAAATGGCAAATCCAGAAACCCTTTTTCCCAAAAAGAGAAATTTAGGTAATTAAAATAGTCCCGCTAAAAACCTGAGAGACAGAGAGCTTGCCCAAAATTTGGTTCACAGATTCTTCTGCAACATGCAATGGATTTGAGTTCCTTCGAGAATCTCCTGCAAAACAATAAATTCCAAAAAATTTCACAATAATGAGCCAATTAGGGTGGCTCTAGAGAACCACTGAAATTGCTGAGATTTTAGCTAGGGTGATTATAGATGATCACCGAATAGTAGTTTCTCTGAACCATTTGGTCTTTCACAAAATCGATTTGCAATAATTTTTCAATAAAACCCCCAGGCTGGCAAGAAACTAGCTCTGATACCATTGTAAAATCCCAAACGATGAAATAATTAATAGATTTGGCACATCTAGGTGTTCTAGTTAAAACAATCCTAGTAAAAACATGGAACACCACAGAATGTGATAATGCAGCCCTTTATTTATATTATTAACTCAAACAAAGATACATGCCCATACAAAAATATCTGAGCCTTTGTAGTGGCATGCTCCACTGCTCATTAAAACAAAAAAACCAATATTGAAGCACAATCGTGGACCCTGGATGGATCCACTAGACAAATTCACCACGGGGTTTTCGTCCTAGGATCAATGCTAGAACTGACCATGCCAAGTTCTCAACCAAAACAAAATAAGATAGATAAACCTGAATGATTCTAAATACCTAGCTTCTTCCCTTTTTATAGGCTTGATGGAATTTCTAGAGACCTTATTTTATTATTTTTCCTGAAAACCGACAACAAATACCATGGTCTGATACCATGGGAAAATACCATGATAAGTACCATGGACCGATTTCATCCACTTTGACCGGATCAAGAAAGGGAATATTACACAATGACACCCATAGTGCATGACTTTTAAGTCCTAGGGCCGCTTTGTGTGAGAGAAGAATGTCTCGTTTATTGCCTTCCATTTCCAAAATATGTTGTTTTATACAAATCCAAGAAATAGAGTGGATTTGTCAGATTACTGAGATGGTGAAGGTTGTTCTCTAATTTGACAAGTATATGTGTCTCCTTTGTATGATAATGTCGGGACCATCGTTGAACCTCCATTTTAAGTTCTGATAATTTCTTGTGCAGGAAATTCAAACAGCTCGTTGAGGGGAGGGGCGAATATGTGGACCAGAATTTGTGTACCATATCATTGAATTCCGATGAGAGGATCGAGTGAGAGTTGAACTTGAAAGGATATTTGCGCTGATTTCCAATGGATTCCCAAGGCATGATGATCAGAAGGTGATCATAGAAATAGGAGGGAAAAATTGAATAAGTGAGATCCACCAATTCATTACATAATGATTGACTGATGATGAAACGATCAAGGTGCTTGGAGATTCCCACAGTACCAATCCGCCCGTTCCTCTAGGTGGGAGCCATAGGGAGGGGGGCAACGTCAAATAGAGTGTGTATAGCCAATAAGTCCAAAAAGTTTTGTGCAAGAAAATCCTGACGGGCTGAGACACCCTAGATCTCATCCAAGCCAAGCGTGAAGTTAAGATCACCTGCAATTATGAGATAAGGGATATCCAGTAAGACGAAAGAGAATATCTTGTCCCAAAAAATCTCTTTATTAGAATATGGTACATAATAATTTAAAATGTGGATTTTACGATTGGAGCCAGGAATTTTCCTTGAGAGGATCATCCCAACATAGGATGTGTAGCCTTTAGAGTGATCAGAAAAGGATTGCAGATGGCCTTAAGTCTGCTAGATATCCCCATAGCATCAGTGGCGCAAGAGAGCCAATTAGGGCAAAGAGTAATGCAAAATTCGATGGTTTTCTCTTGGGAAGCCATGGTTTCTTGAATGAGGACGAGGGAGGGGCTGTGGAGCAGGAGAAGGCCGTGAAGGGAGGTGAGTATGTGCGGAGCTCCCAATCCCTTGATGTTGAGTGAAAAAAATTCATGGGGAAGCCTCGTCGTCTTGGGAAAATGATCTAAGGTACCGAGTGTGGTCACAAGGGGAAGAAGAGGAGGTAAGGGATTCAATGGTCAGGGGAATATCTCCCATAGGGGAGTTCGACGCATCTTGGAGATTACAGATGGTTATTTTTTTAAATTTAGGGAACCGCTTGTTTTGGTGAGTGACATTCCTCCGGGAAGGGGAGTCGGGTGCGGTCAGGCTAAGAATCTTGTCTCTCATAATTGAGAGTGGCATCGACAGTCTAGATGGGGAAAAATGATTTGCCTTTAACTCCCAGTCAGGGGAAGGGAGGGAATCAAAGTCGACATGGTTATATAACAGAGTGGGGGGGGGGTTAGGTTAGGTAACAAAGGTGGGGGCAGGACCAAATTATGTAGAGGAAAGAAGAAAGGGGGGACTGCAGAGTCATTTGAGCTAGAGGAAGGGATGGAGGACATGGGTCCAGAGGGTAAATCGGGGAGAGGTGGATGTGTGGGATGCAGGGGTGGTGAGGGAGGGATGATAGGGAGACTTGATTCAAATTATAAAGGATAATTAGGAGGAAATGAGGGAACAATTGTACATGTGGATTGATGCCAAGAAGCTGGAGAAGAGTGTTGTTGATTCCTCAAAGTAGCCAATAGACACGTGACACAGTCTCAGAGAAGATGACCCATTTCATGGCACTGGAGGTAGTGAAAAGGAACCCCCCAGTAATTGATATTGATCAAGGTGGAGAAACCATGCCACTGAATCTCCAATTCCTCTAGGAGTCTGGCCCCCAAATCCCACTAGATAAGAACCCAAGCCATCCTTTTTTTCATCTACCCAAATATTCCCTCATTCCGGTAATAAAATCGACCGATTCTGTTGGCTATCACAGAGATTGCACTTAGATTCCATAGCTCCAAAAGGAGGTCGGGCAACTTAGCCCAAGTGAATTGTCGGTGGGGTGAATCGGTGAAGGGGTCTAAACCAGGCATTTAGCACTGAAGAAGAAGCTAAGCCCATCCATGTACCCATGGGGAGGATAAGATGCGTTCGACATCTTCCATGTTGAGAAAATGAAAGCAAATTTGACCTTTAAAGAGGAGACTGATTTTGGGTCTGTATTTTAGAATTGGGAACCACCATTGTTGAATCCAGCTTTTGATATGTTCTCCCGACCAATTCAGATGTTTCCATCGACCCATTATAGCCTTCTGATGTAGAAATTTAATGTTACTCCATAAACATTCTGTCTCCATAACCAGAGGAATAGGGTCCTGTCGAGCTGGGAGAGGATTTCTGGTAGGCTTATGTCGGGAGCGGTCTCTAAAGGGAACAATGTCGGAGGCATTAGGACCAGAGCTAAGAAAAGGGGACATGCTAATAGAACAGGTGAGGGTGTCTCGCTCTGCATGAACAATGATATCAATGAGGGTCTCTGGGTGAAAAAAACAGCTGGTCCATCATTTCAATATGGTGCCAGATGGAGGCTACGAGTCACACCTGAAGAGGTACTTATGAATGTCGAGAGAGTAACTACAAGGTCATTCACCTCCGATCCCAATGAGGATATGAAGGACATTTACATAATAAAAAAGAAGCCGAATGTAGTATAAGAGTAGAGTTCGTTATGAAGGAAGTAAGTAATAGGGTCGCTGAATTAAATGAGTCGATTCCACCGAAGCGACAATACCACTCACAATAGGATCCGTAGGATAATTCAAATATGATGTCGGTCCGATGCACCATGGTCCGAATTCAAATTAGAAAGGTAGCAATAGAGCAAGAAAATAAATTGGTCGGAACGATGAATTAGAGGAAGATTCGAAGTTCCACAACATCTGTTAGAATGTTTAGAGAACGGTTTATGATGTAGCCATTAATACGATCTTAGTTCCCGCAGAGACCCCCACCATCTGAGTCTGTGAATAATCTGGAATACAACTCTATAAAATTTATGGAATGAATACAAGGATATATAACGTTATACCCATTAACAAGCTACCTATCCACAACAACAGACCCTACCATTAGTGCATAAACATGTTATGGCCTTCTGGATTCGATCTTCATAGTGTCAACTATTCTAGTGTGTTCTCGCTCCCTTGATTTTGTTGGAATTTTTGAGAATTCCAGAACAATATAGAGAGAGTAATACTCTCCTTCTAACATAGAAAACATAGCAATTTTTCCTGTCATATGGTTGCTACATCCTGAATCTAGAAACCATAAATATTCACTCTTTTCCCTAGCCATATTACATGCTAAAAACAATTTATCTTGGCTAATATTTTCTCTAGTGAAATTTGCACTGGGTCTATTACCCATATCATTCTGCTTCTTCCTATATTCATTTGCATAATGCCCATATTTTTTACAATAATGACACTAGACATTAGATTTTTCATACCTTTGTCCATGGGCATGTTTTTGTCTACTTTTCTGGCTGCTGCTTTGGCCTTGGTTCTGATTTTGATTGCTGCCCCTTCCTTGAGCATTTGTTGGGCTATTTCTTCCTCCTCTGTTTTGGCTTCTACCTCTTCCTCTCTTGTTTCCTCTACCTTGACGTCTTCCTCTTCCAAAGGACATTTGGGTCTTGAAGGTATGCTCCAAGGATGAGTTTTCATTTCTACCCAATCTCTGTTCATGTGTCATCAGTGATGCATTAAGCTCATCAACTGAAAAGTTCGAGAGATCCTTTGTCTCTTCTATGGTGGTGACTATAACATCAAACCTTGAGGGTAAGCTCCTTAAAACTTTCTCCACTATCCTTCTTTCTTCAAGTGTCTCTCCATGAGACCTTATCTGTGTGACCATTCCAATCACATGTGTGAAGAATGAGTCTATGTTATCAGATTCCTTCATGCAGAGAGTCTCAAAATCTCTCCTCAACAATTGTAGTTTTTCTGTCTTCACTTTCTCCATGCCTTGATAGGCTGTCTTGAGATTTTCCCATGTTTCTTTGGATCTCTTAGCTGCTTCTATCCTTGGAAACACACTCTCATGTACTGCTTGATAGAGATAGAAGAGGGCTTTAGAGTCCTTCTTCTTATTGCTCTTTAACAAGTCCTTCTCTGCTTGTGTTAAGGAATTAAACTCATTTTCATCTACTGGTTCTTCAAAACCATCCTCAACAAGTTCCCATAAGTCTTGAGAGGCAAACAGAGTTCTCATAGTGATTGCCCAATAATCATAGTTCTTCCCATTGAACTGTGGGAGATGAGCATTACCAATACTCATGCTCGTGCTGGCTCCCGCCATGCCTAGCACTCTTGAAATATGCTTTAAATCTTGACTGTGATATTTAAAATAAACTAACTGTATTCAAACAGTAATAGAAAAAAAAATCTGTCTTGAGAATACCTTGGATTCTTTTTGACTGAGCCTTCACTCTGCTGGAGAAGCTGCTGCAACAAAAATCCTTCCTTCAGCTTCTTTGACACCTTTAAAGAGCTTGGATTAGCTTTGATACCATGCTGGAATTTCTGAGAATTCCAGAACAATATAGAGAGAGTAATACTCTCCTTCTAACACAGAGAAATTAAAAAAAATTGTTTCACTGGTAGACAGAGTTTGCACACACTTCAAATTCTATATCATTAATAAAAGAAACTGTTACAAAAGTCTTCCTCTGTTGAGGAATTACAAAATTTGGAATGCTGCAATAACACAGTGCCAAGAGATTCTTCTCTGTCTCACCAAAACACACTGAACAATGCTGTACAGAAAAGACTCTGTTTTTCACTCAACAAAATTAGCCTTCGGGCTCACTGTCTCTCTTTTTTAACACTCTGCTGTGTATAAAAAGAGTGCTCTGTTTTTCTTAATACACTCTCGGCTGTGTATATTTTTGCACTGCTGTGCAATCGCATATATATCTTAAGCTTTCGAGCTTTTTTACTTTATATGTTGCGCGATGTACCACAAAAAAGAACTTTATGAAAAGGTGTATGTATATATTATAAACTTATAGTTTATAATATATACATATTACAATCGTTTATGCATATGTATGAGACAAGGTTTAATAAACCTTTGTCGCGTGGTCCAAATGTTTAAAACAACAAACATTGCCGCATTAAAACACAACTTTATAAACCCCCGAATTTCAAAACTTTTAAAACTAGATTGCAAAAGAACTTCACATCAAAAAAACTGATGTTGACGTAGGGCGGAAATGTGATGCGAAGATTTTATGGACTATAGTTTATAAAGTCTTCAGGTCCGGAATTGAGGTTCGTGGACGGGCTAAAAAAAATGCGAAAACTTTATGCATTTGAGCTTATGATCTTTCAGGTCCGGAACTGACTTTGCGAGCCGGCTCCAAAAAATAATGCAATCCAATGATAAGCCTCCACCTGTTGTGCTGACATGGCGAGTGGGACCAGTAACTGCAAAGGTAAGTGGGGACCGTCGAATACGTGGCCCCTGTTCAAACGTTTGAAAGAACCGGCGCGAGCAAAAAAACATAGGTTGTTGTGTTATCAAAACGGAAAGGTCAACCTTATTAAGACTGTAAGGGCTTTGAAGCCCGAAATAACAAATACATGAGAATGGAAATTATCGGTCCTGTAAATTAAAAATTATGAACTCAGAAATGGAAAGCGACTGCTTGTAAAGCCGCAAATCTCTTCTGCACATTCTCTTTCGCAGGTGTACAAAATTGCAGTTGAAATTAACATTTCAACACTCCCCCTTAAGTTCAACTGCTGGGTTATATGTCATACCTATGCATTTCCTCAGATATTCAAAACTCTTTTGTCTCAATGGCTTTATCAGAATGTCTGCAAACTTCTCCTGAGTTCTGCAGTGTTTTAAAATAATTTCTCCATTGTTCACTAACTCCCTGATGTAGTGAAACTTGGCATCTATATGCTTTGTTCTTTTATGAAACACGAAATTCTTTGATAATGCAATAGCTGAGCGATTGTCACAATAAATCACTGTACCTTTTCTGTGAATAATCAGGAATACAGTTCTATAAACTTTCTAGAATGAATACAAGGATATATAACGTTATACCCATTAACAAGCTATCTATCCACAGCAACAAACCCTACCATTAGTACATAAACACGTTATGGCCTTCTGGATTCGATCTTCATAGTGTCAACTGTTCTAGTGTGTTCTCGCTCCCTTGATTTCAGAGTTAAGATGCTTCGTCCTCTAAAGTTATTTTGAAGATGATTTGAATACACAATCTGAAATCTGAAATGCTGTTAGCCCCGTTAATATTCTTTCAGGCTTTTGAATCTTTTGTATTTTCGTCGCATCTACTTCTCGAGTGTGTGTATTTTTTTATATTCCCGCTCCTATAATATTGTGTTAGTTCACTCCCAGATATGTCTCTTTCCCTTCTAGTTGACAATGGACCATCGTAAATGTAGTTGCCAAATCTATATACCAAACATGTATAAATAAGGTTAATATAGGTTTGGAGGAAGCCCATAGCTTCCTCAAATCATGGTTGTGTTGCCAGCCTCTTTCCTCTTTAGAGATCACTCTCCCTGAAAACAGTTGAGAGAGTGAAATAAGTAATGATCATGGCTTATGTAAATATCAATACCCTATACCAGTTTAACAAATGGAAAACTAAAATGGATTGAATGGTACAAATCCTGCTTACCCGTGCAACACGAAACCACTTACATCCCCAACATGAAAAAGTGTGTCTCTCCAAATTTGAACAGTGTTTAAGTTGTAATAGTGTTAGAGATGAGTGGCTAAGGTGTGTTTGCAATTAGGGCCACGATGGTTAATAAAAACATCGTAGCGGGGATATGAGGTTGAGGCAGGAGAAACAACAATGGAGAGAGTAGGGGTGATTTTAAGCTGTGTCATTGAAATTTGACTCTGTATGAAAATAGTAACAATAAGCACAGTGATCACTGAAAACTGTAGGTGACCATGCACATAAAATAAAAGGGTCTAAGCTTTCGAAACTTAGGAGACCTTGACATCATCAACCTCATCGACCGATCTCTTTCTCTCGTCATCTCCTTGAGTTTTCCACCTTTCTAGTCTCAGACGAACTCATTTAGTATTTTGTAGCACCATACCTTTGTCACAATTTTCTACATATGTTTTTCCGTCATACTTCCGCAAGTTTATTTTTTTATATTATTTTTGGCATTTTCGAGGATTCACTTGCATTCCAACAACTGTTGAAATTTTCAGTCCCATTGACCTTTTTTGGTCTTTCTTCGGATATTAGTATCTTATATTATATGCACTGTATCTGCATGGAAATGGCATGGCCTGCATCCTCTTTCTGGAATCTGCACAATTTATAGCTTCTTTGCATATGTTTTATGCATATTTGTTCATGGGCTATACAAGTTTGAGCTATATATATAACCTTCTCATGGTATGATTTTCTTGGATAGAAAAGTGCAAATTGATAATAGATTCTTGATATTATCATTTTGAAATTACTTAAGATATTGGGATATTTTATTCTCTCTAAAATATGCCTCATCGGTTGGATAGTGGGTTAACCTAAGTGAAGCATGTTTTGATATCATATGATAGATGTCATATTCTACTTTATTTAGGACATTTCCATTCAAGATTTATCGGTATAATAAGTTTGTATATTAATTTTTAAATTCCTCAAATATGCAAATGATTGATTATCAATTGTTCTATGAAATAAGAAAACACCCTTAGGACTTAAAATTAAAGTGATACACATTAATTAAGAAGAAAATGTTAAATGAGTAGTTAAACCTTATTTTGATATTCATACCTTCAATTTTAATCGTTTACTTAAAACATAATTCCAAGCTTATGTTATATAACATAGTTCCATTTGACGATTCACAAATACGAGTTTGGTTAAGCTTTCCTTTAAATGGCTATGTTGGGGACATAGTAGTGTGATAAGGCTTCTTAAGAGGGGTTTACCCTACATTCTTACAAGTTATTTTATCTTTAACATGACATTTATGCATTCCCAGGTTTCTTTTCTCTCAAACAAATTACAACTATGGGAAACACAAATTATTGAAAATGAATCCTGTTATTCATGGTACTTTTTTCTATTCACAACTTTTCAATCTTTGTAGTTGGAAGTAGGTGCTCATTTTAATAGAGATGGTTAAGATGGTTAGGATACAAACATTTTTGGTTTTCCTTTTTCAATATAAGAATGGAGATCAAATATAAGTGCAAGCATAAAGTCATGTTGTGTTAGTATCCCAACAATAGGAGCTCTCTGTAAAGGCAAGAAAATGAGAGTGAGAACCACCACATAATATCCAAATGTGAAATAACTTTGACAGAGTTGTAGCTTATGAATTCAAACCCAAAGATGAAAATGATGCTTAGCGTGTGCCAATATGGAGATCCTACGTACAAATTTGTACCTACACTATGCAATGGTCTTGTTGTAAAAGTTAGCTAGCATGGAATCCTATGATCCTATAAACAATATAGATGAGTGAAAAAGTACTAAATGTCGGGTAATTATGTCTGTGAACACTTAACCTTGCTTCTTTAGGCACCACGCAAAGATGTTGCACACCTACTTGCCAAAAAAGGGAAAATTCCTTTGTCAGTGAGGAGGTCTCCACAATAGTGTATGGTGAGGTATTGCAGAATGGATGTAAATCAATATACATTTCTTGTTCCTATGCACTTATGTGTATGTACTCAATCTTGAGATCTCTTCCTGAACCTAGTTTTGGAAAGTCACCAGAACGAAACTTCTGCTTTATGTCTATAAAAAAACAGTATGTGAAAGTTGAAAATCTCTCCTCTTCAGCAAAACCAACAAATGTGACCTAAGGGTAAGGCCATGTAAAACTATTTTTTCTGATAGAGGTCCATCCATGACTGGGAAGCCATTGTGTTTAGTATTCATCAAAATGTGTACAATATTTCCAACTTTCTCTATTCCAAAAAAGGTTATCAGTGGACCTTTAATAACATCCCTAGCAGTCAGGTGTCCCATATATGGTTCAGGATGACCTTCTAGGAATGGAAGCCCCTTCAAGTGCACATTTTCATTATACACACTGACATTGAAGCAATCAATTGTTGTCTTTGATATTAACAAGACCAACATTATAAAAGGGAGCAATGACAAGTTATTTGTTAGCTCCAAAAGGATAAGACACAATGAAACTATCATCCTCATTGAGCCTCCAAGTATGCACTGAGCACAACACAAAGCCCCTCGTCAATTCCAGTGAAGGATGCAATCAAATACCCAACATAACGACCATATAAAAAACCTATCAAAATTACTGGAATGAATAGACCCAATGGTAGCGCAAGTCCATATGTGACCAGCCGCAATGTAAAAATAGTAACAAAGTAAAGCATGAGCGATGATTGACGAAAATCCTTTCTCGTGCCTGAGCTGAAGATGCTTTTAATAGTACCATCATTTTTGTTGAAAATCAAACTTTCAAGGTCATTGTAGTAACCCTATAGACAACAGAATCTCTTGAAGTTTACTTTGCTATCATCGTTAGGACATCCTTCATTGAACATCCTTCTTTTTGCAAGCCAACGAAGTCCAAAAATGCAACAAGATGTAAATACAAAGACATCACAGGCAATAATAATTTTGGATATAGGTCCCTTCCTGTATCAATAAAATCCATGCCATTCATGAATAGCCTATGCACAAACTCCACATATGTTTCAAAAGTGAAATATGGTCTAAAGAGAAAACATCACAATATCTAAAATATACATATTGATAATATACATACTGATTGGTAAGGGCATACAATCTCAGAGTCTTCACAAGAAGGTGGTTGTAGACAACTCCCCTACTCCTCCAATAACTCCAAGTATCAGCATAGGAAGCATATCAACAACCTGATATGTGATCAACACAACACTAACATCAAACATTATGAGGATACCAGTTCCAAATAGGCCACAATTTCCATTTTTACAATAATTTATGAATCCCTCCAGCACCACAACGACCACTACTGTGGTGAAAACTATCCTCCAAAGAAGAGCACTTTGCCACCTGGAAAAGGATTCACAACCACCATTTATCACTATTTTTATTTTTAAATCATGCTTTCACTGATATCAAACTACAAACTAAATGTGCTCTATTTCTGTGCTATAATCCATAATGATTTTCCTCATATGTAGGCATAGTCCATGGTTTGAGACTACATGAATGCAGGTCACATCCTTATCTGACATATGCAGAAGGTTAAACCCTGATGTCTTGTAACCTGTAACTGTAATAAGGATACTTATTCATACATCAAACAAAAGTGTAAATGGAAAAGGAAATAGTTACATACCATGTTGCAATTTATTCTATTGCAAAGAGCACACCACCAATTGGTGCACGAAAAGCTGCAACCACCCCCACAACAACACCACAGGTAATGAGATCACGCCTATATCTATCATTCTTGAAGTAACTCAGCCATATCCATGTTAGATCATAACACCTTGAACCACCCTACCCCAGAAGAGATGCTATGTAAGACCCAGTGTGTATTAGGGGACCTTCCTTCCCTAGATCCAATCCAGCAGACACAACACATATACTTCCGAATACCTGCACACACCCAAAATATACCACCCATTAACAAACAAATGAAACTCAGAAAAAGTTACATTCCAGCATTCAAATATGTAGCTAATGAAAACCATAACTACCATTCTATGTGACATTTTCCATAGAGTCCCTAGATAAAATATCCCGGAATTCATTTTGAATTTTCATGGGGCATTGGATACAGGGCTCCACTTCGTCGACACAATCATGCACATGCATTTTTATGCAGGAATTGGCCGAGTTTCAAAACACTGGTTTTTATAAAATAACTATTTGTCTATTTCAATTGTACATGTGATCTGAATGGAGTATGTTAGTTTTTCTATGATAATTACTCATTCAGATTATACATTCAATGTCTTATGTGTGCTTAAGGGTTCAAGTTTTCTTGCAAATTATCAAGTTTTATGAGTGATTTTTATGTCAATTTAGTGAGAAATTTAACATAAAAAACAAGAGCTGAACAACATAAAATAAAGTACAGAACATCACCATACATAAAATTAACACAATTATTTGATGAATGAGTTCACCCCTCTAGGGCTACATCTCCTTGGTCCGGATTCCATGGCTTGGGCCGCTATATTATGCTCAAATTGTCAAATTGACCAGTTTACAATGCTCCTTTGATCCTGTAACATGCTCCAATGAGTCCAAAATGGATCAAAATGGTTAGCTATCCTCTTTCTGAGCCTGAATTGGTAAAAAATTGGAAAAGTTATGGCCTCTTCAAATTTCTCCACTAAATCTGGCCCTAAGCTAGTTAACTGTAGCCAAAAATGGCATTTTTTCCAAATCTGGAGGTCTGCCAATTAATGTTAAGTGGATATTAGTGCTAGTTAAGCACACTTAACGTGCTAATCATGTGCTTAAGTTAATCCGAATTAAAACTTGGATTAGCGCTAATAAACATGATTAAGGATTAATAAAATCATGTTTAAATTTTAAACTCCGCTTAAGGTCGGAGCTCCCGCCGATGGTCATTGCTGGTGGTTCTATGGGTTGGGGCTGGCCCCTCTTTACCCCCGCTGTAAACAATGTTTAAAAAAAAATATAATTCGGTGCCATATTATTGTAAGGACTATGGTGTAGGAAAAATGGTAAACGGTGGTTTTGTGTGGAGGGAGGTCGCAGGGTTGAACTCTGGCGCCTCAACCTTGAATTTGACCAAAAAATTTACCACACATTTCAACTTTAGGGGGGGGAGGGGGGAATGTTGCGGCCTGTTGAAGCCTAGAAAATCTCTGCTTCAAACATTGGGGAAAACCACCCAGTCGGGACCTTAGGACAACTCCTTTTCCGTTTGGTATGGTGGCTCCGACTGGATTTAAAGGACCAGTTTCCTTATAACTAAATGGGTTGGTGATGGGTTGAATTGGATGGGTGAAAATGGGACTAAATTGACTGAAATAAAACTATCTAATTTAAACTAAATACTGATAAAGAAATTCTAACACTAACCCGGGTAATTATATGTGAATACAACTTAAGATTGTTCCAATTTAACAATAACCATGAAAATGTATTATTATTTAAATTGAAATATGCAGAAACAAATAAATATAACTCTGTTTAAGAAATTAAACAGAGTTGTATTAGCATATTGCATTCATCATTGTATACCATCTATATATACTTATGAAAGATAACGTTTCAATTATACTCAGAAATGATATATAAAAAAAAAACGTAGTGAAAACCAAATATATATAAATGATAGCAAATTTTAAAGCGAATATCATAAGACAAAAGAAATTAACAGTGAACAGATAGAAATACCTCATTCATCTTGAAGACTTTCAAATGAAATCTGATACTCTAATCCAGTAACTCTGATGCAAAATCAAATTCCAAGGTATAGAAATGCAACACTTCAAAGATAATTCCGCATAAAAATCACCAGATGTGATCTTTTTTAAAAAATATATAAGACAGTGGAGTACAGAAATGTAATCTCCAAGTCAAAAATATTAAGATCCAGGACCCTTCTCTAAATGCATGAGAAGGGTTTAAATACTACTTAGCTAAATCTAAAAATAGTCTATTACAAAAATTAAGGATTCGGTTCAATGACCGTCCTTTTCCTAGGCTAAAATACAGTAAAATTAAAACTAAATCTAACTATCTATGAAATTGATCTTTAAACTTGCAAGCATCTAGCATAGTTTTGAGAAGATGTGGTTGACCGACTTCAGAATTCAACTGTCCTGAAAAGATAGAGTCGGCAAGTGTAGGCGCAATCTTCTCTGTAGAATTGATGATACAATTAAGCACACTGTGCTGACTGTGTGGCTTCACCAAGTACGTCCAGTATGAGTCCCAATTTAATCTTGTCAGCCCTTGGATTGATTTTGCTCTTTCTTCTGCCTTTTGCCTCCATTCTGTTTGCAGTTGATGTGCCTGTGGGAGATATCCTGGAACAGTTTCTGAAATCAAATTAGCTTTGTGTAAATTATCATTTACACAATCCGTAAGAGTGTTTTCCGCTGTAGCCGCCTCCTCTGCTGCCTTCTCTGCCCTTCTGATTTGTGCATCCCAGTTATTAAAAATCATTTCTTTATGATTTTCATTAATAATGGGTGCACCAGCTTTTCTGCCTTCTTCTGTTTTTTGCCATACTAAATAATCATTGATCTTTTCATTAATCAAATCATAATCATTTCATAAATCTACGACATGATTTGTGATTTTATCACTCTCTTGGCAAAAAGAATTCCATTGCAAGATTTTTTGGCATAAAACTTCCTCTTGTTGCAGTAGTTGATTGTTTAAAGAGATAGTTTCTGAAATGAATTCTGGAAGCTTAGGATCATCTTTATGCTGATCTTGGATAATCTGTAATTGTTTGTCTTTATCAGCCAAGCTTTTTTGATGTCCTATTTGCATTTCTTGAATTTGTTGTTGTAATTCTTCAAGTTTCAATTGTGCTTCCTTATTGGCTTGTACTTGTTGCAATTTCTGTTGTAGAACTTTTATCTGTTCTTCTTTTTCATTCAACAAAAGTTGTATCTCAAATTCTTTGTCAATTGTTGCAGAAGCATAAGCTCCTGTCATTTGAGATAACTTAGCGAGATTATCAGTAGGTTCTGTGGCAGGATCCTTCCACAAAACATCTACTTGTTCTGCTTCAGTAGCAATTGCACCTTCTAACTTTCTCTTTTTTCTCTGTTTCTTCACTAATGCTTTGTATTTTGGGTTGTAGAATACATCTAGAGGAGGAATTTCCTCTACATTAAGTACAATTTCAGAGGATGGTGTTATTGGTATGTGCTCAGTCACTGTGACGGTGCTGCTTGTTCCTGTGTTCAAAACTTTGGTTGTTTGGACAGGGGTCTATACATTTTGTCCTTCTACATTAATCAATTGGTTAAAAATTTCCAATTCTTTGTCTAACTCAATGATGACTGGTTGTTGCTGTACATTGGTTGGAGGAGGATTTGTCTGTTGAGAAGTCAAAATTTGCTGTTGAGTAAGTTCTTTTGATTGTGCAGAATCTTTCATGGATTCTTCCATTTTATCTTCCTTTTCATTAGACTTATTGGAATGTTCAGAAGTCTCTCTGTCAGATTTTGATTTAGATTTATCTGTACTCGAACTGCCGTTAAGACTAACACTAGGAGTTTGCTCCCTTGCGGACTCTAAGCGCAGATTTTCCAAAGGAATAGGAGTTAGTCTTCTTTCTTTGTAAAGTTTGAATTCTTGGAATTCCTCTGGAGATAGCTGCATTTGAGCTGAATTCAAAACTTCTTTAAATGAATTTCTTGCTTGGAACATATCATCAAAAAGATCCTGTTCCCCGGAAAATTCCCTTACTCTGATTGCATTGGTAAAATTCTTAACAATATCATTTGGGTCGAATAACCTTCTGGAAAATTTGAACAGCTGTAGGCATGTAATGTTTCCTATCTCTTGGAATGCATGACCAATATCGAACAGTGAAAATGTTCCACATTTTACGGGAAATTGTGGCCAAATGCCTTTTTTCTTCTCTTTTAATTCCTTTGTTAAACCCCCTTGGCTGCAGGTCTGATAAGCAATTTCCCGAGCTACAAGTCTATATGGAACATATAGGGGTAAAACATGGGGGGAAGAAGAACTTCCAAAAACCCTAATATAAGTGAACAATTCTTCTCCAAACCATCTCGCGACGGGGAGAATGTCAACCTCTGTTTCTGGGGATAACCTTGGGGCATCCTTATTATGCAATGTTCTGTACAATGGCAGCATTACACCATGGAAAATTTGATAAAAATGGGGGACAAAGTTAGACTCCCATAGTTCCTTATGATACACATGAATAGGCAAAGGATCGTGGATAGTCCATTGCCAACCCATCACAGGGAATTTAGAGACATAACAGATAGCGTCCATGACATAAGCAGATAAATAAAAAGGCGGATAAATCCGCTGAGAAACACTTCGCTTGGATCGGTAGTGAAAAATGGCAGTGGTCAAATTATCAGATAAGATTTTGGCCCAGTCTACAATTGTAGAATTAACGACCGCATTCAACAAAGGGAGCCATTCAGGCAAGATCATATTTATGTCAGGCTTTCCAAAAAGCCTGCATAACATGGCAGCAGCGAAACAATAAGGAGAGGTAAGTGAACCCGTGCTGTACATACCTTGTTTGTTTTTCTTCAATGATTCACTTCTTTTGGTCCACTCCTTTGTGCATTTTGACAAATTTGCATGTTCTCTGGCAAAATCTTCCATGAATTGTTTATTGTAAGTCGCCTGAGGTTCCGACAACTTATACATTAGTCTCAAATCTTCCGTGGTGAATGACCCGATTAGCTCTTGAGCTGGAGTTCTGAATTGTCTGTCTGAAATATCGGTGCTATCCAGCACCCATTTCACCATGTCCGTATACGGGAGAATCCTCGGCCTTGCCGCTATCCTATGCAGAAATGAACAAGCCAGTTCTTTGAGGGTTGCTTCAGACGTATTATTAGAACCTGCTATAGCCACAACTTTCATTACCATAGGATTTTATTCTTCTAACAGATTATACATTCCTTCCCAAGTGGATATACCGGCATCCTTATTACAAGCGGTGTCTGCGTACAGTGAAGCCATTTCTCTGTTTTCAGAATTCGAGCTCTTCTCCTTCTTACCCATAGTGTTTAGTGAAAGCTTTGTATAGACGTTTGCTCCTTCGTGCCTGCATTTTACGAGTTAAATGAGAGTAATGGCATGAGAAAGGTGATGAGATTGTTTTAAATGCAAAGGCGGATGAAATATATTATTATAACGTGAAACGACTTTCAATCAAAACAAAATCTCATTTACCATTAATTGACAATCCATTCATTTAATCCAATCATTAAAGCGCATAACAGATATTGATATGTGGGAAGATTTTCTTTGAACAACGATCTGCGATTTGCTGCGCAATATTGCAATATCGCAATGTCGCAATATCGCAATATTGCAAAATGAAACCATCGCAGTTATGTAAAATAGCGCAAAAGCGGAAATTGCGCAATAGCGCAAAAGCGCACATCGCAAATCTCGCAAAAGCGCAAAATTGTAAATAGCGCAAAAGATATTTGTTTAACATTTCTGTTTTCTGCGCTATGCGATCTGCGACCAATATGTTTATTGTATAGGCTTTTTGGGATCGCATTATCGCAAAAGCGCAAAATCGCATTTTCAGTTTTATAAAATATATATACCATTTTGCGATGGATGCGCTATTTTGTTTAAAGAACAATTTTATTGTAATCTATCATAAACTTAAGTGTTTCTTAATGTTCTTTCTAAGGGATTTCTCTAAGTTTATGATAGAAAGTTTTATTTGAAAAGGAAAACAAATCCTAATTGATTTTTTTGGATTTTTTAACTAAGGGTCCCCATTTATTTATCATTATTACTAATATTAAATAAAAAGGGGGGTTGTTGCTGGTCACAACAATTGGCGATTCACTGAAAGAAACAGTTATCTCTGAAAAAATAAAATGAACACTATATCTTTAGTAAGTAAAGATTTTTAAAGATAATGAAAACTATCTTAGGATAATTCAAATAAAATGTAACTATGAAAAAGAAATAAAAATCATTCACAATTTCTTTCTAATTCCTTAAGAACAAAATCATTTTGGGTTATTTCAGGCTTTTATTGGTGTTAATAATGAAGTAAGTGGATTTCTCCAAGTTTTGGTTTTATAATATACTCTATTGCCATAGGTATTGCCTCTGTTGCTAGCAAACATTCATAGTCTCAACAGGGTTACCTTTAAACCATTAACTATTCATTGTCCCATCCAACTAAAATTATGACTTTTTAAAAGATAAATTCATAAGACCTATTATTTCATGTTTTTGTCTTTTACTTATTTTATTTTTAAGAGCCATTGTTCTGGTTTGGTAGCCAGTGAATAACAATGCCATTCACTAGTTATAATTAAACTGAACAAGCTGGCTCGTGATGAGACCCCTTGTCTTATATTTATAAGCCATTACCCTGTTTTGGTATGCAGTATTGGTAATGTCAGTTTTATTACTCCTTATGAACATGGTAAGTCGGCTCATAATGAAACCTCTTATCTCTTAAATTTTCATATAATTTCTTAGAATTACATTCTAAAAAATCACAACTTAAATGGATGGGGTGAAATAGTTTTATCCTTAAGAATCAATGGATGACAATTTTCAGAGTTTTTTGAGTTCCAAAATTTTGAAAAAATCTTTACTTTTATAGATAACCTTTCTCTGCTCAATAAACTTATAATGATTTACATTCTCTTCAAATTTTCAAAAGATCATGCAATTGATTGAAATAATCTTTCAAAGTTTAACATCTTATTTTAAACTTTCCAAAAACTGTGATCATTCCTTTAAAAATTCTTATTTACACAAAATAAATATTTATAATATTTTTCCTAAGAAATTTTCCTAAATAGTAAACAGTCAATTATAGACCTACTAACAACTTTTATTTGCAAAAACAATCAAAAACTTTGCAGAAAGGAATATGTACAGTTTAAGAAGGGGTTACCTCCTTATAAAAAGAATTTCTTCAAGATAAGCCCATTTACAGGAAGAGATTATCTCTTACCTGTTAGATCTTGGAGTATGAATGTATTTGAGCCTATCTTTTCAATGATATGGAATGGTCCAAGCCACATTTTCTGAAATTTGGTATGCTTACCTTTTTCTTCGTGTGCTTTATCCCATTTCAGAACAAGATCACCAATTGACAAAATTTTTGAGACGGTAGAACTTGCATCAAAAGAAGATTTTACAAACTGTTGATGTTTTTCATGAATACTTTTTTCTTTATCTCTATCTTCTTCTAGTTTAAGGATTTGATCATATCTCAATTGAATGGATGAAGAAGGATTTTCTTCAATAAATTGCACTAGGGTTAATGATGGAAGAGTTAAATTTGATGGTATCACAGCTTCTTTTCCATAAACTAAATTGAAAGGTGAAGTCCCTATTGAAGCTTTTTCAGTGATACGATCAGCCCATAATGCAAAGATTAAAGACTTGTGCCAATTCTTTTGATTTTGATCAATGGTCCTTTTAATGATTTTGATAAGGTTTTTGTTTGTGGATTCAGCCAAACCATTACCTTGTGGATAATAATTTGCTGAATATTTTAATTTAAAACCTCTTTTGACTGCAAATTCTATTAAACTATTTCCAGAGAAGTAAGATGCATTATCAAAGACTAGAGCGTTAGGTACACCAAACCTGGTTATGATGAATTGATCTATGAAATCAATAATTGCATCAAAATTGGCTACCTTCAACGGGATTGCCTCTACCCATTTTGTAAAGTAATCAGTTGCAGTAAGGATGTACTTGTGCTGTTTGGAAGAATGAGGTACTATCTCACCAATAATGTCAAGCCCCCATTGTTCGAATGGTTGCTCAATAGTCACTGGTTGCAAAGGAAAAGCTGGTTTCCTTTGTCTTCCACTTGCAGTTTGAAAAATTTGGCACTTCCTTACGTAATCCTGCGTATCTTTAAAAAGGGTAGGCCAATAATAACCAGCACGAATTATTTTGTGAGCTATGGTCTCACCTCCAAAATGACCTCCTGCTGGTCCATCATGCAACTCCTGCAAAACCTTTTCAGCTTCAGTCTTTTCAAGACATCTTAATAAGATTGAATCATAATTTTTCCTGAATAACACATTATCAATGATCTCATATTTAATAGCCTTTAACCTTAAAGCGCGTTTAATCTTATAACTGAGATTAGAAGGAGCATACCCATTTTTCAAGTAATAGATAAGATCAACATACTGAGATTCAGAATCTGTAACACTTATCTAACTTACTTGAATATCTTGATTTGAATCTTGATTTTCTGGTATGTTATGAGCTCCTGCCAATAATCTGCAAAAACCTTGTCCTCTAAAAATCTTAGCTGGTTTAATATCAATATCATATTATTGCAAGGCTGTTACCCAGTTAGCTCTCTTTTCTCCTACTTCTTTTTGAATTAATAATTTCCTCACTGCAGAGAATGGGACAATGATTTTTGTATGTGTTTTCAAGAGAAAAGGTCTGAAATGTTTGACTGATTTAAACACAGCAAAGGCTTATTTTTCAACATTGGAATAATTAAGCTCAGCTCCTTGCAGATTTGGGCTAAAGAAAGAAATTGGTGCCTCGATTTTCTGATCATTGAGCTGTGTTAAAACAGCTGCATAGGATGTTTCGGTGGCCAAAGTATACAAAGTAAAATCTTTAGAAAAATCCGGGGTATTCAATGCTGGTGCATTAATGATCGCTTGTTTGATTGCCTCAAAGGGTTCTTTCTCTTTATGCCCCCATTTGAATACTGAATTCTTCTTGATCATATTTTGCATAGGTAAAACAATTAAAGAAAAATCAGGAATGAATCTTTTAACAAAATTGATCTGTCCAAGAAACGATTGCATGGATTTTTTATTATGAGGTAAAGAAATATCAGAAATTTCTTTCACTCTATCTGGATCAATATATATACCATCTTTTGACACAACAAATCCTAAGATTTTTCCTTCATCCAAAGAAAAGAAAGATTTCTTTGGATTTAAGAAAATACCAAATCTTCTACATCTTTCAAATATTTGCTTTAAATCATGTAGATGATTGGCTCTCTTTTTTGAAAATATTGTTATGTCATCAAGATAAACAACAACTAATTTATTGATCAGACCTTTAAATGCTATGTCCATGGCTCTTTGGAAGTTGCTCCTGCATTAATTAGACCAAAAGGCATTTTCTGATAAGCATAAGTTCCCCATTTCGTTCTGAAAGTTGTTTTCAATCTGTCATCTGGATGAACTAAAACTTGATTATAGCCCGAAAATCCATCAAGAAAAGACATAAGTTCAGAACCAGCTACCTTTTGAAGTATCTGTTCCATGGTTGGTAATGGGAAATTGTCTTTTAAACATGCCTTGTTTAAATTTCTAAAATCAATACAAATTCTTATATCACCATTTTTCTTCCTTACAGGTACCATATTGGAAACCCAATTGGAGTGCCTGACAGGAAAAATGATTTTGGCTTTTAAAAGTTTATTAAGTTCTGATTTGATTTGACTTTCGAGATTTGGATGAATCTTTCTCAATTTTTGTTGAACAGGTTTAATATCAGGAAGCATTGGAATTGTGTGTTGAATAACCGAAGTATCATACGTTTTTAAATCATCATAATTCCAAGAAAAAACGTTTTCATATTTGTTCAGAAGTTTAATGAAAGCATTCCTTTCCTCTGGTGCTAAATTGAGTCCTAAATTAACGTTTTGAGGTTTAGAATCAGAACCAAGATTTACTAATTCAAACTTCAAAGTGGAACTTTGAAGTTTAGCATTAGTGACTTTCTTGAATCTGTCTTTAATGTCATATAAATCCTCTAATTTAACAACAGATTTCGGAATGGGATTTTCATTACCTTTTGAAGCAATTTGTAAATCATGATCATCTTCGTCAATAATTTTCTCATCATATGATTTCTATGAAGTCATGAAATTTAAAATATCTTGATCATGATAGAATACTCTCCAATTTGTAACATTATCTGGGACAGATGGACGAAAAATCAATTCTACAGAAAACCTATCCGGACTGCAATCTTCAGCAGGAAGAAGTTTAGATGCAACATTAGCTAACAAGTCAGCTGATGTATTCTGATTCCTAGGAATAGGAGAAATATTGAATGCTAAAAAATGAGTGGTAAGATCTTGTACTAGGGTTTGATAGTGTTTAAGATGTCCTGAAAGGCAATGAATAGTATTCCTAACTTGTTTTATAACAATTTCGGAATCACCAAAGACTTTCAAGTATTTAACATCTAACCCTATAGCTTTATAAAATCCTTGAACCAAGGCTTCATATTCTGTGGTATTGTTCGTACACTCAAATTCTAACCTACATGACAACATGGTTTTCTCTCCATCTGGATCAATTAATATGCATCCTTCTCCAGCTCCATCACTAGACTTTGATCCATCAAAATATAACGACCAAAATAAAGATTTATCTATTGACTTATCTACAATAACATCAGAAATATTTACAATTCTGGAAGGATCGGATTGTGAAAAATTTTCTATTTGAGAAACAGAATTATTTACAGAAAAAGGTGATTGAGGTGCTTCGAAGTTTCCAAGAAATGATTCAGCAGAATAACCTCCAAGAATATTGTTGTTGAATGCCACAGGCTCATTAGGTTGTTCGAATTCAGTGACAGTGTGTGTCATATGTTTTTCTCGTTCAATCTTGATTTGATTTGGCTTCCCTTTGTAAGGAAGCCACATATGTGAATAATCAGTTGAGATATAACCATTAAGTTTCGCAGACCAGTCCCTGCTTAAGATTAATCCATAGAATTCAGGAATATCAGCAATCAAAATATCAATTCTTTGGACAATCCTAGGATCAGAAGCTAATCTGATAGTAACTGAATTGATTTCTCCTACAACTTGAACTTTAGAGCAATCCAATTGAACGATATGAACTGCTGATTTCTGTGGTTCGATATTCAATTTGGCACAGACAGAAGTAGACATTATATTGGAGGAGGCTCCAAAATCAATCAAACAATTGTGCAGATTTTTATTGTACATCTCATAAGTCAAAAGAAAAGGAGGAGTTTGAGAATTTGACTTTTCTCCAATGAGCACAGTATCAGTAGCATCTACCTTATCTGGTGGCTTACCAGCTCCTCTAGCCACTTTTGCAACTACACCACTTGGTAAAGGAGCAATTGGTGTAGCATTTAATTCTTTCAATAGCAACTTCTGCTGGTGTTTTAGTTTGCTGAGTTCATGTAAGGAGATGTTGGCTTTGATCTTTTTCATGTCTTCAACAATGTTGTACTCCATAGGATCTGACACCACTAAAGTCTTTGTTGTTGATGTAGGAGGATTAGAAGAGGATGGCTGATTTTGAGTAGGTAATGGAGACGTTTTCTTTACAGGGGATTTTTCTTTGGTACTTGGAGTTGTAATTTTCTTTTTAGGAACTGTTTGCACTAGTTCCGATATAGATTTACTCCTAGTAATTACAGGCATAGCTTCTTCACTATCAGAATTAGGGAGAATAAAATCCCACATTCTATGCAATTCAGCTATTTCTTGATTCTCATCTTCCTCATCTGATACTACAGATGTATCTTCTTCTTCTTCCTCTTCTTCTGATTCTGCATTAGAGATTGCATTAGGAGGTTTAGATTCAACTTGGTTTCTTCTGAAATTTCGGAATGGTTTCTTGGTAGAAGTTTTAGCCACTTGTTTTTTAATTTCAACCATTTCATTTGAAATGGTTTTAAGAACTTTCTGTAAACCTTCCATGTCGTATGGATCTTTGGCCTTTTTCTTTGAATCATCTTTGAAGCTGACTTTCTTTGATTTCCTTTCCTCAATAGCATTTTTCTTTTCTAGAGAAATAATTCGTTTTTCTACTGCAATAGCCTCTTTCATATTCTCGGCTAATGTAGGTTTTGCAGCTCTATCTACAAAAATTGCTATGTTTGAGGGTAAGGCAGTTATGTACCATTCACTTCTGACTTGTTCACTAGGCCTTGAATCTGTGTGAATTTTATTCAAAAGTTTGTTGAATCTAGCGTTGAATTCTTTAATGGGTTCCTTGGGTTCTGCTTTCAAATTTGAGAGATCCTTGATTAAAGTAGCTATTGATCTGTCATCTCCAAATTTGGTTAAAAAATGATCTGCAAAAATGGCCCAACTTGTTATGGATCCCGAAGGCAACGAAAAGTACCATGATCCTGCTGCTCCTTGAAGAGTATAAGGGAATAGTCTGACTACAACATCTTCATGTGTGACTCCATTCAAATTTATAGCCAGCATAAAGTTATTGATATGTTCTTCAGCTTGAATGTTAAGATCTGGACTAAATTTTGGAAGCCATTTTCCAGGATTGTCTGGTAAATCATGTAAAGGTGCAGCCATGTTGACTGCCCTGGAGTAGCCCATGGTCTAGCCATTATTGGAACAACTATTGGAGGAGTAGTAGAAACTGGTGGTGTTTGAATAGAAGTTGTTGGAATAGATGATGTTGAGATTGATGATGATTGAGGAGATGATGTGGGAACAACTGTACTCTGTTGAGTTGGGATTTTGGAAACAGGTAATTGAATATTAGATGTTGAAATTATATCACTTACTGATTCCGATTGAGTTTTTCTTGTCTTGACTCTACTAGGTAAAGGGAATTCTTTCGGAGAAATACCAAGTTTTTCACTTTGAAGCCTAGTAAGAGGTTTCGAAAAAACAAATTTTGAAGTTACACTACCTTCAGATATTTCAGACTCTTCTAGAGATAATGAGAATCCTTTCAATTTATGAATTAAATCTTGAACTTCAGGAGACTCAAGATTTTGATTGTCTGAATATTTTGAGATTTTGGTAGTGGGTGTATGAATATTCTTCACAATTTCTTCTATAATATTTTGTATTTCAGAAGAAATTGAAGAAGTTGATGAGGGTGTTTTGCTCTCAGAATGGCTTGTGGGTAAAGATTTACTTGCCATTCATAGCTCATGCCCTCCTTCTAGCACCAAAAATGTTGAAGCCTAGAAAATCTCTGCTTCAAACATTGGGGAAAACCACCCGGTCGGGACCTTAGGACAGCTCCTTTTCCGTTTGGTATCGTGGCTCCGAATGGATTTAAAGGACCAGTTTCCTTATAACTAAATGGGTTGGTGATGGGTTGATTTGGATGAGTGGAAATGGGACTAAATTGACTGAAATAAAACTATCTAATTTAAACTAAATACTGATAAAGAAATTCTAACACTAACCCGGGTAATTATATGTGAATACAGCTTAAGATTGTTCCAATTTAACAATAACCTTAAAAATGTATTATTATATAAATTGAAATCTACAGAAACAAATAAAGATAACTCTGTTTAAGAAATTAAACAGAGTTGTATTAGCATATTGCATTCATCATTGTATACCATCTATATATACTTATGAAAGATAACGTTTCAATTATACTCAGGAAATGATATATAAAAAGAAACGTTGTGAAAATCAAATATATATAAATGATAGCAAATTTTAAAGCGAATATCATAAGACAAAAGAAATCAACAGTGAACAGATAGAAATACCTCATTCATCTTGAAGACTTTCAAATGAAATATGATACTCTAATCCAGTAACTCTGATGCAAAATCAAATTCCAAGGTACAGAAATGCAACACTTCAAAGATAATTCCGCATAAAAATCACTAGATGTGATCCTTTTTAAAAATATATAAGACAGTGGAGTACAGAAATGTAATCTCCAAGTCAAAAATATTAAGATCCAGGACCCCTCTCTAAATGCATGAGAAGGGTTTAAATACTACTTAGCTAAATCTAAAAATAGTCTATTACAAAAATTAAGGATTCGGTTCAATGACCGTCCTTTTCCTAGGCTAAAATACAGTAAAATTAAAACTAAATCTAACTATCTATGAACTTGATCTTTAAACTTGCAAGCATCTAGCATAGTTTTGAGAAGATGTGGTTGATCGACTTCAGAATTCAACTGTCCTGAAAAGACAGAGTTGGCAAGTGTAGGCGCAATCTTCTCTGTAGAATTGATGATACAATTAAGCGCACTGTGCTGACTATGTGGCTTCACCAAGTACGTCCAGTATGAGTCCCAATTTAATCTTGTCAGCCCTTGGATTGATTTTGCTCTTTCTTCTGCCTTTTGCCTCCATTCTGTTTGCAGTTGATGTGCCTGTGGGAGATATCCTGGAACAGTTTCTGAAATCAAATTAGCTTTGTGTAAATTATCATTTACACAATCCGTAAGAGTGTTTGCCGCTGTAGCCGCCTCCTCTGCTTCCTTCTCTGCCCTTCTGATTTGTGCATCCCAGTTATTAAAAAGTATTTCTTTATGATTTTCATTAATAATGGGTGCACCAGCTTTTCTGCCTTCTTCTGTTTTTTGCCATACTAAATAATCATTGATCTTTTCATTAATAAAATCATAATCATTTCGTAAATCTACGACATGATTTGTGATTTTATCACTCTCTTGGCAAAAATAATTCCATTGCAAGATTTTTTGGCATAAAACTTCCTCTTGTTGCAGTAGTTGATTGTTTAAAGAGATAGTTTCTGAAATGAATTCTGGAAGCTTAGGATCATCTTTATGCTGATCTTGGATAATATGTATTTGTTTGTCTTTATCAGCCAAGATTTTTTGATGTCCTATTTTCATTTCTTGAAGTTGTTGTTGTAACTCTTCAAGTTTCAATTGTGCTTCCTTATTGGCTTGTACCTGTTGCAATTGCTGTTGTAGAACTTTTATCTGTTCTTCTTTTTCATTCAACAAAAGTTGTATCTCAAATGCTTTGTCAATTGTTGCAGAAGCATAAGCTCCTGTCATTTGAGATAACTTAGCGATATTATCAGTAGGTTCTGTGGCAGGATCCTTCCACAAAACATCTACTTGTTCTGCTTCAGTAGAAATTGCACCTTCTAACTTTCTTTTTTTTCTCTGTTTCTTCACTACTGCTTTGTATTTTGGGCTGTAGAATACATCTAGAGGAGGAATGTCCTCTACATTAAGTACAATTTCAGAGGATGGTGTTATTGGTATGTGCTCAGTTACTGTGACGGTGCTGCTTGTTCCTGTGTTCAAAACTTTGGTTGTTTGGACAGGGGTCTGTACATCCTGTCCTTCTACATTAATCAATTGGTTAAAACTTTCCCATTCTTTATCTAACTCAATGATGACTAGCTGTTGCTGTACATTGGTTGGAGGAGGATTTGTCTGTTGAGAAGTCAAAATTTGCTGTTGAGTAAGTTCTTTTGATTGCGTAGAATCTTTCATGGATTCTTCCATTTTATCTTCCTTTTCATTAGACTTATTGGAATGTTCAGAAGTCTCTCTGTCAGATTTTGATTTAGATTTATCTGTACTCGAACTGCCGTTAAGACTAACACTAGGAGTTTTCTCCCTTGCGGGCTCTAAGCGTAGATTTTCCAAAGGAATAGGAGTTAGTCTTCTTTCTCTGTAAAGTTTGAATTCCTGGAATTCTTCTGGAGATAACTGCATTTGAGCTGAATTCAAAACTTCTTTAAATGAATTTCTTGCTTGGAACATATCATCAAAAAGATCCTGTTCCCCGGAAAATTCCCTTACTCTGATTGCATTGGTAAAATTATTAACAATATCATTTGGGTCGAATAACCTTCTGGAAAATTTGAACAGCTGTAGGCATGTAATGTTGCCTATCTCTTGGAATGCATGACCAATATTGAACAGTGAAAATGTTCCACATTTTATGGGAAATTGTGGCCAAATGCCTTTTTTCTTCTCTTTTAATTCCTTTGTTAAACCCCCTTGGCCACAGGTCTGATAAGCAATTTCCCGAGCTACAAGTCTATCTGGAACATATAGGGGTAAAACATGGGGGGAATCAGAACTTCCAAAAACCCTAATATAAGTGAACAATTCTTCTCCAAACCATCTCGCGACGGGGAGAATGTCAACCTCTGTTTCTGGGGATAACCTTGGGGCATCCTTATTATGCAATGTTCTGTACAATGGCAGCATTACACCATGGCAAATTTGATAAAAATGGGGGACAAAATTAGACTCCCATAGTTCCTTATGATACACATGAATAGGCAAAGGATCGTGGATATTCCATTGCCAACCCATCACAGGGAATTTAGAGACATAACAGATAGCGTCCATGACATAAGCAGATAAATAAAAAGGCGGATAAACCCGCTGAGAAACATTTCGTTTGGACCGGTAGTGAAAAATAGCAGTGGTCAAATTATCAGATAGGATTTTGGCCCAGTCTACAATTGTAGAATTAACGGCCGCATTCAACAAAGGAAGCCATTCAGGTAAGATCATATTTATGTTAGGCTTTCCAAAAATCCTGCATAACATGGCAGCAGTGAAACAATAAGGAGAGGTAAGTGAACCCGTGCTATACATACCTTGTTTGTTTTTCTTCAATGATTCACTTCTTTTGGTCCACTCCTTTGTGCATTCTGACAAATTTGCATGTTCTCTGGCAAAATCTTCCATGAATTGCTTATTATAAGTCGCCTGAGGTTCCGGCAACTTATACATCAGCCTCAAATCTTCCGTGGTGAATGACCCGATTAGCTCTTGAGATGGAGTTCTAAATTGCCTGTCTGAAATATCAGTGCTGTCCAGCACCCATTTCACCATGTCCGTATATGGGAGAATCCTTGGCCTTGCCGCTATCCTATGCAGAAATGAACAAGCCAGTTCTTTGAGGGTTGCTTCAGATGTATTACTAGAACCTGCTGTAGCCGCAACTTTCATCACCACAAGATTTTCTTCTTCTAACAAATTATACATTCCTTCCCAAGTGGATATACCGGCATCCTTATTGCAAGCGGTGTCTGCATACAGTGAAGCCATTTCTCTGTTTTCAGAATTCGAGCTCTTCTCTTTCTTACCCATAGTGTTTAGTGAAAGCTTTGTATAGACGTTTTCTCCTTCGTGCCTGCGTTTTACAAGTTAAATGGGAGTAATGAGATGAGAAAGGTGATGAGACTCTTTTAAATGCAAAGGCGGATGAAATATATTATTATAACGTGAAACGACTTTCAATCAAAACAAAATCTCATTTACCATTAATTGACAATCCATTCATTTAATCCAATCATTAAAGCGCATAACAGATATTGATATGTGGGAAGATTTTCTTTGAACAACGCGCCTTTATGAATCTGCGACATTGCGATCTGCGATTTTCTGCGCAATATCGCAATATCGCAATGTCGCAATATCGCAAAATGAAACCATCGCAATTTTATAAATAGCGCAAAAGCGCAAATTGCGAAATAGCGCAAAAGCGCACATCGCAAATCTCGCATAAGCGCAAAATTGTAAATAGCGCAAAAGGTATTCGTTTAACATTTCTGTTTTCTGCGCTATGCGATCTGCGACCAATATGTTTATTTTATAGGCTTTTTGGGATCACATTATTGCAAAAGCGCAAAATTGCATTTTCAGTTTTATAAAAGATATATACCATTTTGCGATGGATGCGCTATTTTGTTTAAAGAACAATTTTATTGTAATCTATCATAAACTTAAGTGTTTCTTAATGTTCTTTGTAAGGGATTTCTCTAAGTTTATGATAGAAAGTTTTATTTGAAAAGGAAAACAAATCCTAATTGATTTTTTTGGATTTTTTAACTAAGGGTCCCCATTTATTTAACATTATTACTAATATTAAATAAAAAGGGGGGTTGTTGCTAGTCACAACACGGCCCAAGGCTGCACCACGTGTCCCCACCCGATTGGATCCAATATTAACGAGTAAAAACTTGACACCACCCTCCAATCGGACCAGTTCCAAGATGCCACTTGGAAACCTACCATTCGCCTGCAGAAAATGCCAAAAAATGAACCTGCACATTTAGTATTCCATGTCAGCAGTACAGACTGCTGACTAGGCATCTGATTGTATTTTTTTTTAAAATTTAGGTCGTTTTCGGGAGCACACGATGACCATTTTTCGTGAAATGAAGTGCGCCAAATTCAGAACAGTGAGCACTACGCGGTTGTTCAAGTTTTGTGCCAATATAATCACTTTGATTCTTGAGCATAAAATTGAGCCCCTGATCATCCCTCCCCACTGGAAGTTTTTGGAACCCAAAAGATCATATTAAATTGCTGAACAGGTGAGGGTACAATTCCCTCACCTTCCTAATTTCAATCCATTTGGCCTTTGAAGGATTTGTTCCTTTAAGTCCCACTCGAAGATAGTCAACATTTCCTCTTGTCGATGTCCTTTTCCTCCTGTCAAGTATGGTGTCTTGCTGTAGCTCAACAAAGAAATATGGACAAAAATATTCAATAGACGGCAGCTGAACATTCTCTCCTTGATCTTAAATCAAAGAGGCTCATAAAATCTCAAAATTTGAACATTAACAACTGAATAAATTTGCATGTATGAAGGAAAATCAAGCTTGAAGGAATTGTTACCAATATTTTCCAGAATTTTGAAAGGACCATAACGAATTGGTTTCAACATTTTACCTTCTCCTTGAAGCCTTTCCTTGCTAATGTGAAGCCAAACTTCATATCCAACTTGAAACTTATGATCCACCTGATGTTTGTCATGCCTCACCTTCTACTTGCTTTGACTTTTCTCTAGTTGCTCTTGCACTGTTTGAAGAATCAACTGAATTTGCTCAATGAATTTCTTTGCTTTATCTATGTCACTATGTCCATCGATAGCTACATCTTTTCCAAATATGCAATCCAAATGTGAATTTGACAAGTAACCAAGACATGCCTCAAATGGCGATGTTTGAGTAGAAGAATTTTTTACATGGTTTTAAGCATGCTTAATGAAATGCAACTGTTCATCCCACAACTTAGGATGTTTTCTACAATATCCTCTAATAATATGAATGAGTGTTCTATTAACCACCTTGGTTTGGCCATCTGTTTGCAAATGAAAGGTTGTACTCTTCTTCAACTTAGTGTCCATCAAGTCCCATAAACTTGACCAAAAATTCCCAACAAATCGAGAATCTCGATCACTTACAATAGATGTAGGCAACCCAAAATGAACCCATACATTTTGAAAGAAAAGATGAGCTGTTTGTTCAGCTCTAACTTTCTTTTTACATGGCATCAAAATACACATTTTGCTAAACATATCCACAACTACATACAAGTAATCATGACCTATTTTCAAAAACGGAATACCTCCTACAAAATCCACTAAGATACTCTCCCATGGACGTGAAGGAACCGTAAGTGGTGTGTACAATCCTAGCTTCCTATTACTAGGCTTACTGACTGCACATAAAGAACATCCTTTAATAAAATGTAACACACTTTCAAGCATACGAGGCCAATAACAATACCTCTGATAATTTTCCATTGTTTTTCTTACACCAAAATGTCCCGCAATAAGAGAAGTGTGTGCTTCCCTTATGACATTCTCTCTCTCACCCCGTGGAATACAAAGCTTGCCCAAATGATACAACAAGTTATTATGAACATGATAATATAATTCCTCAACTTGGTGACCTTGACTCAAGTTTTCATAAACACATTGAAATTCATTGTCAAATGCATACTGTTCAATGTAACTTTCAAGTAAAACAGAAGTATTCTTGAGTAAAGTAGCTGCATTTATAATAGGCCTAGAAAGAATATGAACAAAATTTTTGGATATACCTTTCTTATACCTGATAATCAAGTGGAATTGCTGCAAGAATCCCATCCATCGAAAGTGCCTTGACTGCTGCAATTTGGTTTGTGATTGTAATTATTTCAACGGTTGGTGATCAATGTGAATGATGGTTTCCTTTCACATCCAATAATGTTTCCATTTCTTCACACTTTGTACCAACGCATGTAGCTCCTTTTCATATGTAGGATAATTGATCACTGTATCATTAAACATTTCTGAATGGAATGAAATAGGCTTACCATGTTGTAAGAGGACTGCGCCCATGGCATAGTCACTTGCATATGTCTGAATCTCAAAGGGTTGTCTCAAGTCCGGTAATGAAAATATTGGAGTTGAACTGAACTTTTGCTTCAAAGCATCAAATGCTTTTCGTTGATTGCCTCCCTACTGGAATACTTTCTTAACACTTGTCAATGCATGTAACGAGGCTGCAATAGCGGAAAATTAGCAATGAATTTCCTCCAATACTGTGCTGCTCCTAGAAAAATTCTTACCTTCGTTACTAAATTGGGTGTAGGAAAATTCACAGTGACCTTAGCTTTAGAGGAGTCTATATTTAGCTCATCTACTCCAAAAATATGTCCCTGATACACTAAAGAAGTTTTTCTAAATTCACATTTCGACGTTTAAAAAAAAGATTTGATGCAGGAGCATCCAACTCAGGGTAGACAAAAAGGATAGGTTTTTGTCTTACTGTTACAATTGATTTCTGACAGGTCATTGATCCTGTGGTTTTTATTTTTATTTTAGGAAATTACCATTAGGGCCAAAACGTTAATTAAGTTCTATAATTTTACTAAAAGGTTTTCTTTTAACTTGCATTTGAAATTCGTTCTTACATTAAAAGAACATAGTCAAGAATGTAGTTGTAAAAAAAAATGGTTGATAGTTTCAAACTGAAAACTGTTTCCTACAATGATACAAAAAGGAAGAAAACACATTCTGTAAGGTTCGATTTTTTCCATCACAGAGATGAAGAGAATAACAAAACAAAACAGAGATTTTTGTTTCAGAAAAACCATCTGAGTCTATAAAATTTGCAGCCAAATACTGTTGTATTATTTTTCCTTTTGTCTATTGATATACTATTAAATGTGAAAACATTGACTAATTGCATGTTCAATGTAATAAGAACGAAATTAAAGCATCATTGAAACTCAAGCGCATAGAAGTAACGTTGAGTACAGGAATCGGAGAAGTCAAAGAAAATTATGAGTTGAAAGCACAAGATTTCGGCAAGTTCACACAAGCGGAAGCATTTCACAAGTACATTCGAATTAACAGATAAATAACCATTCCTAGGTATTCAAAAAATTTCTTTCTGATAGAATTTAACAAAAACGTTTTTTTCATTGATTATAAATATAAATGTCTCTGAAGAGTCCCGAAGGACTATAAACGAGTATTACATATCAAGTTACAGATCAAAGTTACAAGTTGGGGTTTTCGAAACCCAGAACTTACAGCATCTAAACTGAAGACAAGCCAACAAACGGAAAGCGGAGGAAGAACAAAGGGTTGAACACATAATTGTTTTTCAAACCCTAGTCTTTTTACACTGGAACAGACTTCGACAACAGAATTAACACAAAGAAAATTACAAAGAGAATCGAGGACAGAAACCCTGTTCTAAACCAATCTAGCTCAAATTAATAGAGACATATCAAAAAGCGACCCTACCCATTTAAGTTGGGGTCGATAACTGTGAAAGCGAGAAGATCTCAAGTGGCCAAAGACTATAACCACCTACAAAGGAACGAAAACTACAAGGGATTAGTATCCATGCAAATTAAGAGCATAGTATAGAGATTTAAAACAAGAGAAAGTAAATGAATTTCAGAGTATAGTTACCTGGGCAAAGAAACATCAACAAAAGTGAATTTTTGGTCAAAACTCTGCAAGGCTTGCTCACAAGGAGCGAGAACATTAGAGCCTAGTAAAAATATTGGAAGAACTGAAGCATGGAAGGATAGTTTACCTTTCGAAAGCCGAGTTGAGCTGAGGCAAGTGTCGAAAGAAACCCTCAGAGAATTTCGACCTGTAAGTGACAAAAAGAATAAGTTAAAAGCACCAGTAGATTGGAGATGGAGCTCGATAAAAATTTTCAGACCGAACAAGTATACAGAGGAGGTGAATAAGTTAAGAAATTGGAAGATTACTACCTTGCGAAGGACTGCTGAGAGCCATCAAAAGACTTTGGAAAGAAGTCGTGCCACAAAGACAGAGCAAAGAGCCGAATAAGCATCATATTGGCGGAGCAAACATAGGGTAAAAACCCTCACAGTGGCAGACCATACAGAATGAAACCCTCACTGAGTCGAACAAGTGAAAAATGAAAACCGACTGAGTGGTGTTAGGGTTTTAAAACAGCGCGGGAGGGTGAATTTCGAGAATAGGACAAGTGTCAATCGTGATAGTTCACAAGGACCTGCGGAATAAATAACAATTGATTGCAATCAACAAACCAAAACTGTCAACGTACCATACAAATATCACAAATATCAAACCAATAATTTTACTATTATTCAAATCTGTAATGTGTATGCGAAATGACAATTCATATGATATAAACTGTGACATATATTAAAGTTTTGTTCAAAGAATTTTGAGCGCAGATTTGGTGTTAAGGGTTGGGCCCCATCATGATTGCTCTTTTCTCATGACATCAAGAACCTTGTTCACATGCATAACATGCTCTTCTCGTGATTTGATGAATATCAACATATTATCTAAGTAGACAATGAAAAAATCATCTAGAAATGGTCTTAATACATCATTCATAACTCTCATGAAAGTAGATGGAGCATCGCAAATACCAAAAGGCATAACAAGCCACTCAAACAATCCTTGTTTAGTTTTAAATGCGGTCTTCCATATTTCCTCATCAGTTATTCTAACTTGATGATAACCACTTCTTAAATATAACTTAGTGAAATACTTTGCATACCTCAATTGATCAAGAAAATCATCAATCCTTGGGAGTGGATAATGATTCTTTGTCATGATTTTGTTTAGTGCTCAGAAATCCACACACATGCGCCATGTACCATTTTTCTTGGATACCAATACAATCAGTGAGCCACATGGCGAGGTAGATCGATGAATGATACCTTTGTTAAACAATTCTTGGATTTTCTTCTTGATTTATGCACTTTCCATTATCGACATGCGATACATGCCAATGTTAGGGAGTGGAACATCCTGTTGCAGCTGCATCTCATGTTGGATTCCCCTCTTGGGAGGTAACCCCCTTGGCTCTTGAAACATCTTGCCATGATGACTTACCACATTAAACAAATCAGAGTTTAATCTATCATCAAATCCTTCAAAAGATTCAAAATCCTTATCATTCTTTTGTTTGATCATAAGAAGCACAAATTTTTTGCTTGAGTTTACTAGTCTCTTCATTTTCCTAACATTAACCAAAGAGAGGTTTAGCTTTTTGTGATGAGATCTCACAATATATTCCACCCCATATTTGAACAAGTGGTACTCCTCATGGTGATAGAAGAATGCTTTCCTGTCATAGAGATATGGACTACCCAAAACAATTCCAGATATGTCAAGTGGTACAACATCTAATTCAACTTCATCAATAAAATTTGCGGTAATTGACAACCAGAAAATGCATTTTCTTGTAACTTGTAAGTTTGTATCTTTGGTTATCCAACCCAATGGGTATGGCTTATGATGAGGTAAGGTTTCAAGACTCAGCTTCTTGACTAGGTCTTCAGAGATTAAGTTCGCTTGACACCCACTATCAAATAATGTGTCAATTTTTGTATGTTTTGAAATCACTCTTACATGAAACAACTCTATTCTTGCTTCTTCATTTGGAGTGTTATTGTGAGCATTTGAGGAACCAGTACTTGCTATGGCTTATTTTCCCTTTGTGACCATGGCTACAATTTTAGTCTCATATCCTAAATCAAATCCAATATATTGTGTGTGGTAGAAGTTTTTTTTTGTTTCCCCTTATTGTTGAATTTCTTAGGCCTCAATTCTGGATGAAGTTTCCAACAGTGGGCTTTGTCATGACCCTGTTTGGAACAATGAGTACATGTTTTTTTCTCCCCTTATTTCTTAATGGATGCATTATTATTTTTTTTACCCTTGAAACCATTTCCTTTTTCACCACCCTTGAATGGTTTCTTTCACCCTTATCTTGTACATTTCCCCCTCTTGCCTCAAGGTGTGTAGATTGCACACATAACTCATATAAACTAGTGGGATTAAACATGAGGATGGTATGTTTCAGGTAACTATGCAATCCACCTATGTACTTCAACAAATTTTCTTGGCTATGCAAATCAACCCCTAGCATATGAGCTATTCTCCTAAACACATGAGTATAATCTTGCACACTTTGATCTTTCAATTGTCTAAAATTTTGCTAACTCATAATAGCTTTTTGCATGTAAGCTAGAGGATAGAATTGCCTTTTAATGGCAGCAATAAAATTTGACCAACACATTGAAATCTTACTGTGTTTCTTAATCTCCTCTTGTGTCTTTTCTTCCCACCATACAAGTGATGATCTCTCCATCCTCAAGGAGTCCAATTGAATCTTTATGTCATCTTCTTTAAGGTTCTGAATTCTACAATAAACCTCCAATTGAAAAATCCAATTTTCCAGCTTCTCTGCATTCCATTCTCCATTATACATTGGAAGCTAAAACTTAACATCAAGTTTAAGAAAAGGTTATTTACCAGCTCCTTTTGAAGTATGTGTATGAATAGATGGAAGAGTTGTGGAGTGGAAGATGATGATGAGGAAGGTGAAGATGGTGGTGAGGGTAATGGTGGAGTGGATGGTGTCTTCTTGCCATATCCATGGCCTCCTCCTCATGGAGAACCCTCTCGTCTTGGATGACTTGAACTCTGTCCTTGCATCCTTACCTTCCTTTCCTCATAAAGGACTTTTACCATCTCAGTCATATCAAAGAATACCTTCCTGAATGCTCTCTCATATTCTGTCATGATAGGTACTCCTTCATTAGACATGCTCACTGAAGACTCAAATTCAACTTGAGGATGTGCTAGTGTTGAATACTTTGGAAACCTTTCCCTTCTTCCTCTTGACCCAACTGCAGGGATCTCAACCAACTTCTTGTCTCCTCTTTTGAGTTTTAACCTTGTAAGCATACAAACTTGCAAACAATTAGATCCATTCTTGCACAAAAAAACCTATTGAACCCTTGCTCTCATACCAAAATGATCTGAATGGAGTATGTTAATGTTGCTCTCATTCAGATTATACATTCAATGTCTTATGTGTGCTTAAGGGTTCAAGTTTTCTTGAAAATTATCAAGTCGCATGAGTGATTTTTATGTCAATTTAGTGAGCAATTTAACATAAAATATAAGAGAAGAAAAATAGAAAATAAAGTACAAAACATCACCATACATAACATTAACACATGTATTTGATGACGGAGTTCACCCCTCTTAGGCTACATCTCCTTGGTCCAACTTCCATGGCTTAGGCCTCTATATTATGCTCAAATTGTCAAATTGACCTATTTACAATGCTCATTTTCTCCTGTAACCTACTCCAATGAGTCCAGAATGGCTCAAAATGGTCAACTAGCCTATTTTTTAGCCTGAATTGGTTGAAAATTGCAAATTTTATAGCCTCTTCAAATTTATCCACTAAATCTGGCCCTAACTAGTTAACTGTAGCAAAATTATGCAGTTTTTCCGAATCTGGAGGCCCGCCAATTAATGCTAAGTGGATATTAGTGCTATTTAAGTGCACTTAATGCACTAATCCTGCACTTAAGTTAATTCACATTAAAACTTATATTAGCGCTAATAAACATGATTAAGGGTTAATAAAACCGTGTTTAAAGTTTAAACTCCGCTTAAGGTCAGAGCTCCCACTGATGGTCCTATGGGACGGGGCTGGACCCTCTTTATCCTCGCCATAAACAATGTTTTAAAACAAATATAATTCGAAACCATATTATTGTAAGGACTATGGTGTAGGAAAAACAGAAGACGGTGGCTTTGTGTGGCGGGAGGTCGTAGGGTTGAACCTCGATGCCTTCGCCCAGAATTTGACCAAAATTTTTATCACACATTTCAACTTGGGGGGGGGGGGGTGGGGGGACATGGTGGCCCCAAGCTACACCACATGTCCCCAACTGATTGGATCCAACATTAACCTGTAAAAACTTGACACATCACCCTCCAATCAGACCAGTGCCAAGTTGCCACTTGGCAGCCTACCATTTACCTGCACAAAATGCCAAAAAATGACCCTGCACAGTCAGTATTCCATGTCAGCAGTACGAACTGCTCATTGGGAACCTTACTATTTTTTTTTTTAAATTTACTTGTTTGGCAAAGCGGACATAAGTCATTTTCAGGAGCATATGACGACCATTTTTTGTGAAACAAAGCGCACCAGATTTATAACAACAAGCACAACGCGGTCGTTCAGGTTCCGAGACAATCTGAGCACTTTGAGTTTTGAGAATAGAATGAAGCCCCTGATCAACATGGCTCAACCTTCTCCCAAACAATCACAAATAATGCAATCTTAATCAGAGGTCAATGCCAAACTTGTTCAACACAAAAAATATCCCATAAATTGTTCTTTCCAACTCATCCTTGTCGCTGATCTACTTAGCCCTCAAGATAGTCACAAGAAGCTCTAAAATAGGTCTTCCTTCCCTTAACTTGAGCTACTTCTGATTTGTTGCTGATATTTATTTTTATCCACGCTCTAATACCATATTATACAACACTCACATACACAACCTGTGCAAATAAGAATGAATCAATTATGTGCCTTTGTCCTCCTTATAAGTAATTTGCATCATCTAAATCTGGAAAGTTGTATTTTTGGAAGTTTAACATGTGATTGATGAGTTAACTAGTCCAAGTGACTCCAGTGCAACTCGTCTAGTCTTAATTTAGAACTTGAGACTCAATCACTTGTATTTTACAATTCTAACTTGCACTAGAAGACAACAAATTGAGCCATCCACTCCTATGCATCAGTCAAACTGCTTCATGAACACTTCATAATTTTTAGGAACTTGTCCTAATTTTTAGGAACTCGCCCTAACTTGTAGGAACTAGTGCATGCTATAAAAAAATTTGCTTCTAGTCTCTTTGACTAAGGCACAAGTCAAGAAAGACCTTTCTCGCTACTATTTTCAACAGGGTGCCTTAGATCTAAGTTATATTTCTGCGAGATTATTCCAGAAGGTAAACAACAGGATGGGTTCTTCCTGCCTACCCTATGAGCATTAGAAGGAGAATACTCCTAAGGAAATGTTAAGCAGAGAAGGGAGATTTCTCTTTTGTTGTGTGGGAAATGTATGGCCAATGTCTTGACTATTTGATAGCTAAATGGTTATCTGAAGTGTTCAGTTTTGAACATCTTACCTGGGCCTCAAAACAATTGGGTTGGAACGTGGGTGAGTGACCTGTGACTCTGTTGCTAGTTTACTTCATCTTGGTGGTCTCATAGCCTAGCTTGGGGGTGGAATATGTAGTGGATGCCTACCACTGGGTGGAAATTTGCTCACATTTAGCTATTTTCTTGGACCATATTGGTTAAAGTGTTCAATCTATGCTCTCAAATTTTTGTTTATAACTCTGCAATTTAAGATTATATTTTATTTATGAATGAAATTTGAAATGAAATCCTAGTTCAAATAATTTAAACATGTTTATTTTTGGTGCATTTTTCAGTTGCACTTATTTGTAATTCAAATGTATTTACAGTTTATTGGGTTCATATATCTATATTGAGACTTTTGAAACTGAAGTGTGTCCCTAGTACCTACCCAATGGATTGGGTAATCCTAATGTAACACCCCCCTATATTTTTTTTTTTGAGCTTGGGAAGATTACTAGTGGAGAATCTTCCCTTGAATTGTCCTGAAGGTTTGTAAGGTACTAGATGGATATTCTAGAGTTTGTAGTGGACAATGCTATAAACCAACCGAGATCCCCTTACATCCTTGCAAGGGGGTATTTGGTTGACCTGTTCTTATTTTATGTTTTAGGGTTAGGTTAGGTTTTACAACAACTTCACATAAGTTTTCAGCCTTTAGTAAGCTAGTTGTCTTGGTAAGTGTGCCTCTATTTTACCTAATAATACTCTTGTTATTGTCATCTCTATAATCTAACATCCAAACAAGGCACACCATTTGTAATATACAATGAGTGGCTAATCATACAAATATGGATATGCTACAAGAAAGGGATCTTACTTTGTCGAGGAAAACACATTACTTAATAAAATGTCTTTTCCATATTTAATTAACTAAGTCCTAGATGTACGCAGGATGGATATTCTGGTCAACATCCCAAACTTGTCTACAAACACAAGTGGACAATCATCCACTTAAATCAATTTTCCCTGGTGTAGAGATAATGTTTGAGCATAGGAGCACATTCCTCTCGACTTCCCCTATTTAAAACTCAAGCCAAGAGAATTCTATTAATATAATAAGGTAATGTTGAATTAAGTAATTAACAATTCTAATTATTGAAATCAACAGATTTTTTGTTTGAAATTGTTAACTAATTCTCAATAAATAATGCTTCCAATGGTTTATAAATATTGAGACAGAAACACTCTATATCTCCTCATGCAATCCTAGAATATGATCGCATTGAAGAGCCTTCTAGAGTATTTGCAAATCATTCTAAATAGCAAGGGTTATCAATAAGAATATTTCCCATTAGATACACAATAACATGTGATGTTTCCCCATATGATTCTTTTTAATAATGACCATAGAGATAAATTATAGGAAGACTCTTCTCATCAACTGGAAATTGGAATGGCATTTGAAATTATGAAATGTCAGGAGGGTTCTTTGTATGTATAGATATGTGGAGAAGATGCCAAAGAATGTACATATTTGGGCCTTTCTCTTATTGAGTTATATTGAATGAATATTGTAGGCTTCTCATTGGTTGTCTTAAAGGTTCTTGGGACTATCCAATTACATGTATCTCAGTCTAATCATCTAAGAATATTTTCCATTAGATGCACATTACCATGTGATGCTGCTCCATATGATTCTTTTGAATGATGACCACAAAAATAAATTATAGGAAGACTCTTCTCATCAACTCGAAATGGGGATGTCATTTGAACTTGTGAAATGTCAGGAGGGTTCTCTGTATGTATATAGACTGTGGAGAATATTCCAAAGCATGTAAAGATTTGGGCCTTTATCTTATTGAGTTAGATTGAATGAATATTGTAGGCTTCTCATTGGTCATTTTAAAGGTTATTGGGGTCATCCAATTACATGTATCTCAGTCTAAGCATCTATGGTGTATTTAGTAGTTGTCTTCAACTACTAACCTAGCCTTGAAAAGCAGAAACTCCCGCCATCTATTTATGCTTGGTGTTAATTTCCAAATTCAATCAATTTCCAATACACTACTTAGATTACCATATTAAAATACACGATGAGAGGAATATCATAGGTCCATCACATTACTAGAAGTGAATTTGAGGTCCTTGACAAAGATACAATCATTTGATTGCAAAATGATGAATGGACAATGAAGAATCCTGTAAGAAACTTGACACCTATGCTTGAGCCATGCATACACTTATCGATGTTATGGTATTAGTGTTTGAGCTTTAAATTTAAAATTTCCCACCCTTAGTCATAGAGTGCTAATTAACCTACCACATATCGTAGGCTATATGAATCAACACTTAGGCATCTTTTAGTTCTCAATTGATTTGGGGGAGACGAGGATTCTTGCACAATAAGGAGGACAACCCTCTTTGTATCATTGCGATACTTCTTTCTTAAGCGATGTGAGAAAGTGATCATCATATTATCCCCAAAATATGATTTTTGGGTGATAAAAAACTTAAAGAAGACCACTTTTCCCTGTATCAAATAAAAACATCCTTTCTGAGAAATACAAGGCTTTCTAGTCCTCTTTTCCATTGGGAAAGATGATTTCCCCATGATATAAAACCTCCCTTTTCTCTATCACTAGTGAAGAGGATTCATTAGTGATATGTTGCAGGTAATGTAAAATGCCCAAGCAATGTATCGCTAGGTCAAGTTATTTCACACTAAACATGGGTGGGCACCTTCAAACCTACTGAGTTTGGGGGTTCCTTTTAGAACAAACATGATCATGAAATGGGCCATGAGAACTTGGCCCAAAAACGAGTGTGTACAAGGCCCAAAATTCCATACCTAGAGGTAGAACCATCTACAGCCATATCTTGGCACTTCTAATCCGAGATATGGGATTTTACAAAGTCAACTATGACTACATGCATAACAAAGGGTTATGGTTTCACCAACACACGACTTCATTGCTGAGTTTTCCTTTACATTTCCATATATATAGATTGCCTCTAGCCTTACTGTTGAAATATTGAAGGATCTTAATATTGTCAGTTATCTTATCTAGAGCATAATATTCCTAAATATTGTGAAGGCTGAATGGCCATTCAAATGACCAAATGGGCATAAGCTCATCATTTTCCTCAGGCATATTTGGGTACATTGTAAGATATTCACAAATCAATCTCTTAAATAATTTCCATTGAAGCAATAAATAGAGAGTAGAAGATGGGCATTGGGGACTAAGGCTCCCTCTTTTCCAGCCCATCCATCACACAGAGTCATATCCCTACAACGTAATCCTACAATCAATTAAATAATGGGAGTCTAAGATAGGTTAAGTGTAAAATCAATCAATTTGCACAAACCTCATACGTGTAATATTCCACAACGATGTTAAGCATGACAATACATATATAACCCTGAAAATTCCTCGAGAGAGAAAACAACTTCCATTTTAAAAGTCACATTCAAGAATTCTATTTATATTATATGGAACAACAATTCATATGCTAGCAATTTGGATACTATCCAAACATGAGAAAATTCACACAGTTAGTTGACATTTAAATAAGTCCAAAATTTAGACATGAGGTTCAATGCACACAAAATTGGAATTAGATGTTTATCACAATATAAATTTTGGCAACTGAGTCGGAAATTTATTCTCTGCTTCAAGCAAGGTTTGTTGCTGTTGTAGCAGTCCTTTTGCAGCATGGTCTTTGTTCTCCAATTTTTTTATTTTTTTTATTTTATTTTATTTTTATTTTTATTTTATTTTATTTTATTTTTTATTTTTTATTTTTTTATATATATATTTTTTTCTGTCATTTGTTTCATTTCACAAACAAGCCATCAAAATCAGTTTAGTTTCCTTTGCAACTCCAATGGTATGTCTTTGACGACAATTACTAAAGAGAGAGACCTGTGTGCCTCTCATCTTCTTGAAGAGACTTAGAGCACTAGGAAAACCCTTATTTGCAAAACGTGACTCGATAAGGGCATCATAACAGCTCCCATCAGAGTTGAAGCCTTTCCTCCTAACCTTGAGAATTTTCAGCTAGTCTTCCTAGATTGTAATTCTTGTAAAATGGATCTTAATTTCATTGAAGGTATGACTATCACTAACTAATTGGATGATGGATTTTACCAGGGTTGTGGAAATTTTAAGCGTGGAAAATATTCCAACAACAACGTGCTAAATATTTTATCTCATATTTTTTCATGGGAGAAAAGTCGTAAAGGAACTATTATGATATTTCCCCAAAAGGGTGATGTTTGGGCCTTGTACAGAGAGTGGAATTCTGCTTGGAATGAAGACACTCCTCCATAATTTAAATCTAATTATGAAATGGTAGAAGTTGCAAATGACTTTTGGAATAGGTTGGGCTGAGTGTGGTTCCTCTTGTCATGATCGATGGTTTCAAGTCTATGTATCAGAGGAAGTAGGCAGTTAACTTGGTTCCCATGAAGGAGCTTCTTAGATTTTCTCATCAGGTTCCAACAAAGAGACTTTTTGGCAAAGAAGCCTCAAATTTGCCCCAAAATTTTTGTGAGATGGACCCTGTTTCAACTCCTGAAGATGAATTCAAGGAAACTTGATCACTTTTATTTTTAATTAGGACTTCAACCTTTGTGGTTTCGGGATGTAATTTGGATATGTGGTGAAAAAAAAATACTATACTCTATTGACTACCATGTAGTAGGATTAAATCGAGATTTCAAAACTACACATGACTTCTTTTGAAGTGTAATTGCATAGCAGGTTGTTAGCATTGGTTACATTGAATGACCAAGCAGATGCTGGTTGTGCACTAACACTCTCTTCTAGGGTGCAAGTTAAATATGAGGACATTGTTGACTCACATTTTTATCGTTACTAACAAATAATGATAATTGTGTTGGATTATCTAACTTGCTACAAAACGTTTAAGGATAGAAGGTAGGGATAGATAGGAGGATGGCTATGCCAATTTCTTTGTACCTTATATTTAGTTGATGTGAAAATTTCATTGAAAAAATTCATAATGCTGGAATATATGAAGAGTGGAAACATGCTAAACATAAACCATTCATTAGTTGTAACAAGATATTAGAGGCTTGTGATAATTCTAGTTACTTTTTTTTGTATGACTAGATTAAATAGTTTGTAAATTATTGTATATTATCTTGTTGTGTGAGTCATGGTACATGGGTGTGACATTGAGCTAACTCCATTGAGTTATTTTTATCAAGTTAAAAATATTGGTTGAATGATTTTAGATTTTACAAAGATTAACCATTATGTGTGAGAGCATTGTTTTTAAATCAATGCCTATATATGCAATTTCAAGGACTACCATAACTCTCACATAATTATTTAAAGGGTGCTAGCTCAATGGAAGAGCACCTCCTTTATAAGGAGGAGGTTGGTGGTTTTATTCCACTATGTTCTAATATGAATTAATCAATGATATTGTAGTTTATTTTTAATTAAATACTTTTAACATTGGTTTATTTCAATGGTGAGATATTTTTCTAGATTCATTATTTTATATTATCTCTAACGAGACAAAAGTTATGTTGTATTATATTTGAATGTAATATTTTATTGTCTCTAGAGAGACAATAGTTAGGATCAAAGAAATTGTCTCTTTAAAGACAATATGTCTTTAATCCCAACTATCGTCTATAGAGAGACAAAAATGAAACTCTCTCGAGAGACAAAAATGCTTTTGTTTTAAGACAATTTAATTTGAGACACCTACTTAAAAACAATATTTAAGACAATACACAAATTTTCTTTTGTCTCAAGTTAAGACAATTTACCAAAAAAATTGTTTTAAAGATTGTCTTAAAACCTATTTGTGTTATAGTGATCCAATTGTGTTTATATAACTTTCTTCATAACACCTTTCATGACCTTTTCCAAGAGCTCACGCTCCGTGAAAACAATTGAGAGAGTGCATAAGTAATGAACATGACCTAAGTAAAGATCAAGTACCCTATACCAGTTTAACAAATCGAAAACTAAAATGGATTGAAAGCTCACTCTCCTTGAAAATAGTTGAGAGAGCGAAATAAGTAATGAACATGGCCTAATATGTAAATATCAAGCACCGTATATCAGTTTAACAAATGGAAAACTAAAATGGATTGAAAGGTACAAATCTTGCTTACCAGTGCAGCACGAAACCACTTATACTCCCAACATGAAAAAGTGTGTCTCTCCAACTTTGAACAGTGTTTGAGTCATAACGTGGTTTCACTTCGCCAGTTTGAGGGTCACATGTTCTCTTATGTTGGAGGTTTTGCAGGGCTTCACCGGATGTTCCGGTCGCCCACCGAACCATAGAAGGTTCAACGTGGTAAAACACAAGGAGAACGGTAGCCCCCGAGCTTACCATGAGAACGAGCTCATTGAGGCACCAATGTGATTTCGCGTAATTCGGAGAGAATATAGAAATATGTACAAAAGATACTTCAATGGATGCTTCTATTTGAGAGGAAATGTGATGCCCCTCTATCAATTCCTTGTTGTCCAGAAAAACTTGCAATCCCTGGTCACGAAGCCGACGCTAGAGACGAGTGGTGAAGGTGTGTTTGCAATCAGGGCCACGATGATTAATAAAAACATCGTAGTGGGGATACGAGGTTGAGGTAGAAGAATGAGCAGTAGATAGAGTAGGGGCGATTTTAAGCTGTTCCATTGGAATTGGACTCCGGATAATGACGAAAATAGTAACAATAAGTGCAACGATCACTGAAAATTGTAGGTGAGCATGCGCAGAAAATAAAGCGGTCTAAGCTTTCAAAACTGTGATCGATGTGGGTGATGAAAATAATAAGAACAACCAGAGGGTGGGTAGGTGATAGATCAACAAGCTCATTTAATGGATGTTGGAATTTCTGAATATTCCAAACACATAGAGGAAGCAGAGTTCTTCAACTAAACACAAAGATTTGATAAAAGAAAATTGTGGATAGAGATGGAGAAATTTTTTTATTTCATTAAACTTGAAAATTATTACAAAATGAGAATCTTCTTCCGAACTGCAGTTGTTCTGGATTTACAATCCAAGCTTTCTGTCTTCTACAAACGCAATGAAAATTCTTTATTGTCTCACTCACAATATAATACTCTCTATGTCTTTTCTTTCTTTGGGCAAAATTACACAGTCAACACTCTTACTGCTATTCTTGGCATTACATAACATATATATATATATATATATATATATATATATATATATAACAAACTATTACATTATATATATTATAAATTTTTATGTTTATATATATATATATATATATATATATATATATATATATATATATATATATATATATATATATATATATATATATATATATATATATATACACACACACCCTAAGTTTATAACGTAAACTATGTCACGGGCATAAAAAAACAAATATATAACAAAACATTAAACCCAAGGTTGAAACCTTGTAAAATCATTTTTGCGGATTTCAAAGCTTAAAATGAAAAATGGTTTAAAGAGTTTATCGCATCCATTTGGGATGCTGCTGACTAAACCCCCAAGCGATGCGATACGAATGTTATTGGTCCGTCGCTTGGTGACTTGGCGGATTTCAAAACTTTGTAAAAAACCTTTAAAATTTTATCGCGTCCATTTTGAGGGCTAGTGACGTATGCACAGAACTATGCGATATGAATATGATTAGTCAGTGGCTTGGTGACTCGGCAGTGGTGGGGGACATGGACTAATGGGCTCCACGTAGGTGATGTGGGGCAATTCAAACTAAATCAAATGGCGAGGTTTTTAATATGGTTGGTGGGTAATTTAATGCAGGATGGCATGATTTGAACCACAAATTTCTTTGCAGAAACAGGCTACGACCTTTAACAACTAAAATGGACTTGTAGGGTTTAAACGTAGGGCTTCAATGTGCAATGGAGTGAAAATAAAAGCAAGAAATGTTGCTGCTGCCTCCTATCCTTTAAATTCCCATCAGAATTAAACTTTTGTCCTCCTTCTGCTCAGTTGCAGTTGGAATTAAATTTCCAACACTCCCCCTTAATTTCAATTGCTGCATTTTTGCATACCTAGACATTTTCTTAGATAGTTAAATTTTTTCTGCCCCAATGGTTTTGTCAATATATCAACAAACTTCTCTTTTGTTCTACAGTGCTATAAAACAATTTCCCCATTTTTCACTAACTCTCTGAAGTAGTGATACTTTGCATCAATGTGTTTCGTTCTCTTGTGAAACACTGAATTCTTGGATAAAGCTATAGCTGAGTTGTTATCACAATACACGGTTGTGCCTTTTACCTGTTCATGAGACAAAATTCTTAACATTCTTCTCATCCATACTACTTGACATGTTGCTGTTGTAGTTGCCACATATTATGCCTCTGCTGTTGGTAAAGCCACAATTGGTTGTTTCTTAGAAGCCCATGAGATGGCTCCTGATCACATATGAAAAACATATCCAGAGGTTCTTTTCCTGTCATCTATACTTGCAACCCAATCACTGTCAGTATATCCAATAAGTTCAAAATTTTCTGAAGTGGTGTATAAAATACCATACCTCTTTGTTCCTTTCACATACCTCAGAATTCTTTTTGCTACTTACCAATGTGCCTCCTTTGGCCTTTCCATAAATATGGAAATTAAACACAAAGCATGCATAATATCAGGCCTAGTTGCAGTGAAATACATAAGGCTGCCAACTATGCTCTTGTACAAACTTGTATCAAAATCCTTGCTGCTGTCTTCTTTGCTCAGTTTCAATCCCATCACTGTAGGAGTAATTGGTGCCTTGCAATCCTGCATGTTAAATATTTCTAAAACTTCTTTAACATACTTTTCTTGAGAAATAAAAATTTTATTTTCATTTTTCTCTACTTCTATTCCTAAGAAGTAGCTCAACAATCCCATATCAGTCATCTCAAATTCATCCTTCATGAATATTTTAAAATTCTCAATGAGGTAAGCATCATTACTTGTGAATATCACATCATCAACATACAAGACAACAATGAGCATCTTACCATCTTTTTCTTTGATGTATAATGTGGGTTCTCCTTCACATTTTTGAAACCCATTTCCCAGTAGATAGGCATCTATCCTACTGTACTATGCTCTTGGTGCTTGTTTCGGCCCATACAAAGCTTTCTTCAGTTTGCATACTTTATGCTCTTGGCCTTCTTTCTCATATCCCAAAGGTTGTTCAACATATACCTCTTCCATCAATACTCCATTTAGGAATGCTGATTTCACATCCATTTGGTAAAATTTTCACTTATGTTGTGCTGCTATGGACATCACTGCTCTTACTATTTCCATTCTTGCAACTGGTGAAAAAGTTTCCTCATAATCTCTTCCTTGTTGCTGCTTGTAGCCTTTGACAAGAAGTCTGGCCTTGTGCCTTTTAATCTTACCTTCAACATTGCCATTGGTTTTATAAACCCATTTCACTCCAATAACTTCCTTACCTTTTGGGAGATCAACCAATTACCATGTCTTATTTTTCTCTATGGCATTTATCTCTTCATCCATAACATCTATCCATTTCTGATCTTTTACTGCTTCTTCAAAATGAATAGGATCTTCTACATGATAATATAATGCAAATAAAGAGTTCATACCTTCTTCTTGCTCATAAATTTCATTCAGAATTCTAAATCTGGTTCCTCTTTCACTTTCTAAACTTGTGCTTGTAGAGGCACTCAAATATGCTCCTTCTGATGTGCTTGGGGAAGCACTTTCATCACTTCTCAAGGGTGTTCTCATTCTTTCTTGTGGTGTCCCTTGCTGTCCTTGTGTTGGTGGAGGTGGTGCTACTAATGAGGGATGCCTTTCAACCATTTCTTCCTCATCTTCATCATGAGACAAACATCCTTTTACATTCACTGTTTTTTCTATGCATCCATCCCAAGCTTCTTCCTCAATAAATTGTACATCTCTGCTTATCATAAATTTCTTGGTGGATGGGTTATACAATTTGTATGCCTTGGATTATTCACTGTATCCAACAAATATGCACTTCTCCCCCTTGCTGTCCAACTTATTCCTTAGCTGATCTGGAATGTGTGCATAAGCCACACAACCAAAAACTCTCATGTGGGTGACAAACTGTTTTATGCCACTTCATGCTTCTTCAGGAACTCTGTTCATAACACTCTTTGTTGGGAATTTATTCAGCACATATTCTTCAAAATGTATAGCTTCAGCCCAATATTAATTTGGCAAATGTTTTGTCTTCAACATACTTCTTACCATAGCCATTATGGTTCTATTTTTCCTTTCAGAAACTCCATTTTGTTGTGATGTATACCTTGCTGTAAATTGTTTATGAATCCCATTTTCTCTGCAAAAATGCAGAAATTCTTTGGAGATGTATTCTCCTCCTTTGTCTATTCTTAAGACTTTAATATGCTGCCCACTTTGATTCTCAACAAGAGCTTTAAAGTGGCAGAACTTTTCGAACAATTCACTCTTCAACTTCAAGAAATAAACCCATGTTTTTCTTGTGTAATCATCAATAAAGGTCAGCATATAAAGGCTTCCTGCTAATGATGGTGTTTGCATTGGTCCACATAAATCAAAATGGACTATTTCTAAGGGTGCCTTTGCCCTTATTCTCTTTCTTGATGGAAATATTCTCTGTGTTGTTTGCCCAAGATGCAGCCTTCACATAGGTTGTCTGGCTTCTCAATCAATGGTAATACCTTTACCATACCTTTTATGTGCAACAAGTTCAGACCTCCAAAGTTGAGATGTCCAAATCTCAAATGCCATAACCAGTTTTCATCCTTTACTTCTCTTTGGTAAGTCTCTTGTGTCACTGCTGCCATTGCAGCTCCTTTCTTCAAATCTGCTCTCATCTTGAGGGGAAGCGTTCTGTTTCTTGTCATATTCACTTGTGCAATCCTCTTCTTGCTTGGTGGTATTTCCATGATGGTACATACATCATCTTCAAAGAAAACATTGTAGCCTTTCTGAATGAGTTGTCCAATGCTCAAAATGTTACACTTCATACCAGGCATATAATATACATCTGATATGGATCTCCTTTCTCCTTTATTTGTTAAAACACTTACTCTACCTTTCCCCATGATAGAGAATTTACTGTCCGTCCCCAATGTTACTTGAGACTTCACATTTTCATCAATCTTGGAAAACATAGAAATGTTTCCAGTCATATGGTTGCTACATCCTAAATCTAGAAACCATATATCTATATTTTTCTCTTCAGCCAAATTACATGCTAAAAAAAAATTCTCTTGACTGAGATTTTCTTTTGTAAAGTTAACACTGGGTCTACTACCCGTGTCACTTTGTTTCTTCCTACATTCATTGGCATAATGGCCATAATTCTTATAGTAATGACATTGGACTTAGGATTTATCATACCTTTTTCCATGTGCTTGATTTTGTCCACCTTGTTGGCTGCTGCCTTGGCTTTGATTGTTGGCCCTTCCACTTGTATTTGCAGGGCTATTCCTTCCTCTATTTTGGATTTTGCCTCTTCCTTTTCCTCTATAGTTTGATCTGCCTTGATCACTTCCTCTTCCAAAGGACATTTGGGTCTTGAAGGCATGCTCCAAAGATGAGTTTGTTGTTTTGCTCAATATTTGTTCATGTATCATCAATGATGCATGAAGCTCATCAACAATAAACAACGAAAGATTATTTGTCTCTTCAATGGTTGTTACTATCTCATAAAACCTTGAGGGTAAGCTTCTCAATACTTTCTCCATTATTCTTCTTTCTTCTATTGTCTCTCTATGAGATCTCATTTGGGTAACCAACCCAATCAATAATGTGAAAAATGAATCTATTGTATCAGATTCTTTCATGCAAATAACTTCAAAATCTCTTCTCATTAATTGAAGCTTTGCTGTCTTTACCTTCTCCATACCTTGGTAGGCTGTCTAAAGGGTATCCCATGCATCCTTGGACCTCTTTACTGTTTCAATTCTTGGAAATATGCTTTCATGCACTACCTAATAGAGATAGAAGAGGGATTTTGAGTCCTTCTTTCTATTACTCTTCAACAAATCCTTCTCTGCGTATGTTAAGGCATTATATGCATGTTTATCTGCTGGTTCTTCTAAACCATCTTCAACTAGCTCCCATAAATCTTGAGAGGCAAACAGGGCTCTCATTGTGATTTCCCAATAGTCATAGTTCTTCCCATTGAACTGTGGGAGTTGAGTATTTCCCATACTCGTGCTTGTGCTGGCTCCTGCCATAGCTAGCTTACTTAACTATGCTTAAAAAAACTTGACTGTGTTTTAAATAAAATTTCTCACTGCTGAGAGATAAAATTTGTCTTCAAGAGACTTCCTTCTACATTTCTTTGGATTGTATTCTTTTAAGAAAACAAAAGACTCTGTTTTTTAAATACCTAGCTTTGCTAAACTTTCACTCTACTAGTTAAAAGCTTCAACAACTCCTTCTTCCTTCAGCTTCTTTAGTAAACGTAAAGAGCCTAGACTAGCTCTGATACCATGTTGGAATTTATGAATATTCCAAACACACAGAGGAAGCAGAGTTCCTCAACTAAACACAGAGATTTGATAAAAGAAAATTGTGGACAAAGATGGAGAAAACTTTCTATTTCATTAAAGTTGAAAATTATTACAAAATGAGAATCTTCTTCCGAACTGCAGTTGTTTTGGATTTACAATGCAAGCTTTCTATTTGACTGCTACAAACGCAATGCAACTTATTTACTGTCTCACTCACAATATAATACTCTCTCTGTCTTTTCTTCCTTCGGGAAAAATTACACAGTGAACACTCTTACTGCTACTCTTGGCGTTACATAACATATATATATAACAAACTATTACATTATATATATATATATATATATATATATATATATATATATAAAACCTAAGTTTATAATGTAAACTATGTCGCGGGCATAATAAAACAAATATATAAAAAAACATTAAACCCAAGGTTGAAACCTTGTAAAATCATTTTTGCGGATTTCAAAGCTTAAAATGAAAAATGGTTTAAAGAGTTTATCGCATCCATTTGGGATGCTGCTGACTGTACCCCCAAGCGATGCGATATGAATTCTATTGGTCCGTCGCTTGGTGACTTGGTGGATTTCAAAACTTTATCAAAAACCTTTAAAAGTTTATCGCGTCCATTTTGAGGGTTGGTGACGTATGCACAGAACTGTGCGATACGAATATGGTTGGTCAGAGGCTTGGTGACTCAGCAGTGGTGGGGGCAGCTTATCGTATGGTTTAATGGTGTGGTGACGGGGCCTAAATTTTATGCGATTGTGCGTTGATTGGTTGCGGTCATTGAGACATGGACTGATGGGCTCCACGTAGGTGACATGGGGTGATTCAAACTTAAATCAAATGGCGGGGTTTTTAATATGGTTGGTGGGTAATTTAATGGTGGGATGGCGTGATTTGAACCACTGATTTATTTGCAGAAACAGGCTACGGCCTTTAACAAATAAAATGGACTTGCAGGGTTTAAATGCAGGGCTTCAATGCGCGATGGAGTGAAAAAAAAATAAAAAATCTTACTGTTGCTTATTGTCCTTTAAATTCCCATCAGAATTAAACTTTCATCCTCCTTCTGCTAAGTTTCAGTTGGAATTAAATTTCCAACAATGGAGCAGTCGATGCATTCAGTCTAATGCATCCCAAAGGAATGGAATTTTATGGGTAAACAGAGTGTGAAATATACAAACTTTTTCCATAGGTTAGTGGATTTTTCAAAACCAACGTTGTTTTACCAATGTCACAAATGGGTTACGATGGTGAAATTTTCACTGGAATTTGGGAAAAAAATTGTGAAAAAATATAATTTTGAAATTATCATTTCTTAATGTCGTAGTCTAAAAATCCACAAAATAACCCAGAAATTTTGGTAAGATTATGAAAAATTCCGGCAAAGATTTTTGAAAATCTGGTTACTCATTAAACTTCAATATTTTGGGTGCCCTAGGGGTTTTTTATGGTGTTGAATCCATTTCTACCATAAAAAATGCAATTAAAACACTCCAACTACCTAATTTTTTGAATTTTTTTTTATCAGATTCCGACAAAATATTGCACCAAGTCCAAAATAAATTAAGCACACTCCAAAAACTTGAACACCCAAAATCTTAAAAATTTGATAACTGTAACTCGATTTAAATAAGAAGTTGTCAAAACCATTATAATGTGATACTGAAATTGTCTTAACAGTCAAATATGACAGATGTTCAGATTTGAAATTACAAGACTAATGCGCTGAGTCATGACGATAGGACAAAATACTTTTGTTGCCAACGATCAACGATCACACAGAACTCCACCAAACACCATCCATCCCACCTCACATCGTAAAATTTGGCCTTAAACGTCTTTTGGCAACGTTTGAAATGAAATTCCAAACTAACCACTCACCCTTCTCCAAGTTTCACATTTTTCGTGTGATATGATGTGTTGTTAGTTTTTTTTTCTTTTTCAAATGAATAAATCATGTATGGAGCAACTTTCAAGTATACATAGTCTTGTTTAGGATTGAACCATAAGATTTGTACGACCAAAACCTCCCCACCTAACCACTGGAACACATCCTTGAGACTAAGTGCATCAATTTATCTATAATAGCGGTCAAGAAATATATGACCATTTTCTATGAGAGTAGGAATTTCAATCCTAAAACATCCAACAAATTTGATGAATAATTTGCCTATCAAATTTTATGCTCCTTAAGAATTATTAATATTTTGATAATTATATATGTATGGTTGATGAAGTTAGAGTTAATTTTAAGAACATGACATCTATAGTGTAACTTTGACTTTCATGAAACACAAACATTTATATCAAGGAATCAAAATTTAGAATTTAAGAAAACATAACTTTAGCATGAAATATGGAAAATGGATATGGATATTATCAAACAAATAGTATTTATTATTTAAATAGCATAATTTATAAATAAGGTTCTTTGTTTTTCTTAGGAATTGGAAGTGTCAATCATCTATCATGGTTACTTATTATTATCAACATATGTTATTGTCTTAATTAATATCTTTTATTCTTATCAACATATGTTATTGTCCTAACTAATAATTTTTTTACAATATGCAGGGAAAATTATGTGTGATTTTTAATATTTTCTCCAACCATAGAAGTGTACTATGACTTTTCTCCTTCAAACCCCATGAACATTTAAAGGAAGGAAAGTGTTGTGTTATAGGGAAAGGTGAGATTTTGAAATAGAGAGGAAAAAAAATGGATATCAATTGCAAGTAACAACACCATGTTGTTCTCATTCTTTTTCTATGTTAAGGACACTAAAGCTCATGATGTAGGTCAACTTGAAGCTGATGGAGGAGGGATTCCTTATTATTTTTGTGAACATAAATTACAACCACTCTCGCATAGTGAAGGATAACAAGACAAATTTGACTAAGCGCATGATTTTCTCTATGGTTGTCCCTAGTGGCTTTCTTTCCATTGAAAATCCAAAGAATTTTTTTTGTCCAAGGGATTAAAGATACGATGGGTGTTTGCACACATGAATGATTCTAAATGAGACCTTGAGAATTTACTTAATAATATAATTTGGACTATGGTAGTTGGACAAGCCAATGAAGTTAGGAAGGCTTTCAAATCATGCAAACACCTAATTTATACTTCCAATCTTTCCAATCTACCATAATCCAACTTGGTGGAAATTATGAAAATTAGCTTAATCCAAGGCGATTTAGTGAGGGGATTGCAAAAGCCATAAAGCATGTATTTGTATTTATGCCATCTAGATCTGGTCTAAGAATATGCACAAATTATAACTTTGCACCATTGGAAACAAAAATTGTGTTAATCGTGTTTTATTTTTTCACTTCACCATCTTATGCTCATCGTCCTATGTTTTTATTCACCTTGCACCCCAACATGGAGCCAAGGTGATCGTGAACATGCACTTATGTTAACAATGTGTATATTCTTGAAGGAAAAATCACGCACACATGAAAAAATTAAACTTCATTTATAGTTTAGGTCATGATATAAGAAATATTTTGCATCCTTCAAATTTCTACATGTCATATAGAAGTTAATATATTGCTTATAATTCTATGTTGGAAATGCTTAAATTTTTTGATATTATTTTTGTAGAACTTAAAATTTTCAATAATTCCAAAGTTCTTTGAATATTTGGATTTTTCTTTTAGATAAAGATTAAGGTTTTATGCTTCTATCCCATGTATTTGAAGTTGAAAGATTTTAGGGGGGACAACAATAATTTCGAGGTAGAAGATGGAACTAATCAAGGTTTGGGATACTCTATTGAAAAATCTTGTGGGCTTGTTTATTATTGGTAAAATAAGTTTGATCCTTATTGATTGTTTTGTAACAATCAATAATATTTTTCATTATTTTCTTATGATGAATATATACTAATTTTTTTGTGAGGAAAGTGATCGTCTATGATATTTTTCCATTAATTTGTAAACTTGTTATTTCACCCATGTACAACCGGTTTGTAGATTATTCTGCATATAACTTCTTGACTTCAAGTGAGAGTTATAAGAATAGCTCTATGGAGAATTTGTAAGTTGGTGGTAAAATACACTCAACGTCTATGTATGATAACATAGTGTAGTTTTTGTAGGATAAAATCATAGAAGATATAAGGTTAACATAGTGCAGTTTTGGCAGCATCATATCATAGATGATATAAGGTTGTAAGAACTAGACTCGAGGAGACTCTTGTTTTCTTCTCCTTTCTCTGTTTTCCTTTTCTATCAGTGACGTGCTTAATGATCCACTGATGAAAAGAACATGAACATTTTCTATTTCTCTATGTCTACAAGAAAATAGTCAAATATATGGGGTAACAAAATTTTATATGAATCAAGATAAAACATGTTACAATGAATATAAAAAATTCTCAAAATTTGCAAAGGATTTGGAATTGAATTTCCATGGTGATACCAATTAGGCTTAGAATGTCAAGTTCACCCTCCTTGTCTATTGATTTTTTTATGACAATAAAATTTTCAAGTGCTCTTCAATTTATGTTTTACCCAAATTTATATAATGCCATTTCTTTTTTTTATACATAAATTTACTGTAATGTAAAATCCAAAGCCTATATATGGTCAGAAAGTAAAATTCACATCCTATTGGTAATGTATATGATAATTACCATATATCACTACAACACTCCTAAAGTCACCCATGACACTTATTCCATAATTCAAATCTTAGGTAAATTTGAGATGCAATATCCCAGACATTCCCAACAAATTGAAAACTATATGGAATACTCATTGTATCATATTTTCATGAGCAACACCTACCTAAATTTCATCAAATATGAGCTCAATTGAGTTTTTTGCATTGTGTTTACTCAGTCATCTACCCAACATCACATTTTTGTAAAAATTTCAATAGAATTTTTGTCATGAAAAAGAGTTATCAACAATTAAAAATACAACAACATCCATTTGAAGTTTAAGCTAAAATGAGTTCAATTGAGTTCTTTTATTTGTTTTCTTCTATCCATCATCAATGTGTAATCAGTGTAAGTCATTTCAAAGAAGTAAATTGCTTTCAAATAATCAAAACTACCAATGCAATCTCCCATGCATGATTTTCAAATTCAACCTTTCAAATTAGATATAATTAATCATAATTGGAAAACAAGGATTGAATAGTAAACACGAATATCACAAAGAGTTTAGCAATTAATTACGATGTGAACAAAACACTAGAAAATTTGTGCGGTGCATATATATATATATATATATATATATATATATATATATATATATATATATATATAAACTAGTGCTCAAGAAATAAACCTTCCAATAAATAAATAACTAGTTATTCTCCCTTGGACTAGACCCATGTTCTTTACTTACTCTAATAAAGGGGGCACCAACTAGGGTACTTTCTTCATTGTAGGAATGGTTGACCCATTTCACACATGTCATACATTTCTTTCTCAATGTCATCTTCTTGGGTTGAGAAGCTAAATTCACCCTTCCATTTTTTATTGACAGTAACAAGGGCTTATTTATACTAGTAAAATTTGCATTGAGAAGATGCAATGACATTACATGAAGCTTGGATGCCATCAAAAAGGAACTAATTAATGATTGTGACTTCTTTCATAATTTTTAAAAAATTAAATAGAAATAAGTGCATATGTTCCAACATAATACTAACTACATGATCCCTCTTAAAAGTTTCCTAATATGAAAACTATGAAATATTGCATACAAACAAAAACTACAAAGGAAGGAGAACCATTAATCTAAGTTGTAGGATTGCATGTTAGCTAGAGTTAGAGAATTTAAATCAGGAATGAGTGCGTTAATGGTATTAGTTGATGCCATTTCCGAGTGAGCTGGAGGAGAGTTGCACTACACACCCATCAATTGTTGATTCTAGAGGTCCCCATATTGAACCCAAAGAGAACCACATTCATAGGCTAGGTTTGTTGTATAGATTGGAATTTTTGAATTAAAATGTCCAGAGAATTATCCACTTTCATTGTCGAATTTTAGACACAAACGTGAAGATTATAGAGGGAGAATTTCTTGATATTTTTTTTTGTAAGGAAAAATGACCAACATTGAGAGAAAATATTGTGGGGAATAAGAAAGAATATCTTCATTTTCATAGAGGTGGAATTGCTCTATTAATAGATGGAATATTATTCTTTTGTCCTAAAATGAATGTAATGGGTGAGTGCTAGAGAGTTAACCCCAAAAAATATTCCAATAAATCTCTCATACAACATATATAATTTTAAAGCACATAATCTCTTTCATTGTAAGAAAAAGGAATAAATACCAGTTATTTTATCTACAGGGTTTGCATGTGAAAAAAAAGGCTCTTCTCATGGAAATGGTATTATCAATGATATTCACATCGTAATATTTACAACATAATACTTTAGAAGTAATGTAAAGGTTATGTGAATATTCACTTCCAGTATAGCAGTAAGTAAAACACACCATGGCATTGAGCAAGATGAAAATAAAAAGAGCATATTTATAGATAAATTAACATGATATTTTCATTTAAACCCACATAGGTGAATGGAGTTACACAATTGCAAACTTAATCTTGAAACTCAAATTTAAAATATTACGTTAGCTATGAACTCGTGAGAGTTCTCCAAGGAAATTCAATTGCAAATATTTAAAAAGAGTTCATAACTTCAAAGTAGTGGATGTACTTAATAGAAGAATTCTTGAAGTGAGTCCAACAACCATCAGTGTGTGAAATTATGATTTAAGAATCATAATTCTAGATGACGGGAATAGAGATAAGTAGTATACTGAAATCAAAGAGATCCTATAGAAAAATCATTTATAACCTAAATAAAAAATATTACGAGTTAAGTAAGGATGGATACCTCATGTATAAAACCTGAATGTATCTACCCAATTCATGGGAGACAAAAAGAATCACATTGAATGAGATGAACAATGTACCTTATGATAGGAATGATCTATAAACTATCATGGATATTCTAGTGGACAATTCATCACAACACATGATAAAATTATACTTAAAATCTAAAGTCTATACTATGAGGATTAATTTTTCCTTAGATCTATGGATTCATTAATTATTGTGTTATGATTATGCATGTAATAGAAAAAATATAGAAAATAAAGCACAATTAAATAAAACTCACAAACTACAATGAACACAAGATATGATCCAGGAAACCATTACGATAGAAAGCCTAGTTGGAAGGTGGGGTGACTCTTCTCTCTCATTCTCTGAATTGAAATAGATACAAGTATGAAAAAGTGAGACTTGTGGCCTATGGGATGTTACAACACAAAAACCCTCTCTCTCTCTCTCTCTCTCAAATACTCTACTCATATATAGAACAAAATGCACACAAATAGAATGTAACTCCTTTTCCTCTTAGTGGCCTAGTTATAACACAACCCCATAGCTTACCACTGGTTAATTTTGACTCCTTCAACTCTTAAATAGGGTTACAATATGGACCTATTCAATTTTTTTTTTAATCATGATCATGTCACTAGACCCTTTTCCATGGATAATGGGGCTTTATGTCACATCCTCTCAAATCATGGTGGTTAAAACAAGAATTTCAAATCCTAAGTGGCATAAATTTTGCATACGTACTCCTATTACGGTGGTTCTTGTTCCATTGAAAATGTATCAATGTGTAAATTACGGAATCTAGGTTAATAGTAAGGTCGAGAAAAAAAAATTGGTCATTTAAGGCCTCAAAATGGCTCTTGATGTTTTTTACAGAAAATTTTCCAAATTGGGATTGCAAATAAAATTGACCCTGCAACTTGATTCCTCCAAATTTTCCACTCTAAAAGCATAAATATGGAAGAAAAATAATATAATGATCCAATATGAATCATGTGTCCTGATTTTTAGAGCATTTTGTTCCCAAAATTATTTTATTAAATGAGGTGAGGAAAAATTTCCTCTTCCTTCTTCTTGGAGTACCATTTATCCTTAGTTGGAGGTTGTCCTTTCAACCCAATTTTCCAAAGTTCATGCTAATCCTTTCTTTTAGTTTCATATGTCTTTTGAAAAAATATATTATCTTTCAATTCCTCCTAATATTTTGGTTCCAAATCCTCAATAGAAGGAATTAATTGCTCCTCTGGAAGGCTCATATATGTTAAAATAAGTTAATTACTCTCGCATGAAGAGTTTGATATATTTAGAGAGTTAGTTAACTAAGCGTTGAGTCAAGTCGAGTTAAGTGATAGATGAATTTAGTAAGTGTGTGCATGTCAAGTTATATTAGGCGAGTTGCTAATCAAAAAGGTTTAAATACCCTTCACCAGGTTCATTGTAATCAAGTCAAGTCATTCAAGTTTGTGTGATCAATAAAAGAGCAACAACTCGTGTGTTATTGTGCGTGAATTATTTGTGTTACCTTTTTTTTCTCTTCTCTCCCTTTCTAACAGATTGGTATCAGAGCTAAGAACATAAATATCAAAGTGTAGAGAAAGGGCGGATTAGCAACAATCCGTGAGTGAGAGAAGAGAAATATTTTTTCTCTTGATTCAAGCTATAACACACCTTGTAGTGGTACATAGGGCGTTATAACACACTAGTGCCATGGTAGAAGCCTTGTTAAGAGTTGCTAACTTACCTCGTTAACCCGAAAAGCTTGCTCTGTGTGTTTCTCGTGTGTTAGAGCACTAACACGGTTCTCCTTATCTAACGGGAGCATTAGCACGCAGGCCTCAAGAAGACAAGGCCACGTTCAACGTAAAATAAATAAGGGTCATAGATTTATTTGAAAACTCAGTCGTCTGCAAATTGAATTCAAACCAGTTGAAGGGAGCGTTGACCATAAATTAAAAGGGGATTTAAAAGTGCATGTGTTATAAAAGGTTATTGAACGAAATTTTGTGGCTTATGAATTTTTTCATAAAGTTTATGAAAGGAGGCTTTTTTGAAAGGAGGTTTATAAATTTTTTAAAGAGATTTAAAACGGATTTTTTGAGAAGGGGTTCTAAAGGATAAAGGGGCTTTATAATTTTTTTTTAATAAAGTTCTTATATAAGGAGTTATAGATGGTTTTGAAGCATAAATGTTTGGAAAAAGAGATATTTGAAAGTGTCTTTGAAAGGGTTTAAGAGATTTAGAGATTTGAAAATTTTGAAAATTTTGCACGGTATAAAGAAATTTTTTTGAAGGGTTTTATTGGAATGGGAAGAAAATTGTAGGGTTTTGCAAAGTCCATCAGTACACAAACAAATTTTGTGTTTTTGATTAACATGACAGGTTTTTTGGAGAATATTGTGCCTTACAAGGGTGCATATTAAAAATCATATTTTTTTCGGGGGCGGTATGGATGATAGCCTCATGCAACAGGAAATCAACTATAAGACAGAGGAATGACAATAATCATGGGTCGCAAAGCACGACTAAAGAAGACAAAAAAATGGATAAAAAAGACTAGAAGCAAAAATTGTTGACGTGTTTAGAGAGGTTCAGGCCGCAACCGACGAACTGAGAAGTCTAGCAGAAGAGAAATATGAAATCGAGGTTGATTGGGGAAACGTGGATTTGCTACCACCTCATAAGTTTAATGATGCCATAGATATTATTTTCATTCAACAAGTAATGGATAAAACAATTATTTGCAAGGTAGAAAAAGCTACAACTTCCAAGGAATCGTGGAAGATCTTGGAAGCAGAATTTGGTGCGAGGGGGAGTGACATGCAACAGTGATATGTGTCACAGTTTTTTGAGTCAGACGCAGATCTGAGAGTAGATGAAAAAGACTTTGGGAGGACAACAGAGCTTGGAGAATCCCACTCAAAAGTGGAAGATGGCTGTGAAGAATATAAAATTGAAAACCATTATGCAAGCATGCATATGGATGAAGAAGATGCAACAAATATTGCAAAGAGAAAAGATGAAGCCTTTTTATGTGAAGTAGAGCAAGAGCATATCAATGCTCAAGCACTCCACTATAATATGGATGGTGAAAATGATGGTGAAACTCATTATGCAAGCATGCATATGGATGAAGAAGAGGCAACAGAGATTGCAAAGAGAGCAATTGAAGACTCTGTATGTGAAACAAAGCAAGAGCATATCAATGCTCAAGCACTCCACTGCAATACGAATGGTGCAAATGATGGTGAAACCAATTATGCAAGCATGCATATGGATGAATAATATGCAACAGATATTGAAAAGAGAGAAGTTGAAGCCTTTGTATGTGAAATCGTGCAAGAGCATATCAATTCTCAAGCACTCCACTGTAATATGGATGGTGCAGATGATGGTGAAACCCATTATGAAAGCATGCATATGGATGAAGAAGATGCAACATAGATTGAAAAGAGAGAATTTGAAGTCTCTGTATGTGAAGCTGAGCAAGAGCATATCAATTCTCACACACTCCAATGTAACATGGATGGTGCAGAAGATCATGAATCCCAATGTGATGAAACACATGTGGATGATGGTTGCAAAGTTAGATGTGCGTTTATGAATCCAGATGCAGCTTATGAATTTGGTAAAGCTGAAATTGTCAATGAGCACATGCGTGCTCGAAAATACCACCATAGGGTGGATGAACATTATGTTGATGATATGTGTGGTTTATTTTTTGAAACAATGATTGATTATGGTAATATGGTAAGTGCCATGTCTGATGAAGCATTGAAGGTTGAAGTTTCCTTTGTAGCAACAAGATATGAAGTAGTTGGAACTGCTCATGAAGCAGTACATGATATAGCAACAACCGATGATCAAGAAGAGGATAAAGTGATTGGAGAGTTTTTGATGAGAATATCCACTAACAACATAACAATGGAAGACAAACTCCATGTAGTGGAAAAGAAGGTAGAGAAGGAAGAGGTAGGGTAGGAAGCTCTCACTGAAGAGCATAATAAAGTTGTTTTTAACATTGTTTTTGAATATGCAGGTACTCATAATAGCATGAGAACATAAGTTGAAATCAAGGTTGTTAATAAGTTTGATGCATATTTGAAGCTCACTGAAGAATGAATTCAGAAGCTAATTGAACAAATTGATGCAAGTCTAAAAGCAACAGCTAGAATAAAAGAATTGAATGAAATGGTGAATAATGATCTTGAGTGTACATATTACAGGAAGATATGGCAGAAATAAAGTCAGGAATATGAAGCGCAAGAAGTAGAGCAAAGAAGACAGTTTGAAGATGTAATTTTGTGGTAGGAGTTCATGGTTGAATGAATATCTAAAGAGGAAGGTGTAGAAGAAAATATCAGATTGTTTTTCAGCACAAATTCAAGAAAAGTAAATGAAAATTGCAGCAAAAACAAGTAAGGAAATATGGAACCTACAACAAGAAAGCACAACATAGAATGAAGAAATTTCGAGGATATAGAATTTAGAAGCAAAGAAAAATAAAATGCAAAATTGTAAAAGTTTTGAGTCATTATAAGCCTAGCTGAGACATAGACCAGCAGACATGGTTGAGTGATAATTGAGTCATTTTCTATTGTAAGCCTAGAAGGCATAGTTAAGTTATGTTGAGTCATATAATCATAATTAAAGGGGGGTGTTAAAATAAGTTAATTACTCTCGCATGAAGAGTTTTATATATTTAGAGAGTCAGTTAACTGAGCGTTGAGTCAAGTTGAGTTAAGTGATAGATGAATTTAGTAAGTGTGTGCATGTCAAGTTATATTAGGCGAGTCGCTAGTAGAAAAGGTTTAAATACCCTTCACCAGGTTCATTGTAATCAAGTCAAGTCATTCAAGTTTGTGTTAAGAAACCAGCTCCCAAAATAGAAGAACAGAGAGATCAACGCCTTAGAAATAAGCCACTTAGAGGGGGAAATCTCCTTTACATTACATAAATAAACAATTCTTGGATGATTCAAATGAAAAACCTCCTTTCTATATACAGGAGTCCACGGGGTCACAATATAATCCTAGCCGACCTACCAATAATAATATAAGGGATAAAATAACAATAGTGGGGTTTTATGGGGCACAATAATAACAATATGGGGACTATAGGAGAACAAAAATAACAATAAGGGGGCTACACTATAACAATAAGGGACTATACTAGTAATATAGGGACCTAACATGCCCCTCTCCTTCAAAAAAGTGTTGTCCTCAATGCTTGAGTAGCTCTGGATTATTTTGTATAAAATTCTCATCCTCCCATGTGGAATATTCAGTGGGTAAGTTCTTCCACTTTATGAGATACTCTATTATTGATCGATTTCGTAGCTATCGAGTTCTTGTTTCCATGACTCCTTCAGGTTCCAATATAATTTTTCCTTCCTGATCAAGTTCTGGAAATATTGTTTGAACTGGAATTTTGTCACCTATAACCTTCTTTAAGAATGAAACATGGAAAAATGTGTGCACTGAAGAAGAAGTAGGAAGCTCCAATTTGTATGCCATAGTACCAATATTTTTCAACACCTTGTAAGGACCATAGTACTTTGGCGATGATTTATTATCCTTCTTAGATTGCTTGAGTGACATTTGTTTGTATGGGTTATAGCTATAAAAATACCCAGTATCCTAAATCAAAACTTCTCTGATTGCGAACTTAAGAGTTGGAGAACTTGTTGTTGATGCTCGATGTGATATTCCACTGCTTGAACCTTAGAATTTTCTCTTAAAGATGATGTGATAGATGATGGATGATATTCATAAAGTTCCATAAATGGGGTCATTTTTTCTGCAGTATGGAAGGAAGTGTTATACCACCACTCAGCTAGAGGTAACCACTTGACTTATTGTGTTTTATTATCAAATACAAAACAACGAAGATATCCTTCCAATTTTTTTTCACTATATCAGTTTTCCCATCAGATTGAGGATGATAAGATGAGCTATAGGCTAGTTGAGTACCCAAACAAGAAAATAATTTTGTCCCAAAATTTCCAGTGAAAATGGGATATCTGTCGCTTACAATAATCTTTGGGTTTCCATGTAGCTTTTGACTTGTTTCCATAAATGCAGTAGCAACTGTAATTTCTTTAAATGGATGAGATAGTGCACAAAAGTGTGTACTTGGTAATTCTATCAACTACAACCATGATGACACTCTTTCCTTCGGACTTAGGTAAACCCGTGATAAAATCCATTGAAACCTCTTGCCAACATTGAATTGGATTGGGTAAAGGTTGTAGCAGACCCGAGGTATTAATTGTCTCAACTTTATTTTGTTGGAAAAATTCTGAATATCAGATTTAAGGCCATCCAAAAAAAATTATTTCTTCACCCTGTGGTAAGTTTTTAAAAATCCTAAGTGTCCTCTAACAGGAGAGGTGTGCAATTCCAAAACAATATTTTGTTTTAGTTGGGAATTCTTACAAATATATAAGTGATCTTTGTACCATAAGGAATAATTTTTCCAACTAAATGTATCAGATGTACTAGGATCTTGCTGCAACTTTTGAATGAGTTTCCACACTTCTTCGTCATTCTTCCATTCCTCCCTTGCCTCAGATATCCAATCTAGTTGGATAATAGAAATGGCACAAATCAATGCTTCCACCTTATGATCCTTTCTTGAGAGTGCATCTGCAAAAACATTTAGTCTCAAGTGTGGGATCAATGTCCTGGAGTGTGCCTTGTGGTCCCGACAAGTGACTTCCACCATTCTTAGGTCCGCGCGACTTTTTGAGAAAAAGCCATGCAAAGGCATGCTTATCAAAGAAAAATGCACGAAAAGGCGCATTTTACTGGTTCCTTCAGTGCGCAATTTGATTTATCCTCTTAAGCCTTATAGATTTCTAAATACTTTAGATTCTCTAATGTTTCTTAACCCTGTAAATCCTTCTGCCTGACATTAAATAATGTCATCTTTGCTTGTCCGATTTTCCAATGATAACAGTTGCCCCCTAATGTGTGAGGTCTAGGAAGAACTGTATAGCCGAAATACATTATAGTTTCTTTTTTGTGTACTGTGTGGAGAGAGAGAGAGAATTGCATGTAGCACGGAGTTGGAGACACCCTGCACCAGGTCAAAGAGCAACCATGTCTTGTGGGATCCCTGCAAGCAATGGTATAATACAATATATAAAAATTTTCTACAAGGCAGGCATGTCCCATGCTCGTGATGCTTTGGCTAGTTAAACAAATCTATTTGACAGATACAGATTCTGTCTGTGTCACTAATATGGCAGTGATCTTTTGGTTGATGACGACGACTGTTGACGCCCTCAGGGGAGTTTTTTCTTTGAAAATAGGTGGAATGTGGTACCCATATGCGTAAACTTGGTATGGCATATAAATGCGCATTGTATGCATACGTGTATGGCTGGGACCTTCCCTTGTAAGCATTGCTGAAGGAGACGCTTATAAAGGCACGGGTCTTCGACGAATTTGATCAAAGTGCAATGGTTGTAAGGTATGATACCATCTTGACATGAAAGCTTGTGTTGGAGTCGAATGTCAGGAGGATTGATGACATCTGTTGGCAATGATGTTTCCCATAGTGCCACCTGAGGATGTCCCTTTTGTGGAGAGGGGTGATCCAAGGTACCGCTTCCTTTTTGGAAAATAGGTGTTGATGTTGACAAAAATGAAGCCTCAACCGAAGGAGAGGGTCGCTGATACAGGGGATCAAGATCCTAGATGTGATAGGTTTAACATAGGCATTATGTCGAGGGGTGACTGAAAACTGATGATGAGGATTCAATGGCCCAAAGTCGGAGTATACAAAGCAGCTTTGCGGTAGTCATAACTATTTCTGATGGGGAAATCCCTGGAGTTGGTAGGACATCCAGGGTGGGTATATATTGGTTATGAATGTCATGGTGCTTTTATGTGTGAGGGTGTGGTACTCCAACCAAGGCTGACGAGGGACTGCTTGCCATGGGAAAAATAGAATGGGTGGGTGGGGGACATAGTGCACCATTTTGCGGTCTTTGTACACTTACCAAAGGAATAAAATAATGAGGGCTTTGTTTTGTACAAAACATAGAGGCAGGTGAAACATGAAAGTGTTCGCTCATGATAATGTGAGGAAGGTGTTTTCTTTGAGGGTGGGGGGCTGATTGGTTGGTCTCATGTGTGGGGTTGATGAGCGAATGGAAAATATCACAGATGGGTTGTCTTGATGGAGGTATGGAAGGCCAAATGCAAGGCGTGATAGTGTGCTTCGATAAACACAGAAACACAGTAGTCCGGGGAAAGGGGGTTTTATTCGATATGGTAAAACTTGACTGATGCATACATGGGTGGATGAGGATGCATTAAGGGCAATTTTGAGGTCTAAAATGGGCCTCCTAAGAAAAATGTACAACAAAAATAAACTTTATAACAACCAATAGGATTCAAGATGATGATGTCAACCATAAGGGATGATTCACCATTTTTTAAATAAAAAGGTACAAATATTAAAAAATAATAAAATAATAAAACTATTTTTTCAACTCGTATTTTCAACTTATCTCCCAAAATTTTTACTCAAATTTCGAGTGGGAGTACTCGTTGGATGCAAAATTTAATTCCTCATCCAAGTAATACCCATTTTGCATACTTTCGATGGACCCTGCTACACGAAAAATGAGAATTACATGAAAAAATGTGATTGCAATCACATTTTTTCATGTAATTCTCATTTTTCGTGTAGCAGGGTCCATCGAAAGTATGCAACATGGATACTCCTTGGATGAGGAATTAAATTTTGCATCCAACGAGTGTTCTCACTCGAAATTTGAGTAAATAGATAAGAGATAAGTTGAAAATACGAGTTGAAAAGTAGTTTTTTTCTTTTTTCCCTCTAAAATTTAATGATGTAATCTAATATTATTTTATTATTTCCACTATTATTTTATAATTTCCTTAGGAGGCCCTTATTACAAAATTCCCCTAATGAGGTGCTTCATGGAATAAAGTGGTATGACCATGGCATCCCTATTTTTGTGATATATGGTCTACTTTGGGTGATGGGCACCATGGAGGGGAGGCTCTTCCGACCAACAAGGATGTTTATCATGTGAAAAAGTGGGTGATGATAAACATGATTGGGTGTTTGTAACCTATGGTTAATTTCTAATGGAGAAATGATGTCAGGATATGTAGAGTTTTTCTGGGACTCTATCATGCTGAGGGTAGAATGATACCTATTGTGGAACTTTCAGCTGATGGTGCGATGGATGGTTTGTACACTACCTGCAAAAACAAAATACCCCAAATGAAAGCATATTATTTATTCAAATATTATTGAAAGACATGTGATTTAAAAAATAATATGAGAGAGGGCATACCTGTCGATACTGAAAATTTATTTTTTGGGGGGGTGCAAATGTGTGGCACCGCCCTTGGGCATTATGGAGTGCTGATCACAATTCTTCTTTCTGTCCTGTAATTGGGCCTTCTGAGCTCTTGTTATGGTCCTCCAAAGTTTATGAAAAGGGCGACATATAGGTGAATATGGCTCAATTCGGTTCATTTGTGTCATGTTAGTGTTGAGATGTGAGGAGGAAACCTGTGGAGCAGTTCTTCTCGTTCATTAGTCGGTTCACCACTCGGATTAGTGATTCTTGAGTCGGGTAGGCTCCATGATGTTCTATACTTTAATTTTTTTAGTGTGTGAGGTGCCGGGGTCCATACAAGATGGGTTTGTATGGATCCTAGTCTAGTTTACCTTGACCAGCATAGGCGATCAGGTACATGCACACCTTGCTTTCAAAAATAATGCTGCGACGCATTTTAGTCTTTGCTGTCCTTTGGTGCATGCTTGGAATGTGTAGGAAGGAAAATGTCTCGCCCTCTCGCTATCGGAAACCGTGAGGCGTGCGGAGAGCCGAAGCTATTTTTTGCCAAAATTTTTGGATTTTTTTCCTGTTTTTAGTACTTTAAGTGTGGTTGATGTGTTCCTGTTTTGATGATAGGATGTTGTGGAGGGAGAGGGATTGGCCCGATCACCGTGCTGCCTTAGCTGCTGATGGTCATGCACGCCAACGGTTGGCATGCTGGGGTCTTCTCAAATTTATGGAGAATGACCTGCCACGATCACAGGATCGTCTTTTGCGCTACCTAGTCCAATGTTGGAACAAGCAGCGCAAGGTGATGGTGTTGTGGGGGTGCGACCTTGCTATCTGTCCTGAGACAGATATCTATCTTGTGACTGAGTTGCTGCCTAAGGGTCAGGTGCTTCGATATCCACTTCCCTCCGGGAGGGTGGATCTTGAGAGATTTTAGTAGGCTGCTTGTGGGCGCCCTTGATGGAGGTGAAAAGAAATTGCTAGAGTGATAGACATGGTTGACGTGTGCTACGCGGCCATTGTGTGGCCCCGGCGGAGTCGTGCTCCTCATCGAGCATCGGGTTTGCGGATCGGTGTCTTGCGTTGGGCACTTTTTTGACATTTTGACTTGCCCTTATGTTACGACGATATCTTGACACATCTTTCCCGAATGCAGTGTCAGGTCAAAGAAAGTTTGTTTACTACTGCAGTCCCTGCTGCTGACATTATGTATGAGCGGGTGGTCTTGTTGAGACCTGCAGTGGTTGTGCCTACTGGGGGGCCTCAGGAGCCTCATATAAGGAGCTGGGACCTTGTGATGCCTCACGGAGGGGGCAGTAGGGTGGGGCATTATTGGAATGCCACCATGGAGGCTTGGTTTGAGGCCAACCCCCATATGTTTCTGTCGTTCCCTTATGCAGGGATGGACTTAAAGGAGATCGAGACATGGAGTTTCCGATTGGATATGCGCGAGGGGCCAATAGGTATGTTTTTACCATTTGGGTGCCAGGTATTTATGTTTTATATGTGTATTATGATGACAAGACTTATCAATGCTGGTTCTCTTGCGAGATGGGTTTGGAGTCGGTCGTTTATGGCTCGGTTGGTGGGACACCATCCGATTCGGTGACCTGAAGGAGCTCGTGGGGGACAGGGAGGAGCTCCTGCGCAGCCTCTGGGTGGAGCACCAGGAGGAGAGGCTGGCCCTTTGGGGGAGGGTAGCAGCTCCGCTGCTGCTGAGCAAGCTCGTGCCGATGCGGCAGAGGCTCGTGTGGCCGAGTTGATCAATCGGGTGGTTGCTTTGGAGGATGCCTGTGGTCGAGTGGATCACTTGACCCAGGGGATGCATGGTTGGATACCTTGATGGCCTGAGAGAGGGGCTATCGACTGGTTTTACGTCGGGTGGAGATCTCCGTTTTGACGACGGCTCCAATATTGGCACCGAGAGCGGCAGTGGGTCCATGTGCCCCACCTAGGCGAGCATCGCCCTAGAGTCTTATTGTACACGAGGAAAGCACCCATTCTGAGGATGCTTCCCCTATTTTTGTCGACTTGTATTGGTGTATCTTTTTGGGCTGACTTACAGGTCAGAGATACTATTTTTTGTACTCAGACAAATACATTTTTGGTATATATGCGAGAGATATTTTTTGCGGCTCTACATGGTGTGCCCCCTGTTTTTGTTTATGGATTATGCTATGCTGATGGATATCTATGTATGATGGTTTATTTGAGATGTATTCCAGTTTATAATATTGTTAGGTATGTGATCAGATGTTTGGTTTTGACTCCTTGGTACATGTGTGAATGTAATGTCTTCAAATTTTCTGCTTAATCTTTTTGCATGCAAGTATTTTCTAAACAGATGTGAATCCCTTATCTCAAATTCCTGGTTTAACTGTGACACTACTAGCTGGGAATAAAGGTAGATATGCATATAGCGTATGCCCTGATTGAGGGCGTCACACATAAGTCCGATGACGGGGTCATATTCTTCCTTATTGTTTGTTCCTGATCCGATACAAACACCATTGGTGCAAAGTGGCGATCAGTCAGGGTGATAAATAACCCAGGCGGATGCTGCTAAAATTTGAGACCATCGCGATGCTCCAAAGGAAAATCTGAAGTAAAGGCCGGGTTGGAAATCCATTGTGACACTAGAGCACATTTTGTAACTAGTCTTTTGGTAAAAAATTTAAAGTGTTTGGGTCTGTGTAGGTTGAATCTAGGGGAGGGCCTTCTCAACCCTCATGGGTAGAATTTCTTGAGGTAAAGGCAATTTTATTTTGTTTATGGTTTATTAAGACTTGTGGCTCTCTTCAGTTGTTTAGCTAATATTGCAGTGTTGCTTAGCACAAGGGTGTTCCTTAGCGGGAATCACACCTTCATCCTCAGGGAACTTCGAGTGCCCACTCAGGAGAAGTATTTGGACTACATTTCCACATTCCGGCATAAGGCCAAGCTTCAACTTTCTTCAATAGTGTAGTTTCTTCTTAGAGTTGTGTTGTGTTGTAGGTTGCAGTAGTGGAGGATTATATTGGGTGATTTCTGAGCTAGTTTTTAGTGGAGGAAGGTTTCCTTCCATTGGGAGGCTAGCAAAGAAGGCCCTTGAGCTTTATTGAAGCATTTAGCACTAGGCCAAGTTATTATTAGCTCCTACAACATAGTTTTGGATCTGCGTTATTTTAGGGAGGAGTTGAAGAGGTGGTTGTAGTGTATGATTTGGGAGGTGATTTCTTCAGTGAAGGGGACAATCTTTCATCCAGAGGATCTATTGGAGAAGAGCTACATAATTCTACATCAGCTTCAGCCATATATTCTCATTTATTTTTTTGCAGCAAACCTTCAGCCCTAGGGTTGCATCTCACATTGTATATTTTGTGTATTTTCCGGAAACCCTCTTGGGTTGTCTTGGATGGATGATATAGAGCCTATATTTGTATGTGTAGCATCTATTGAGGCATATATAATTATTTTTACATCATTTTATCATCTCCAGCTGTAGTTATGCACACTATGACTGTGCTGTAGCAGCTCTCCGACATTTTGTATTGTAGCAACATCTCATTTCGGGAGTGATTTTTTATGGGAGGCTTGTTTGCTCTTATCATATGATTGATGCCTCACTATCTTGTATGGATTTTCTATTGATATTCATAATATAATGGCTCCATATTGATCTCATATATTTGTACATTGATTTACACTTCTATTTCCATTATTGTGTTCATATATTGCTGCTTTTCCTATTTTGGAATATTACAGTGGTATCAAAGCATAATCTTGGCTCAGCCTGTGGATCTCAACCATTATGTTATCAGGGGAGTAAGAAGAAGAAGAGATCATAATGATGGAAGGAATGAGTTTTATCCCATATATTTTCAGATTTATGAAGGACCTCACCAAGAAGGTCAAGCAAATGAAAATGGAGAGAAGCAATGAGACCTCATTAGGGTTTCAAGATGAGGAAGGTCCATGCACTTCCTATCAGCAGAAGAGAAAACTGGTATTGCATAGAGCTCCAAAGAAATATTCTATGTCCACTTTCTTTGAAGAGGAAGGTGAAAGACATGGAGATGGAGGAAACTTAGATCATGACATTCTAAGTGAGTATCTTGCATAATATAAATCACAATCAAGAGTTTTCAAGGAGAATCTAACTCTCCCACAGTTTATTCAGATTAAAGAAGATAGGAGACCTTGCAGCAATAGAAGAAGAAAACACAATAGGTTCCTATTGTGTACTTTTGATGGGTCATCTACATGCACAACAAGGGCTTGGGAGGAGAAAGTTAGATGCATTCTTTCTGCCACATCCAGTAGTAGAAAGAGAAGTTGTTGAGATTGCAGCGCTGCACCTTGAGGTTGAAGCAAACATTTGGTGGTTCATCCATTTGAGTCATGCCAGAGTGATCACTTATGTATATTTTACTGAAAGGTTGATCAAGATGTTTAACAAGTAGAAACCAGAAGAAAAGAAACTTCCACCACCACTTGTTGTAGGGATACTTCCATCAGGAGAAGGAACACTTGCACCTTTGCAAAGTGGTCTCGATCTCTTGACATTTAGATTCCCATGCATTACTCAGGAGATGCATGAGGAGGATGAGAATTATACAACATTGGTGCAGCAGTAGAGGAGCATCCATCATCATCACCGGTAGTTGGGGAAGTCATCACACCGATGGGAGGAACCCTTGTAGCAGTACATGATGTTCCCAAGCTAAACCAAGGTATGCAAATGTTTCCACTTTCTATTATTTCAGCACATCATATGGAAGGTTGTGGGGATATGCCATTGCATGACCTAGGGTCAAGACACATTGCTGATTTGGAGCAACAAACTATCACTGCGCAGAGGACCCTTGACAGGATCAAGGAGGAGATGTACATTCATCCTAGTATGTCATTGTTTAGCTTCACACAACCCTTGGGGTTGGAGTGTATATTTTTGGAGGATAGGATGAGTATTGTCCTAAACAATCCAATGCAGGACTATATGTTCAACATTGAGCATGATCATGAGACATCATATGCACCATCATGGAGATCAGCAGTGCTTTCATTGAGAAGCAGCGATGAGTTGGGGGCCCAACCATTATTGGAGCATTACAATGACCATTCTACATGTGTAGCAGGGGATATGCAGATGGTTGATGAGAGACATCTTATCTCCCATTATTATGATGTATCTTTCTTGATGATCACTTCACAACTCAATGAGAATACTTTGCCTTCAGCATACTTGGATCCTTATGGGTTCAACATGGTCATTGATGAGTGGTCTTCATATGGAGATCTCCAGGAGGTCACACTTCAACATCCCATGAAGTGTAGAGATAGTGATCTGATTTGGGAGGATGTCATTCTCCATTGGAGGAATAACCATTTGGAGCATGACAGTAGACACTCACCATTGGTTGGATGGGTGATGTTGATAAGTAAGAGGCTAGTGATCCACTTGCATATCTATGACACAGGGAAGCAAGAGGCAAGGTTGCGCTGGCTACTCTTGAAAGAGTTTGGCCATCATGTAACATATCCTATCCTAAAGGGTGTGTTAGTAGTTGGGACATGGCATGAAACTTGCATTATATGGCAGCAAGGAGTTTGGGTGCATTGGGGTGATATGACATTTTTCATGACAATCATCATGTTCTCACTCCATGGTCTATATGATGGAGATGTGAGGAGGCAACAAGAGCTATTGTTGCTTTGGTTACTCTTGGGAGAGTATGGGCTGATTTTCTCCCATACTTTGCACGATGTTACAGAAGTAGATGGTGGCACAATCATGGAGCAAAGGGGCTACTCCTTAGTTTTGGAAAATTAAGAAGTACTTCCACATAGGAAGGAATCTCCCACTTACAGCAACATTATGGTGGATGACTTTGGCATGTGGCATGTCAAAGAATGGAGTCATGAGGTAACAAGAGCCCTATCACAAAGGCCAACAACGCTGTCACTTGGGAGTATGTATCTATTGATGGAGTTTTCCAAGGGGAGTATTCATCCCTTCACTTTTCAGACCACTATGAGAGGATTCTCATGGGAAGGCTCATTCATGGACCTCATTTTCAGCCTACCGTTGACGGATAAGTCGTTCTTGCGGACAAGACAAACCTCCCAAGTGTCCTATGGATAGCTAGCAACAAATGGACAAATAAAAACTATTTTCTCTAGATATTTTTTGACATGGAATTAATTATAACAGGGTTTTAGAAACTCATTTCCGTTTTTTCAGTCCAAAGGCTAATCTTATTCTCCCTTGAAGAAAGTCTTCGTCAAGGATCTGCAATCACAAACACAAGAAAAGATCAAAAGCACCTGTATAATAAATCAATTCATGAATCAAACATCTATCAAGATGATCCAGGAATTCAAGAAATGAGATAATTAATTAAATAACCCATTGAGAAAACAATATTCATTCGTATTAACTTAAATAAAGAAGAGTCTTACAACTGTGTCTGCCTTGATGTCATACAGGCCTTCCTGGGGTCCGGAAAAGGCGTTTCCTTTACTCTGACAAGCCTTGCACTCTTTCAACCGAGATACATACAGGTATGTAATATTTCCCACATAAAATCTCAGCTAAAAGGGTCTAAGTTTCAATAGCACTTCACCTCCAATAATACTAAATCTTGAACTCCCTTTGAGGCAGCCCTATGCCTCTTTTTATAGTGAAAGAGAGGAGGTTACAGCTCCAAACAAGAAGGGATAGAATGCTCCTTCAAAGCGATTAGCTCCTTACATCAAGGGGTTAGCTCCTTAATGGATGGGATACATGAACCTGAAAAGAGCAGACTTTCCACCACAGGAATGTTCCTAGAAGCTTCCAAAAATGACTCAAACTAAGCTTCTAGATTTTACTTGCGCCCTTTTTTACCTTTTACAGGGGTCCGCACCATTAATGAATAAAAAGTGCATTTGGCTCTGCACGATTTATAGCCAAAAGGTGCGGCACTGCAGGCAATACTAAGAGAAAGTGCGGTACAAGTGTTTTTAAGACTTCTATGAGCTTTTCTCTCAATTTCAAGGCTTGACTTTAGGAACTTTGATGTTGTAGACTTCTAAGGGAGTACTAAAATGTCATGGTGAAAAATTTCAGTGTAACAAATTGCCCCTTAAAGTGCGAAGTCTGAGAGAATTCGAATAGTGATGTGCTTTATCATTTCAAGGATTAGCCTGTGGACACCCTAGTCGGAACCCTGTAAAAACATTCAATGCAAAACATATATATCATCGCTGAGGTAGGCATTCCCATACTCAGATCAAAACTAACTAAACTTGTTCTGATACAGAAATGATTTTAATATTACATCAATAGTGTAGACACAGCATGGGCGCAGCCATCTGTAATGAATAGTCTACTGCATAATGAATAATAAAACTCCTTGCAGCCTGGATGGTGGAAACTAGATCCAGGGTCTTGATTTCTACTTCCTGAACTAGTACGATTCTATCCATGTGATTAAATGTGTTGAAGTCGAACATGGTAGAAACCACTTGATTACCAGTCAATGATGTGAACTGTTAACAAGTGTGAGAGAAACCACCAATAATGACAATGGCTCTCAAAGTACTCAGTACAATCCATGAAATGTGAATAAGTGATCTGAAGTCAAACATTTCGCGGAATCGTTCGATCGAAGGTCAATGATGCAACCTGTCGTCGAAGGCGAGAAACCTTCCATTAAGGCATGCAGATTCCAAGGTACTGATGGATTCTAGATCAAATTCCTAGATGATGATCTGTCGTCAATAGAAAGTGACCTTTCGTAAGCAAGCTCACGACACGAAACCATAGATCAAGTTTTGAAGAAATTTTTTGCAAGGACTAACTCAGGGATGGTCAACGCGAATGGAGACAAATGTTTGCAAATGAATGGTTTTTTTTACTGTCCTCTTGAACACATAACAACACTGCAGATGGTTTGGTGACAGTTGCCCTAAGCTAATACCCAGAAACCGGCTGAAGACCTTCAATGTGGTTTGATTAACTGATAGGCAAAGGATTTCCCAACCCAGGTAGAAGTGTGACAAAAAGTGTCATGTTCAAGAGTGGTGTAATGCTTTTACAAATCAAAGTGTAACAAATGAATCTGTTTTCTCTCTTTTCCCCCACCATTTCTGGCAAGTACCTCTTTATTTTTGACAAGCTTGAGGAGGATAACATTTGCTTGTTTATAAGCTCATCCTTCGGATGAGTCCAACCTAGTTTAAGATTCGAACCCTAAGAAGGAGTGGTTTGTTCCTGTTTAAAATTGAACAGGTCCTTTACTGTTAAATTTTAACGAGTCCAGTATAGGAGAAACTCAATGTTTTTCATTTTTAGGGAGTCAGAAGAAAAAACTTAAGAAAACTCCATGGGTGTACTTTTTCGTAATTTTAGTCTCTCAGGCCCGAAAAAGGATAAAATAATGCAAGAGAGAACTCTATTGACCATGATTAGTCAATGCATACCTTTTTCATAAATAGTCCATTTCAGTCCGGAAAATGGGTAAACTTATACTGAAGGGATGACCGTTCATTTCCTTTAACGATTTCGAATAGTCAAGTACTCAGAAATCTTTTCATTTTTAGAGAGTCTGAAAAGGGCTTAAAAGAGGACTCCATGGTTTCGATTTTTCATAAATTTTAAAGAGCCCGAAAAAGTGATAAAAGTATAATCTTTGTCAAAAATGATCATTTTGCCTAAAAAATCCGTTATTCTGCACAAAAAAACTCAAAAAAATAAACATACCTGTTTCAATAATAAAAATATTTTGAAAAACCATCTTTTTAAAGTGAAAAATAAACAAATTTAAAATTCATTTATTTGAAAAAACTTATAAAAATGAGTTTTTCAAGTTCATTTTTACCACTTGAGTTTGGAGTGAAAACTTTAGATATTTTGGCAAAAAACGCTTAGGAGAAGATTCTGGACAAACCGACCATTGGAATCGAAAACCATTTGCTCCAGGTAATCCACAATCTCTTTTACTTGCTTTTTAACCGTTCAATTTTTTTAAATTAGGGTCAAAATTTCATTTTTGAGAGGAAAATAGGTTCAAAAATCTGCCCTCGGGGGTCCGCAGGCAGGACACTAGGTACCTGCGGACCCCGACATTTTCTCTCAAAGGAAAATGTGGGGGCCCCGCACTTTTAACACAAATCCCGTGCGGAGCTACGCACTGTATCTGAGCGTAAAGTGCGGGGGCACTGTAACAAATTTAAAAACACATTTTCCTCCTAAATTACCCAAAATTTTTGTTTCAAAATGATTATAATCCTTCATTTTACTCATTGTAGGATATCTGCAATGCTCATTTGGCGAGAACGGGAACATGAGGAGGTAGATGAAGCAGCAATGATTCATCAACCTACTTTGCAAGTTTTAAGAGCATGCGGGCTTTTCAAATTCTGGGCTATCAGTGGCATGAGAGCTCAAGTAGATCTTCTCACTTGGTTGGTAAGCAAGTGGGACATTTAGGACTAGTGTTTCGTGATCGGAGGTCACCGGCTCGAAATTGAGCTGGAGGACATATATTTTTTGACTGGTTTGTCTAGGAGAGGAGAACCATTATCTCTATTTGGGGCTAGGCCAGGTGGCCAGTCTGTTGCCAGCCTGCAATTAAAGTTTTGTAATGATGAAGCCAATCCCAGAGACAAACGGATTGACATTAAAACTATCATCTGTCCTTAGTTAAAAGTGATTGCTTTTACCGTTGTCAAGTTGTGCGGAAGTGCAGCTTTGCATGTAGCTACTGGATCTTAGATGCGGATTATAGTAGATTGTTTCTAAGGCACCATATTCAACTAGTGCGAGGCAGTGTTGGCAAATGTGAAAGGCCAAATTACCAGAGCAAAGAATGGGAAGTTAAAAAACTTCGGATATGGATCTATCGTAGTTACCTTTGCTCTAGAGAGGATCCCTATGTTAGCCCCGCAACAAATTCCTGTTGATGCTGGTAGATCTCGAGAGCCTCGGATGGTTCGATGGGTTGCTTTGATGGCCTGCCACATCGAGGGTGGGGAGATTGTTTGATCCCCCTCGACTTATTTTTGTTGGCTGGAATGCCAAATTTTTGTGATAGAGGATTTTCCTTATGCGGGCATGGATTTCCGTGGTGAATGAGATATGGTACTTCCTCCAGGAGCTCAGTGGGATGAGTCAGGTAAAAAATCTTTTTTGACATGTTCTAATTTATAATTTTTATTTTGTTTTTAAATCGTCCAATACTGATAACAAAAATTTCAAATGCAGATGTGGGTCCAAGTCGACCAGCCATTCTCTGCCCCTTTGACTGGAGGCAAAGGGATGCAGCAACAGTAGCACCACCCCCACAGGATCAGACTGCAGAGATCCTGACTGATTTAGAACACCATTTGGAGCGGCTCACTATGGATATTCTTGAGACTACCATAGATAACATCCCATTCCGTCTATAGAGATACGTCATTGGTGTTCCTGGACCACTCAAGAGATTTTTGACTAGGGTGACATGAGCAGTAGTGTATTATCGTGATCATCACCATAGATAGTGGATGATTGACTTGTAGACTCATTTTTTGTATCACTTTTTTCCGATCATAAGGCGTTTTGAACCTATGATCGAAGACAATGTACTATTTTTTGAACACTACATCTATACTATGATATACTATTATTTCTAGTTACCTGTTCAATCATGTTATCAAATGTTGATTTATTAATTTGTTATTGCAAATGTCTATTTATAGCACTAGAAGCTATTGCATCTGCTAATGTATTTAAATTTCTTGGAATGTGTTGATACTCAATATAGTCGAACTCGCGTTCCAAGAGACGAACCCTTAAAAATAATCTTAATAATACTGGGTTTCTAATGGCATATACTTGGTTTAACTGTAATACAACGAGTTCAGAATCTAACCTAACGATCAAACTCCGAATTCCAAATGAAATGGATTCCAACAATAATTCGATAACTGCACTATATTCAACAATATTGTTCGTTGTTTGACCGAGGCTTACCCCATGCATAGATACTAACTCGTCAGTGGGCAAATAAATAACCCAAGTTGCAGAAGAGATGTTTCGTGTACTACGACAAGCGCCATCAGCAAAACCAATATATGTTTGAAAGGACGTCGACATCTACGATATCAAGAGTATCCAGATAAACAAGAATAGTAGTAAAAGCACACTTAAGCTAGGCACACGTTTCTAATCTATAGCACACCAGCTAAAAAGTAACTAATATATAGAGAAGATCTCCACACAAAAATCAAGCTTAATATATCTTCAGGTAAAGTCCATTTTTGGGTTTACCTAAAGAGACCCCGTCAAAATCAATCAATTCATAGGCCCCTTTTGCAAGCTGTCGCTTGACAATATAAGGACCATGCCACATGGGTTCAAATTTCCCAGCCCCTAGTTTATCATTGGCTTGATCATAAATCAAAACTAGGTCTCCTTCTGAAAAATTACGAGGGGTAACACTTCTATCATACTGAGCTTTCATTCTTTTCGCATGAGTCTCGGTAGCTAATGCAGCGGTGCGCTGATTCTCATCTAATTGAGCCAAGTATAAAAAATGTTTCTCCTCTTCAGAAGCGGCTAGTAGTAACTCTATGGCTAGTTGGAGTGACGGTATCTCGCATTCAATGGGTAATACCGCTTCTAAACCATAAACTAGTTGAAAAGGGGTAAAGCCTATCAATGTTTTTGCTGAGGTTCGATATGCCCAAAGTGCTGAAAAGAGCATGGTATGCCAATTCGACTTATGAATTCCAATGATTCGTTTGATCATGGTGACTAAAACTTTATTAATTGCTTCAACTAAACCATTAGCCTGTGGATAATATGATGTAGAACTGTCATGGCGCAGGCCAAGTTGGTTCGTTAAATCGGTCATCATGATATTCCAAAAATCGCTCCCATGATCAGTAATTATCGCTTGCGGTACACCGAAACGAGCAATCACATGATTGAATACGAAAGTAGCTGCAGTTTTTCCATCTGTCGCAAATGTAGGCATCGCCTCAGCCCATTTGGTAAAATAATCTATTGCTAGAATAATATACCCATGCCCCCTGATCGAGTGAGGGTTACATGTTATGAAGTCAATGCCCCATTTTGCAAAAGGCCCAACAAAAATTATAGGGTGAAGAGGAGCACGTGGTGCACGCATTTTTCGATCGAATATTTGACAATTATGACATTTTTGGATCACATAAATACAATCTTTAAACAAGGACGACTAGAAATAACCTGCGCGCAATATCTTTTGGGCTGTGGCGTACCCAGACATATGACCACCACATGCTCCAGAGTGACAATCATTTAAAACCTTTTCGACTTCTTCATGGGTTAGACAATGTTGAAAAACTGAGTTCGCACCATGACGGTATAGTGTGTCGCGAACAATATGATATTGTTGAGACTGGAAACGTATTTTTCATCGTTGCAACTATGAAAGCTCGAGCCAGATATATTGGGTCTGAAGATAAACAATAATATCTCCATACCAAGGATCAATGGTACTAATAAGAAACAAGGATTCATCTGCCATTGGTTGTTCCGCCACAGTTTCTGTATTAGTACGTGGGAAATCACACATAAGTTCAAAAAATATCAATTATTTCTTGGATTTTGATTTTTCAAAGTCCAAATCAAACTCCTGCAGGATAACAATCCATTTGGAGTATTTTCCGCCTAGCAATTGTTTGGTCAAAATGTACATCATACGGTTACAATCAGAGATCACTGTCGTTTTGCATAAAAGTATGTAATGATGAAAACGTTGGATAGCTTGAACATCTGCCAAGGCCAATTTCTCCACATGTGAATATTTGATCTCAGTCGGATGCAAATTTTGACTAACATATTAAATCGCATGTTCACCATGGAATTCATCTTCCTGAACTAAAACCATCCCTATCGTGGAATCGGAAGCGGCGAGGTACAAAAATTAATCTTGGTTGTAGTTGGGAGGATGTAGTAATAGTGCATGGGTCAATGCATTTTTCAGAGCATCAAAAGATCTATCAGCGACCTTGTCCCAAAAGAAAGGAATATTCTATTTCAACAACCTAGTGAAACCTTTTGTTAACTCGTTGTAGTTAGGAATGAATCGACGTAAAAATTTTTCTTTCTCTTGCAAAATTTGGAGTTGGCGAAGAGTAGAAGGAGGAGGTAAATTGATGATTGCCTCAACTTTCGATGGGTCGACATGAATGCCTGCCTTTGAGACAATAAATCCTAGCAATCATCCGAATTGTATGCAGAAAACACATTTGTGAGGATTTAGACGAATCTTATAATGCCTACATCGTATAAATATGGCTCGTAAATGAGTAATATGATCTGCTTTGCGTGAAGAATGAGCAGGCAAATCATTGAGGTAGGGTTGCAAAATGTGCTTAATGTCGTGAAATGCATAAGACATGGTTCTTTGAAAAGTGGCGCCAACATTCTTAAGGCCAAAAAGTAGTTTACGATAAGAAAAAGTTCCACATGGACAAATGAAAGTTGTTTTAGGTTGATCTGCAGGGAGTGTGTTGATTTGATTGTAGCCAGAAAATCCATCCATGAACGAGAACATTTCACTTACGGCACGATCGTCAATAATTTGATCGATGTAAGGGGTTGGATAATTGTCTTTTGGACAAGCTCGATTTATATCCCTATAATCGATACATACTCATATTTTTCCTTGTTTTTTATTGACTGGAACAATATTAGATACCCAGTCCATTAACGGGATCAGATAAATAAAACCTACACGAAGTAATTTTTCAACTTCTGCTTTGATAGTGGCAACTTTTCTCGGATGTATCTGACGTAGTTTCTGTCTAACGGGCTTAGCATCTGGGTATGTCTTAATTTCATGAACAACAATTGACGGATCGATTCCTAGAATTTCTTCATATGACTAGGAAAAAATTTCGCGGAATTCCTGAAATAGGGCTTTATATGCTTGGGTTTCATCAGGCGTACAAGAAGCACCTATATGAATGTTTTCAAAAATTCCAGGTTTTAATGAAATGTTAAGAGGAACCATTGTAGAAATATTTTTTGAATTCAATTCAGAGTCGAAATGTGAGAGAGGATTCTGAGGTTCTTTGACGTAATCAGTGGTAAAAATGGAGGAAAAATCATTCTCAAAATGATCGAGATCAGGTAAAAATGAAGACCTATGATGAAGATCTTCCCATGGTAACTCATCTACTGACAAGAATTCACAAATATGTTCATCAGTATTGAATACTTGAGCAGGATCTGGAATTGGTGTCGAAGCTAAGCTCGATTATGAAAATGACTCCTGATTGATCACATTCACTGGATCAGACTCAGTTGAAGGAGTATCAGAAAATGACTGTACATTTTGATATGCTAACTCAAAAGGACTCAAAGGCATCGGGCCATGGAAAGAATCCAATTCTGCTCCGAAGGTACTATCCAAGGATCATCAAAGGACATAGTACTTGACGAAATCATATTGATATTAGCAATAGGAAGTTGTACGTTGGGAGCAGGCAGGTAAAAAGTTCCCAGTAAAGCTGAATCTTTAAGCAAACCTACTCCGACATCCTTATAAGGGATAGTCGATTTTCCAATATGTTGGATGCTATCAGTAGAGGCTGGGTCAGATGAATAATATGAGAGCTGATCTATTTTAACGATCTTTCCTTTATGAGGAAACATGATGAGACGAAAGATCGATGATACAACAACAGTCATGGCGTAAGACCAACTGCGACCCAAGAGAAGGTTGTAATCCAGAGGGGCATCAACCACCTCCACATCTAGATTAACCATTTTGCCTTCGACCTCTATTGGTAGATCTTGTAAGATACCGTATGGCTGAAAACCTCTTCCGTCAAAAGCTTTGAGAATAGTTGGTGATTGGTTAATCGTTGGAGAACCAAGTGATTTCCAACATTTTAACGACATAATACACGCAGAAGCCCCTTCATCAACAACAGTACGAAAGATACGTTTGTTTTTTACTATTACCGGAATCTGAAAAGCCATTTGATGAGGTAGGCGGGGTGTAAAATTCTCTAAATTGAAGATCATGAGGTTCGAATCCTGGAGATCTACGGCTCCTAAGGTTGAAAAAAGTAATTTTCTTTGGGCTGGGCATGATTGCAATACTTCCAAAGCTGACATTGCTGAAGTGGAAATTGCCAAATCTTCAACAATATTGTAATTCTGAGCAGCTCTCGTAGTAGGATTGAAAGCTGATTTATGAAGTACACCTTTTGTAGGCGGTTTAATCACTAAGTCAGGATTTTGTTTCTCGATCTGTAATGGATCAGAAACTAAGGGAGATGTATTCGATGCAGAATTGGATGTTTCTGCTTGTTTACCAGTATTTTTACTACCATAATCTTGTGATCGCGTCGCAACCATCAAGATATCCTCAACCGTATTGGAGGAAGATCCAACCATGTTACTATCTTGAGCGGGAAAGGGATCCTTCAAGACAGCAGGTATAGGTGAACCCTTAACGAATTTTGATACCTCGGCTCTATGCGGGCACTCTTTTGTAAAATGATCCTGGTCATAGATGAGACAAGGATATCGATCAGGTTTGCGTTTTTCGTCAGTTGGTTCAGTTGTATCGTTTTTCTATTTTGAAGATTTTTTCTTTTTATTCTTACCTTTCTTCTTACCACCAGTTTTAGATTTGGTCATAGATGACTCTACAATGTGAATATCGACGGAAGCTTCTTGGGAAGAATCTCCTTTGGGTGAATCTGGTAAAGTGATAATAGGACAAGTAGTCTTGGAAGACTTCTTCTTACTTTTACCAGTACTAACAGAACCAATTACACCATCAGCGACATGAGAGCTATAAGGAGTTGCAGTTAACTAACCAGGTCTTGGTAAATCGGAGATTTTATCATATAGAGTACCTGACTGAGTATATACAAGGTCAAGGTACTGAGCTTGAGCAATGACTTTCTCTTCCGTAACAATGCCTCCTTTGGCCACATCTTCAGTAATTTTGGGCAATAACGATTTAATAAACCATTCAGCCAAAATTTGATCAGGAATAAAGACTTTCACTAAACGCCTTCTACGTCTCCACTCATGAATGTGATCAGATATGTACGTAGACGTAGATTGTTTTAATGAAGTCAGCAATTCTGTGCCGTTGTCGTATCTGACAGGCAACTGAAAATGGGTTAAGAAAGCAGTAGCTAGTGCATTAAAATTATTAAAAGAGCCGCGTGGTAACTCAATGTACCATTTGGCAGCTAGACCAATGAGAGTTCTCTAAAAAAGACGCAATCGAATCAAATCATCGATTAGTGAATTGGATGCGCACCATAGGTGATAAGTCATAACGTGATTAGATGGGTCCTCTCCTGACTTACCTTCAAATTTCGGAATATCACTAGGCAACTTGTTAGGCATCGGCGGCCAATATGGAAGATAAAAAATGGGATAGTTCGTAAGGCGTGATAGATCAGGTAAATCTAAAGTTGCTATGAATGGTAACCGATGGCTAGGGTCTTGATAACCTTGTGTGATCAAACCAGTGCAGAAGGAGGATATCCAGGATACCCTGGAATTGGATGTGCATTCGGAATCGTGAAACCTCCTAGGTAACTAGGATTAACCAGACCATACTGGTGTTGTTGAGGTACTTGATAAGTATACTCAGGGTACGACTGATACTGATACACTGGATTTTGTGTAGCCTGACCAAATTGATAATATCCCTAGTACGGTTGATAAGTAAACTATGGTTGACTAAATACAATCATACTAGTACCAGCTTGTCCTGTAGGCATCTGGACCATAGTCTGAATTGTAGGTCCTGACTGTGGTACAGATACTTGAGGAATTTGCACTGATGCAGGGATAGAAGAAACCGGAGCTAAAAATACTCCAAAAACAGGTGTTGTAGGTTGAACAGAAGTTGCAGTAGCTGCAACTGTCTGAGGCGGAGTCTGAGGTGTACTAGGTCCGGGCTGCTAAACAGAACCAGGTGCAGGGACTTAAACAGTAGGCTGGACAGGTTGTTGGGTTGGACCAGAAACTAAAGGCTATCCAGGTTGATTAGGTAACTGCACATTAGGTTGCATAGTCTGTTGAATTTGAGATGGATTCCACACCATGTTCATTCTGAGGTATTGACCCGTAGAAGGTTGTGCATATGAAGGACCATAACCTGGTTAAACGTAGGGTTGATAATTAACTGGTAAATTTCCAACTCCTTGTAATAATGGTTGACCGGAAGGAAGTTGGAAACCTTGAGTTGGGTACTGACCTTGAGGTTGATAACCTTGAGGCATGTACTGAATCTGAGGTTGATAAGGACCCTGAGGAATATACTGAGTGTGGGGTTGACCTTGGGGTATGTATTGTCCTTGAGGTTGATAACCTTGAGGTATGTACTGTCCTTAAGGTTGTTCTCCAGGTAAATAATATTGTCCTACAGTTTGTCCTGGTAAAAATTACCTTGAGGTTGCCCTCCAGGCGATAATTGACAGCCTTGAGGTCACCCCCCAGGCGGTAATTTACTACCTTGAGGTTGCCCCCCAGGAAGTAATTGACTACCTTGAGGTTGAGGATTTGGAATATTACCAGACATCATAAAAATTTGCTCCGCGTTCAACATTTCAGTTTTAGTTCCATTTGTACCAAATGATAACACTTGTTCAGTTGGTCGAGGAGTTGCTCCTGAGAAATTACCAGAGAGTGACTGGTACCCCGAAGGAACAGAAGGACCACCGTATAAAAATGTTTCCGAAGATTGGGAAAACATAGATGACTCACCTGACATAGTTGATGAAGGATAATAACCTCTTGGTGTAGGATGAAAAGGAATTCAGGGTGGTGAAAAACTAAGACCCGGGTTTTCTAAAAAATCTGTCAATGATAAATACCAAGCGTCAGTTCTAAAAGGACTGTAGAATATTGATTCACGCTCCCTAAGATTCAAAATTTCTCTGGTTTCGGGAAGAGTTACGTCTTCGTCTAGACCAACAAGTTCTTTAATAGATTTGAGGTCAGAAGGAATATTTCCAGTAATGCGATGTCTTACCCTAGGTGAACCAGGATCACTAGAAGTCGGAGTAACAAATCCTGAAGATGGTTCCAATACAGCAGGTTCAGTTTCAGTCTCAAAAATTTCAGGTTCTTCAGCTAATTCACTGGAAGGAGAAATACTACCAGTAACTTCGGAGACTGAAATTGGCTCTTGAATATGCTCTGTTGTTTGTGATTGATAATCAAGATGAATAAATATAGATGACTCTCCTGTTTTTGTTGATCTAATTCTACTGTCACGAGGCAATACTAGAGCTCGCAGCCCTTCAAGTGGGCTTGGTGTATACTTATGGGATTTCCCCTGGAGTCTACGCGATTGTCTTTGTAATTAGGCCACGATTAAAAATTATTAATCACACGTAATCAAAGAAAATTTCAATGAAAACTCCTAGAGTCACTAAGGAAACAAACAAATGAATCACACGCCTAAAAATCTAGGAGATCAAACCACACACAAACAGTAACTTCCCACAGTAAAAACACTAGTTGGTGATGAAATCCAACATCGTAGTATTTAATGTAGAAAGGCGATTGGAACAGTTACCCCGACAACCTGCTTAATGAAACAGACCCGTGCAAGTTTCTCCACTTAAACCATCTCAAGTGAATATAAACCTCTGGAGAGTCCAAGTGAGTCTAGTCGACGTCTTCTCCAGGTACAGTGGGATCTTTCCTCCACCGTCACCTTAGGAAACAACTGTAAGATTATGATCACTATGGTTACCAACAGGAACTAATATACCTGGGGGAACAGTCTACGATCCGACATACGTGCAAGGGTAGAGTAACAAAGCTCAATCCCCTTGAGGGCTCCTTGACATAATCCAAGGTATACCGACAAGTGACCCCAGGCTCCTCGACAATGGTCTATCCGAGGTTTACCATTGTTAATACGTGCACATCTGCTATCGTTCCCAATGAGATAGAATTGATTATCCCACTGGTTCAGATATGACCTCGTGCTTGACTCCTTTAAGAGGAGCTTCCCAGAGCATACAAGCGACTATTGGATTTTTTCCTACTGCAAGATCAACTACTTGTTTGTTTTAATTGTCTTGGAGAGTTAATTACTCCCTACTCCAAGACACTAGCCTAAGCTATATTGGTGAAAAGAGCCCTAGAAATATAAAAATTACTAGATTGATTTTAATTTAAGCGTTGATTTTAAAAGGTTGTTTCTTAGGACAATAGGTGCAAAAGTGAAACTGATGATATGTAGTGACCCGACTCAAAACACACTAAAAATGCATCTATTATGAGAAACAATCTGTTTTCTTTCAATGAATTCTACCTAAAGGAAGAGTTGAGAAATGCAATCTTTTAAAAACAAATCTTTCCTTCAAACAAGAATAAATGAAAAGAAATCTAATTTCAATGAGAACTCAAAATGATCTATTTCTCAATAAGAAATCCCTTTTATTCAAGATCAAAACTACAAACCAAGTTTTTCTTCAAAAGAACACTACAATTTCTAGAAATAACACTCAAAGCTAAAAACACTAATTTTGAGATCTAAAATTTATAAAGACTAAATTTGAATTAAAACTTCAAATATTTTGAGGATGTCTTGCTTAGCTTGTAATATAACTAATAAATTATTTTCTTGGATTAGCAAGAACTCAAAAAACATCCAATTTTGGTTTTTTAAGTGAAATTCCAAACTTATTAACAAAAGTTTTTTTAAAGATTTGCAAATGAGAAAAATGGGATCTAAATCTCATAAAAAAATTTCTGCTATGATGTCAGACTCAACAAGAAAGCAACGAAATACCAGTGATCTAAAGGTATACCAAGGTTTCTAATATTTGAGCGGGATAAAGACAAAGCAAAAATCATTATAACATGCAGATCTTTCAGAAAATCATTCAAAACTAAAAATGCTGAAATAAACTCTTAATCAAAACTTCCTGACAGAAGATATAAGTCTCTGTATTCATTGAGAATCTAACAAAGTAATCCAGAAAAGAGGGTTTTAAGATTTTCCAAAAATTTTCATATGGTCCGCGGGATTTAGTGCAAACCAGTGCGGTCCCGCACTATGGGTACAAGAAAAGTGCAGATCTGCCCGCACTGTCTATAAAAGAAAAGAGCAGACACCAGAAAAATAAAGAAAAAACAAAAAATCTTAATCATTTCTCAGGGATTCTACATGGATTAACTACCCAAGCCAGTATAAATCAATCAAAATCAGAAAAAATAAATTCACAAGTCAAAAATAAAAGAAATCAAAGTTCAAGATCCATTCCCCAGTTGAGTCGCCATTTTTCGACTATAAGTCGCTCTTGCGTATTAAGATATATCCCAAGTGTCCTATGGACAACTAGCAACAAACGGACAAATAAAAACCATTTTCTCTAGATATTGTTTGACATGGAATTAATTATAACAGGGTTTTAGAAACCTACTTGTAGTCCAACGCTGATCTTCTTTCCAGTGGCTTGAAGAAAGTCTTCGTCAAGGATCTGCAATCACAAACACAAGAAAAGATCAAAAGCACCTGTATAATAAATCAATTCATGAATCAAACATCTATCAAGATGATCCAGGAATTCAAGAAATGAGATAATTAATTAAATAACCCATTGAGAAAACAATATTCATTCGTATTAACTTAAATAAAGAAGAGTCTTACAACTGTGTCTGCCTTGATGTCATACAGGCCTTCCTGGGGTCCGGAAAAGGCGTTTCCTTTACTCTGACAAGCCTTGCACTCTTTCAACCGAGATACATACAGGTATGTAATATTTCCCACATAAAATCTCAGCTAAAAGGGTCTAAGTTTCAATAGCACTTCACCTCCAATAATACTAAATCTTGAACTCCCTTTGAGGCAGCCCTATGCCTCTTTTTATAGTGAAAGAGAGGAGGTTACAGCTCCAAACAAGAAGGGATAGAATGCTCCTTCAAAGCGATTAGCTCCTTACATCAAGGGGTTAGCTCCTTAATGGATGGGATACATGAACCTGAAAAGAGCAGACTTTCCACCACAGGAATGTTCCTAGAAGCTTCCAAAAATGACTCAAACTAAGCTTCTAGATTTTACTTGCGCCCTTTTTTACCTTTTACAGGGGTCCGCACCATTAATGAATAAAAAGTGCATTTGGCTCTGCACGATTTATAGCCAAAAGGTGCGGCACTGCAGGCAATACTAAGAGAAAGTGCGGTACAAGTGTTTTTAAGACTTCTATGAGCTTTTCTCTCAATTTCAAGGCTTGACTTTAGGAACTTTGATGTTGTAGACTTCTAAGGGAGTACTAAAATGTCATGGTGAAAAATTTCAGTGTAACA